>SSBG01000018.1:93839-176901 GCA_028220655.1 Shiraia bambusicola | reverse complement strand
GACTAGCTTGATACCTGCAGTAGCATTGGCCACGAACACCACGTCGAATTGATCCGGGTCAGCGTTGAATAGCCCTAGCAGCCGTAACCTGACATCTTCAATGCGCCGGGTTGTCAATTGCGAGGCGTTGGACGCGGAATGAGGGTTGCCATATAGATTTGCCATCATGTCAGCCGAGAAACGCTCAATGAGCGACCTGGCATAGAGCGTGGTTCCCGCATGGTCCAGGTAGGTCGTGCCTAAGAAATTAAGTCTTTACAATGAGGCATAACATATACAAGCCGCCTACCTTGTAGCATAGGGTATTCCTTGGTGCGCATGCTTTCGATGGCGTCATTGTATCTGACTGGGGTGGTTTCTTGCATACTGACTGGCTGTATGCTACTTTGGTCTCTCACCCGTAGTCGTCAAATGTAGAAAGAGGACCAAGGGCTTTGCGATCAGTACCCATTTGATTGATAAGCGTGGTGTTTGCGAGAGTGGGGATGAATTTGTGCCTTGATGCGGTTGTCTCCGATCGCCGAGACGCACGGTTGTTCCGGTGCAAACGCTAGTTAGTTAAGCTCATCTCCATACCCATGCGAGTTCGAAAAGGCAAACAATGCCTGTCACAACTCCACCATATGAACTCAACGGAGCAAAATATCATGTAGGTATATGGGCCGTAACAGTATTCCATATGTGTACGGAATTTTTATATATACCCTCCGTTTAATTGGTAGTTAATCGTCTTTACGACTGTACAAAACCGTAGAACATAGTTCCTCCATCTCTTGACAAAGAAAGGTCCCGGAATACCTGGTGGGTTCAAGCGCTCTTAGCCTCCATAGCACCATCCTTGATAACCAGATCCATCTTCGGAATAAGCCCAAAGATGCTGCCTTGCTGGAATGTGGCTTGGATAGCTGCCAGCCTCGACGACATGCTTACAAGAGCAGTCCAGGTCTTTGAGGAAGGGTCGCGGTACGGGAGAAGCTTGACTCCTTTGCTATTGATGTGATGGTCAGTATGCGAATGCAGAATATATCTAAATGGAAAAACTTACATCTCGAAATTGAATCTGGCAAAGAAGTGTTGGATGTCTTCCACATTTGCATCTGCGGCAATGTTGGATACGACCAGAGACCAGAGTGCTGCAGCTCTGACCTCTCCGCTATCGCTGCGCTTGCAAGCCTCTGCAACGCATTCCAAGGTAGTAATTAGGGATTGTTGGGGCTCGATGGTCTCTGGTTGCTGTAGCTTCTCATTGTCTGTTCCAAAGCATGAGGCAGTCCATGTTTGAGCCCTCCTCCAATCTAGGCCGGACAGTTCGAGCATGATCGCGACAGCGCAATGGCGGAAGTCGCGGGGTGTGGCTTTTTTGTGCACTGTGTGAGCGTTAATAGTTTTGGACTCATAGACACTGCGAATTTTGCCACCCTCGCCATCGGCGCTGGGAATGTCACCTGTGAGAAGCGTCAGTATTCATGCCAGCACCAGATATATCGTTGGTAACGAACCTTTCCCGTCCTTGCTCTGACTCTCTGCAATATCCTCGGTCAGCCCCGAGGGACCCGAAGGAGACAAAGGCTGCATCGTGTCGGGTGTAGCAGCGACTACAGGAGCACCAGCATCGTGTTTGCGGACTCGAGTCTTGCGTGGCTCAGCGTTTCTCGCCGTGGTTCTATTGATGTCTGCTATTTGCCTTTTCAGAAGGCCGTCCGCCGTTGCGAGTTTTCGAATTTTCGTAGGTAAAGCTGGAGCCATGTTTAGTTTCCTTCGGATTAGAGAAAGGAAGGCTGTGATGTTCGTACAGCAACAAGTCTGATGTCTTATCACTATGTTGTAATAGCAACACAGCAATCAATCTTGATTGATGTGAGTTGTGTTGAGGTTGAAGGGTAAGTAAATGGAGAGGAGGAACGTGGCAGACAGGTTTAAATAGAGGCCTTTGTTGTTGTTGTTGTTGTTGTTGTTGTTGTCGCTTAGTCGCATCGAGGAAGGAGCGACAAACGCTGCGAGGCCACGGGACGGCAGCGACGATTATACATGACATGATATGGAAGCCAATAGAAACAGCTCGCAAACAAACGGCCAGTCGACATGATGTGCATTATGCTGCTCTGTACAGCTGCCTTCATCAATACCTCAGCTCGGGTCTCATTCATTACGGCATGACTCTCAACCTCTATATGCTATACAACCCACCTAACATATCCCAATGGAGAAGAGAAAACACCGAACTTGCATGCCCAACGTAGAATGGTCCAAGCTAATGTGGGATCTCATGGCCCACGACTCCACCGGTGCTCATTGCTTCTTCTTCCCTGCCGACTTTTGAACCGCCTCTTTCTTGTTGATCTGTTCAATCTCCTTCTCTTCTGCACGCTTTGCGTACCACAATCCCGCTTGTAGGACGAGTACACCGACCAAGACGAGAGCAAGAATGGTATTGCTCGCAGCGTAAACCCTCAGAGTATCCTCTCTGCTAATGTAGTCCTGTCCCTCCTCAAGATCAACTTTCTCGCCGAGCTCCTTTGCAAGGTTCACATCTCCATAGATTCCAGCAGTCACAACCCTGAAGCCCTTCACAATGTTGGTGAGATACACAGTGATACCGGCCATGTAGAGTACTAGGGATGCGCCATCGAACAACATGTTGGCCTCGGAGGGGCGGAAGAGCTTGACGAGGAAGCCGAGAAGCCCCGTACCAATGACGATGTTGAGGATACGAGCGATGACGGCAGGCGAATTGTAGATGAGCTTGATGTGCTGTTCAAGGAGGTTGAAGTAGTTATCGCGTCCCTCTGGAGGCACCGTCCACAGGACATTGTAATCATAGGGAAGATAGGCGAAGAGAATACCGAGGAAGAAACATGTTGCTGGAGATTGGTTAGCTGTGAAAGCAAAGCACGCGCAAAATGTGTCGTCGGTTGCGACAAGGGACAAGAGCGCAAGTAAGAGCACAGCAGGAGCGCAAGCAAGCTGCGCAAGTACATACGTCCAACAATCATAAGCTGAGCAAATGAGACTCCCGCCATCGTGACGCTGCGAAGCTTGGATAAGCGATAAAATAGTTGTGTGGAGGTGGGAGAATAGATAAGCTACGAAGTTGGTTTGGTGACTTGAAGGCTGGCCAAGCCTAGTTAGACTTGCGCAACCTATTCCCGCTGCGCTGACGGGATGCAATTGTGATGAGTGTACGGAGTAGGTAGTCCCGTTTGAGGCGTAATAGATGGCTCCAAAGGATGAGGCTATGGTAGGTACAGCACCCAGTCTTCAAATAGAGAGTCAAATATTGATAATGTTGATAGGTGGTCGTGCTAGGATCAGGTATGTAGTTAGTCGGAATCTTCGACAGTTGACATTATTCAAGCTCCCACTCTTCGGAGACGAACCCCACAAATAATCATAGTGCACCGCCAGTTCAATTTCGACAAGTGAGGCCTCTAGTACTCACAACAATTTGCACACGTCTTCAGTTAGAAAGGCCTTGGAGAGTTGTAAATCACTTGATTGCATATGCTGAACGCTGCGGAAAAGATAATGTTTCTCCAGTGTCTTGAAAGCGTGCCAATCACCCATCCCCACCAGAATCCACAACGCCTCTTTGCGCCCTCTACTCCATCCACATTCATAGCCAGTTTTAAGCTTAAAAATCATCATCATCATCATCCATATCAAAGTCATCGTTACCAGCCTCGATAAAAACAAGCCGTGAGCCCTCTCCGGTTGTTTGCCAGACCTGGAATTGGTAGTCAGTATCAGCCATCTCATGTGCACTGAAATAGGAGCACTTACATCAAGCGAAGTATACTCATCGATGGCTTGCTCAAACTGATCGGCAGTAAAGCCCTTGGCCAACACTCGCTCTCGCACCCTACGCAGGTCCAATTCACCTCTTGTGCCATCACCCACGGCAGCCGCCCCACTGGCTTCCATGGCCTTGATGAGATGGTAGATCTTGCTGCTCGGAGTATGGTCTTCTCTGCGGTTCTCGTCGGTGTACAGACTGGCCTTGCTAACCTCGGTGAGGCGAAGGGCTTCGTCGACATCTTCGGAAATGACCTCGTCGGCAAAACGTAGGCGAGCTAATGCTTGCGCGAGACGTAGAACACCGAGCAATGTACGTGGGGATGTGTGTGTGAATTGCTTCTTGGAGCCCTCGTCGCGCTTCTGTTGTTGTCGCATGCGGACATAGGCGCCCACCATGTAATCAGAAACCTCTTTGGGAACTGTTGGCCTGTATGATCTTGCGCGAGCTACCCACTGCCGGACTTCTGCCGGGCTGAAAACAACGCCTCCAGTAGCTTCCGGGTGCGCGTTGTGCATATGCACATATGTGACGTGGCGCGCAAGTTCTTCATCCGAGTCGCGCGCCGGGGTATCAAGAATCAAGAAAAGGACATCGAAACGGGACAAGAGTGCAGCAGGAAGATTGATATTTTCCACGGGAGAGATGCGAGGGTTGTAGCGACCGTATAGAGGATTGGCAGCGGCAAGAATCGATGTGCGGGCGTTGAGGGTTGTGGTGATACCGGCTTTGCTGATTGATATGGTCTGCTGTTCCATGACTTCGTGGATCGCTGTTCTGTCGCTGTCGTCCATTTTGTCAAACTCGTCAATGCAGCACATACCGTTGTCAGCCAGGACAAGAGCACCTCCTTCAAGAACCATCTCGTCCGTCACTGGGTCACGCATGACAGCGGCAGTCAGACCGACGCCACTACTTCCACGACCCGTGGTATAGACACCGCGAGGAGCAACCTTTGTAATGTACTTAAGAAGTTGAGACTTGGCAACGCCAGGGTCGCCCATCAGACAAACGTTGATGTCGCCACGAATGCGCATGCCGTCGCCAATCTCTTTCGTAACACCACCAATCAGCTGCAGAAGCAGGGCCTTCTTGACGTCGACATGGCCAAAGATCTCGGGAGCAATGGAGCGGGACAAGTATTCGTAGAGCTGGCCACTTCTCTCGAGCTCGTTCATTCTTCTCAATGTTGGCTGAGCGAGCACAATGTCATCGTAAGCCTTTTTGTGTTGCATGACATGCTGTGCCTCGAGGTAGGTATCCGTCAAAAGGCCCGCCCGGATGGCCTTGAAGCCAGTATACGGCGTTGGTAGGAAGATTCCAGCAACATCGATAACGTCTCCAGGGTTGATTTGGCGAACTAGCGCGCCGTGACAATGTATGCTCAGCTGTCGCGGAATGTGGCCAACGGGGACCTGGTCAGCCATTTCCTGGATTTTGACCTCCTGGAACGGCTCAAACTTGGAAGCACGAGAGGACAAGAACAGTTGGCCACTAGTCTTGTTGTGCTGGCACTCTTCTGAGGGGCATTCCACGAGGGGGGTGAACTGCTTGGTCGTCACAGGCTGGAACACTTCACTTCCGCATCGATCGCACGAGTAGGCATTGACGATGACAGCAGGCTTGACGTCGGATACTCTTGTGGCGATACCCCGGACAGTGATGAGATTGCCAAGGTGCTCTCCTCGAACGTTTCGCACAGCCAAGGCTTTCATGCTTCGTTCACTACTTGCGCCTGATGGTATTCTAGGCTTAAAGTTGACTGTGTAGCGGCGGGTCAGTGCTGCAGGAAAGAGCGACTCTGGTAACGCCTGGCTGCTATCGTCGATGCCCTGAGCCTCCTGCTGTAGCTCGTTGCGTTTTATGCGCTGGCTCATGATGACGTCCAGGACATCGTCCTTGAAGCTGGCATGGGTTAGTGGCGTGTCCTCATATTCGAGGGTGGTGGTTGTACCTAATCTCTCTCGTTGGGGGTGGCAGACACTTATCTATTGCTCTTGAGAAGATTTCAATATAGTGATGTGCGTTGCGCTCGATTGACTCGATCAGCTTGAAGTTGTGCTCGTCGTCTGCGGTTGCTTTCTCATACTGCGGGCTATCAGTTCTGCACCATGACAAGACACCAGGTTCGACTGACTGCCTCGACGTCGTTCAGGTCTACCACAACGTTGTCGCGCAAGCGATTGGCAACATCTTGCAGCACATTCATATATTTGAGCTTGGATTGGCCGTTGCGCGTCTGGGTGCCATTTTGTGCTTCGTCCACATCATCAACCATGTCGTACTCGTCATCTTCGCCACCGCCGCCCAAACTCAGGCCCTGCAATTGGTCTGCTGCTTCGGTAGAGGAGGACTTGAAGTGCTTGAAGAAGTCGACCAGGGCAGCTATGCGCCGTTAGCTTGATGTTGCAGCCGTGTGAATCACGTGAACCGTGTGGAAGCTTGTATACACACCCTCCTGCTCGTCGTAGTTGACGGGCGCCGCCGTGGTTCTCAGAAGACTCATTGTGTGTGAGCGTGTGGGTGGGATGCTCGAGGACCTGCTGGGTATTAATTCTTGGGGTGAATGGGGCTGGTCGCGTTGCAGCGCGTTTGCGCGCGTCGGAGAGCCCCGCGCATGATTGGCTGACTAACTGCTCAAGGCTCTTTCTGCCACCGCCTTGGTCAGGGCCACCACCGCCTTGGACCTCGGCTTGGGCAAGGGAGCTCCAGCTTAATAACTAACTCGGTGGTGATAACTCCAGCGCGCCGTAGCCGTAGTCTTTCACTCTCCATCTCTCCACCATGCCGCCCAAGAAGCCCGCGGGCAATGTGGTCCAGGCTGAAGTCGTCCTCAAGCAGACGCTGAAGAATTGTCTTGTCAATCTTCCGTCTACCCTAGTTTCGGTGCTCGTGAATGCCAATGCTGTATGTCCATGGGCAAAGAAACATATGCCTGGCGCACATGCTTACACACCACAACATAGGTCGCCCAGAATGTCGTCGTCGAGCTCTCCTATCGCCAGCCGCCTCCACCCGGCGCTTCTCTGGACTCGCGCACTGCATCGCCCCAGAAATCTGTTTTTGTGGGATGGACGGGCATGCAGAGCCAACGGCGGCTTGCACCTGTAGTAGGACGAGATGGGCTCAGAGGAAGTCCAGCGACCAGCCAGCAAGACGTAGCCGCCGTAGAAGTCGACGCCACTTTTGCCCGTCTCATTGGGCTCAGCGACGGTCACAAGGTGAGTATATCGCTCCACCTCGATCCGCCACAGGCCCATACCATCAACATCGAGCCATTGACCCCTGTGGACTGGGAGATGATCGAGCTGCATGCTCAGTTCCTCGAGCTCAATTTCCTCTCTCAAATTCGCGCCCTGCCAAACCCGCAAGCCCAGGCTTCGCATCCATTGACGCTCCATCTCTCTCCCACCACGACTGCAAACATCGCCGTCACGTCCATCGCTCCTGCTCCTCCGACCACTTCTGCTTTTGTCAAAATCTCCCCCGATGCCGAGGTCATCGTTGCGCCCAAGACACGTCAGAAAGAGAAGAGTTCTAATCGGGAAAGTCGCAGTGTCGGCGGTGCTTCGAGAAAGAGCGGCAAAAGTACCGCAAGCACGGTCAGGCGTCGAAGTGGGCGTGAGGAAAGCGCCAGCAAAGGCGCTGTGTTCCTTCGAGGTGTTGACCGCAGCCTGGCTCGAGAGTGGTTCGATGAAGAGGAGGAGGATGCTGATGCCGAAGGTCTCAAGGTGTGGGTGGACAAAGATGTGCTTCTGACCAAAGCGTTGCGCGGCGCAACTTGGGTCTCCGTTGCAATCATCAAACCTGCAGGTCTGCAAGAACCTGTCGACATGTCAAAGGAGCAAGAGCTGGAAAAGCCAGCAACCCGTGTCGTTGCGCGACTTGCATCATGGGAGGATGCGCCCGATAGCCGTCATATTGCACTTTCCACTGATCTCTGTAAAGTCTTGGGCTTCAAAGATTTCGTTGGAGGACTTGTTCGAATCGAAGGAGCTCCTGCCCAGACGCCGAAACCCTCGGCAATCAAGTCGACAAGCTCAAAGGAATCAAAAGATGCCGTGGTCAAATCTATAAAGATCATACCATTTTCTACAAGTGCATCTCAGAACAACGCGTCTTTGAAGTTTGGCGGCGAGTCAAAGCAGGAGCAGGAAGATGCCATGCAGAAAATCAGGACTGTCTATGGGAAAAAGAATGGCCTTCTGGATGGGCCAGTCACAGATGGTATGGTATTGCCGCCAATGCAAGACTCCGAATTGGGCTGGCAAGGAGGCATAGTGAAATTCGAGCCTGCGCAACCAAGTCAAGGGGTAGCATGGGTTCTTTTTTCTGAAAGGAAACCTCCAATTGAGCTTGGGCAAGAGATCCCAACTCCGTCGAGCTGGGCGAGAAGTTGGTGGCAGGGCGACCCTCTGCCAGATGCACCACCAAAACTCGTTGGCATTAATACACTACTTGAACAGCTACGCTCACACCTAACACACAATTCCTCGGTACTCTTGACTGGTGGTCTTGGGGCTGGCAAATCGCAATGCGCTCAATTGTTAGCTCACCAGCTGCGCACAGAATACCTTTTCAACACCATATACTTCCCATGCAGCAAGCTGGTCACAGATGAGACAAGAGTGGCTACCATCAAGGAAACACTCAATAGACTATTTGCATCGGCTTCTTGGGGCGCGAGATCTGGTGGTAATGCTGTAGTGATTCTCGATGACCTGGACAAACTGTGCCCAGTCGAAACTGAACTCCAGGTTGGCAATGAGAACGGACGAAGTCGCCACGTCAGCGAATGTTTGGTTTCCATTGTACGGCAATATTGCTCAATGGACTCTGGCGTGGTTCTCCTGGCTACTGCTCAGGGCAAAGAATCACTCAACAATGTCATAGTTGGTGGCCATATTGTCCGCGAGATAGTCAGTCTAAAAGCCCCAAATAAGGACGGTCGAAGAAAAGTGCTCGAGGAAATGGCATACAGGGACGCAAAGCCACATAAGGAGATCAACGGACACGCTTTCCCTTCATCCCCATTAACTAGCCGTCCTAGCACTGCTCATCGAAGCCAAGCTAGCATTGGAAGTGCACAACAACTGGAAGATTATGGCTTTGTAGTTGACCCTACAATAGACTTCCTCGACCTCGCCGGCCAGACCGATGGCTACATGCCAGGGGATCTTGTTTTACTCACATCCCGCGCTCGTAACGAAGCCCTCATTCGGTCTATCACATCGTCTTCAAATACTATATCCCTCACACGGGCCGACTATGAAGCTGCATTGACTGGATTCACGCCTGCTTCTCTGAGAAACGTAACGCTACAGTCTTCCACGACCAAATGGGAATCGATAGGCGGCTTGCATACCACACGACAAACGCTGCTAGAGACCCTGCAGTATCCGACGACCTATGCTCCTATATTTGCCCAGTGTCCTCTACGACTCCGTTCGGGGTTGCTCCTGTATGGCTTCCCTGGATGTGGTAAGACCTTACTCGCGTCTGCTGTAGCCGGAGAATGCGGTCTCAACTTCATCAGCGTCAAGGGTCCTGAAATCCTCAACAAATACATTGGTGCATCCGAAAAGTCTGTACGCGATCTCTTCGAGCGTGCTGAAGCTGCACGTCCTTGTGTGCTTTTTTTTGATGAGTTCGACTCGATTGCCCCGAAGCGTGGACACGACTCGACAGGTGTGACAGATCGTGTGGTCAATCAGCTTTTGACTCAAATGGACGGCGCAGAAGGACTTAGTGGCGTCTATGTCCTTGCTGCAACTTCACGTCCAGATCTCATCGATCCGGCGCTGCTGCGTCCTGGTCGGTTGGATAAGAGTCTGTTATGCGACATGCCGGATGCCGAGGAACGTATTGACATCCTGAGAGCCGTCACTCTGAAGTTGAATCTTGCCCCAAGTGTCCTTGGAACAGGCCATGAAGGCGAAAATCTTCGTGAGATTGCACGGCGCACTGAAGGCTATTCGGGTGCTGATCTGCAAGCCGTCGTATATAATGCACAACTCGAAGCTATTCACGACGCACTCGGGGATACCAATTTGGGTGATCCGACCAAGAGTGAAGATGCGAAAAAGACTGGTACGACAAGTAGCTCAAAGAAGGGACAAGAAAAAGGCATTCCAGACTTTTCACATTTCCGCTACGGCGACCCAGTCGAAGCAGACTTGGATCCCAATAAGCCAATACCCTCTTCTCAACTCACCGAACGTGCTATGATTGCGCAGAAAATCGCCGCACTCCAAGCGCTGCGCAAAAAGCAAAAAGCAATGCACCGCCCTACCTCGTCTCATAATGAAGAGAATAGAGACGGCAAAGAAGAAGAGGATGAGCGGAAGGAGCCGCAAATTCAGTGGAAGCATATTGAGAGCTCGTTGAGCACCACCAGGAGCAGTATCTCTGCCCAAGACAGGATGAGACTGCAGAGGATTTACAGAGAGTTTGTAGATGGTAGAGATGGAGATCTTCCAAGTGGGCAAGGTGGGAATGAGATTGGAGGACGATCGACGCTGATGTAGATGTCAAACATCTAAGCATAGGTAATCATTCTTGCATGTAGTATCATCTTACTTAGTTGCATATAATTCCAAGGATAAAAAAGGTTTTTCTAATCCAAATTCATCAATACTTCATTACTATCCAACTTTGCTTCGTCTTCTAAACTCATTTCTCAACCCCGTCTTTCTCTCTTTACAACATCCCCCACCCCTCGACCCCCCTAAAAACCTCCCTAACCCCTTCCCTCATCTCCTTCACCACCTCCCCAGCCCCCTTCACAACCTTCACCATCCCAACCCCACTCCCAGCGTACGTCGTCATCCGCCCTTGCACCCCCCACCCCTCATCCCCCTTCCCAACCGCCTCCTCATACAACCTCTTATTCTCCCCAACATCCATCCCCCCCACCGCATCCTCATAACTACAATTCACCACGCCCCTCGCATTATGCGTCGCCGGCCACCCCGTCGTGCCACGCAGGTCATCATACACCTTGGTACGCACAGTCGATTGGCCGCCGTCGCCAGCACGCAGGATTTCCCGCTGATAGCCCGGCGCAATATTTGCTTCAGGAGTAGCTAGGAACATGGTTCCCAGCGCGACGCCAGCGGTGCCTAGGAGGAGTGCCGAGGCGGCTGAGCGCGGGGTGCAAATGCCTCCTGCTGCTATGAGAGTTGGCAGCGGTGGCGATGGCGATGGCGATGGCGATGGACTACCAAGAGCATGGCAAATCTCGGGGACAAGCGGTATTAAACTTGCTCCTCTGACTAGGCCGTGGCCCCCTGCGTCGGTGCCTTGGATGACGAGGACGTCGGGTTTCGCTTGCAGAGTTGCTTCAATGGCTTCTTGGACGCTGCCTATTTGTATCCATATTTTGGTTGCGGGACTGGCGCTGCGGGTCTGCGTGGTCCATGCTAGCAGCGAGGCGGGCGATGAGGCGGCGAAGAACCATACTGCTGCAGGTTTGTACCGTGCAATCAGGTCCATGGCGAGCTTCATGTCGGCGCCCCAGTTGATGAAGCCCACGCCTATGGGCAGCGTGTCCGGGACGGCTGTGGTTAGCGTCGTAGATGAGAGTAGAGATTGGGCTTTTTGGAAATGAGATTCGAGATCTGAGACATCGGTTCCTGCGCCGATGAAGCCTAATCCACCTGTTTTCGGGAGGGGGAGGGTTTGTTAGTTAAGGGTTTGCTGGTATTTATTATAGAGGTTGGGAGGAAGAGGAGTAGTACCGGCTTTTGATATCTCGACTGCTAATTCTGACAGGGCTATGAGACGCATTGGCGCGCCGACTACCAATGGTGTTTGGATCCATGGGTAGTCTCTTTTCAATCTTGATATCTGGTCCATTCTTGTATAGTAGATTGTAATATGCTGGTCAGTCTGGATGGTCGAAGCTGCCTCTGCGATCGTTTATATAAACCCAGCTCTTTTTGCGACCATGCGTGGATTATAAATCCAATTGGCGTTTATAGCGTCTCTTAATTGTTGTGTCATAGGTGCTAAAGGCTGATGTGCTGGACTCATGTCATCACAAGTCCTTTGAAGTTGGATTTCTCCTCGGTTAGTTAAGGCCCATTAGATTGACCCGGTTTCGGAAAACCAATTTACAAATAACTTCCCAAGGTCAATCTAACGAAACATTTGAAAATCGATTTAATCAAGCATGAAGTGCTCATTATTATTACTCCTCCGTTAATTACCTATGATATATTCAAGTCTAGAGCTCCCGTAACATCCAGGACGGTGTGCTTTTCAAAGAAGTAGATATATGCACATCGTTACCATCATGAGTACTCCACAAAATAATCGTATCCTCTACAATTCCTTGCCCAACCTCTCCCACTCCACCACAGCCGGTGCAAGTGGCCGTGAGAACAAACTCGAGTAATCTGTTGGTACGATGTCCTTGCTACCATTAACATTCCTCAGCTTGAACTCCCTCACAAAAGCCACGAGGATCGTCTGGAGCTGGAGGTAAGCAAACTGCTCGCCAATGCACCTATGCCTGCCAGCGCCGAAGGGAAGATAAGGAGAGTTGGTGCCCTTGGATACAACGCCCCAACCGTAATCAATCTTCTCGTCATCGTTATCAGCCTCCTCGTAGTTGTGTTGGCCTGCGTCCCAACGGTGTGGATCCCAGAGAGATGGGTTGACAAAATGTGTGTCAAGCTGTGCAGAGAAGCCAGGCGAAGACATGAGGTTGTGAGATGTGGGTACAACGTAGTTTGTGCCGTCGATGACAAGAGGTTGCTTAACTTTGCGCATGATGGAGTGGATGGGTGCATGGATACGAAGAGTCTCTCGAATGACTTGAGTGTGTAGAGGAAGCTTGGCTAGATCCTCGTAAGTGATGGGCGGGAGATCTTCACCGAGGGCAGACTTTTGCTCCTCAAGCAGCTCCTCGAAAAGGTGAGGGTATTGCGCAAGGCGGAGCAGCATCCAGGAGATGGTTGCAGAGGAAGAGTGCTGGCCAGCCATAAGAAGAGCAATCATGATACCAGCAATCTCGTGTTCAGGGACTTGAGTGCCATCCTTGTACTTGCAGTCCATCAAATGCCAGATCATGTCGTGCGAATTCTTCTTCACGTTACCCTCCCTGCGCTTGCGCACAACTTCCGAGTACAGCTTGATCATGGTCTCTCGCGCATTGTCACGTGCGCGGTTATGAGGGAGCGGTGCCCATGAAAGCATGAAGTTGAGGGGAGAAAAGCCCATATCGAGATCGTGGTAAAGCTCGGCAAAGGTTGAGTTGAACGAATTGCGAATCTCCTCGCCTTGGAGGGAGCGTGACGCGGTGTAGATGGTAAGCTCAGCCATGACCTTGGGTACATTGAAGACGCCCTTTTGTCCCTTGAACACCTTCTGGTTCTTGATGAAGTTCTCGGTCTCTTCTGTGATGAGGGTAACGTAGGAACGGAGGGCTTCCTGTGTGAGGCCAAACTTGACAAACTGAACAGCGTGTTAGCGGTACACGGGATCAAGGGTATGAAGATGCGAACCTTTTTCTGCTCCATGAGCTTGGAGTTGGGGCAATCGTAAACGACGTCCTTGCCAAAGACTGGTGTGGTCAGGGGAGAATATATCTCCTCTGCGTTGACATCCTTGATCTTGCCGTTGAGAATGAAGTTGTTGCCGGTAGTGTCGAGGCACACGGTCATCTTGCGGCCGAGGAGCACAAATGTGAAGACGTTGCCATACTGCACATGTCAGTCTAGGCCTAGGTTGCAAGCCCATGGACTGCTACATACCTTCTTCTGGTTGGCGAAGAAGAACTTGTATGGGTCAATGCCATAGGTAATGGTGCTGCCAATGATAGGAAACAGGTGGAAAACGACGGGTGGCTGGGTGGGATTCTTGAATAGCAGTTGCTGCAAGACGTTCAGAACAACGGCAAGGGTGATAAAGGAGGCGAAACCGGCAGCAATGAGTACGGATAATGAAGATTGGGAAGTGAAGGCGCTTATAGGGCCGGCGACATCAGCGAGGACACCCATCTTGGGTAGACACACGGGGACAGAGAAAGAACAGAAAGCAAAGCAGGCGTGAGGCGCAATGGCAATGTTAATGTTGTTGAAGGGGGAACGCGACCAAGATAAATTATGCTGGAGTTGAGGCCCGCGCATGAACCAATGAGGTAACAGTGCCTTCCCCCTGTATTAACACGCCATCCATAGACCATCTGCCACCGTAAAGAGCCTCACGCCATTCGCCAGCCGCAAAAGTCAAGTCAAGACTCGAGACTCAACACACACACACACAACCTGTCATCGACTCATCGACTCCTTTTTGGCCATTTAGTCAACCACCTGCTCCGTAATTACCTAGGCATGTACTCCGTACAGGGAAGAAATTGTCTGGCTGGATTAAACGTGCGCTATACTACATGGAGAACTTCAAAAACACAATGTCAAGCAGCTAATTATCAATACCAGCTATTATTCCTTGTTCCACCATCTCGCCGTCACGATTCACCATCACCGACTCACACCGAGTCGCCGTTGATTCCGACCGACCAATAATAACCCTCCGAGCACGCCGTCCCAAATCGTGTTCTCCAATGCGCCCGTGGAATTTCTGTACCGAGTAATTATCGGTAATCAAATACCTATCGCAGACATGTTACAATGCGACCCAGCCTCCACAAGACTCACCTCTTCTCAAGCGTCCTTTGCCTGCTTTGTAGCTACGATTTCCCCCACATAGCGAGATCCGCCTTCTTCATCCGAGTACAGAGTCTTATCTCCTTTGCCACCCATCTCAATAAACTCTTTAGGGTTTCGCCCCTGGTCTGGCTGAGCCTCTTTGGTCATCTTCATCTTATCCACCTTCTGGTTTGGGTTCTTCTCAAATACCTTGATGTTATCGTTGCCTTCTTGACCTGCAATGACGCGGGACACTCTGATGTCGTTAATTTCACTGAGCAGTGTTCGCTCACGCTGAATTTTGCGTTTGGAAAAGTCCAGTTTCGAGATTGCACCCGTCAATCCATCGGTGCTGTCGTTTGGATTGATTGGCCTATCTAGCGTCGTCCATGGATGCTCCAGGCATTCGTCGATTGTTATACGCTTATCCGCATCGACTGTGAGCATGCGATCAATCAGGTCGAGAGCTGCATCTCCGACCGAGTCCCAGTAGGGCGAAGGATAGTCAAATCGACCCATCTTGATTTGCTGTGACAACGTATATGGGTTCTCCGCGCAGTATAGTTCATCTGAGAAGGGTGGGAAGCCACATAGACAGATGTAAAGTACAACGCCTAGCGACCACACATCCACTGCACGGGTGTATCGGCGATGGTTCGAGTTTTCAAGAATCTCAGGAGCAACGTCTACGCCATGTTAGCACGAAATCAAAGGTAAAAAGAGCATTTGACGTACATGAGGGGGTGCCACATCTGTGACATGTTAGCATACATATCAATCTCTGAATTCGGGTGACTTACAAGGTAGTTGTGAAGGACTCTTCTCCAATTATTTTGGCCAAACCAAAATCTGCTAGTTTTACGTGCAGTTCCTTGTCAGTAAGTAGAATGTTCTCAGGCTTGATGTCGCGATGCACAATGTTGCGTTCGTGCTACAACTTGTTAGCAAGGCTTATAAATACCTGGTCAATCAGACAACTCACCAGATACTTGACACCCTGGAACAGCTGGATGAAGACCTTTCGCGCTTCGGCCTCGGTCAACTTCTGCTTCATCACTATCCAATTGAACAGCTCGCCCTCTGTGGCCAGTTCAAGCACAAGGTATACACCATCGTCTTCGTTGTATGTGTCCTTCAGGCAGAGCAAAGTTGGGTGGCTGACGCCCATGAGTACAGCAATCTCTTGCTGCAGCCCATCCATCTTTGACTTTTCCCCTGGCCCAGTGCGCTTTTCAAACTTCTTGACTGCATATCTTATGCCAGAAGACTTCTCGACGCAGAGATAGACCGAGGCGAAGTGGCCTTTGCCCAATTGCTCTTGTATGGTGTACTGCTGTCGGAACCTATGAGTGTTGCGCTTGAGTGGGTATCTAAAGACGTAGCGAGCGACATCTAGAATGGCAATTTCGTCACCTTCAGCTAGTTCGCGGCGCTTGTTGCGACCGACCATGGCGTCGTTAACAAAGGTTCCGTTACCGGACAAATCCTCGAGAACAGCAATCACATCTCCGCCCTTTTTCTCGGTGAAAAAAAGGCAATGTCTGTTCGAAACGATGGGCGAGTTGATGATCCGATCTGCTACCTTGTTAGAACTGACTTGTCGTCAAAAGTGATGGGCGCAGCCTACCGCATTCACGATGGCGTCCAATGAGGTACCCGCCAGCATTGATACCATAGTCTCGCTTCTCCTTCTCATAATTCTCCTCCTGCTCCTTGAAATACTCTTTAGGAACGCTTTCCGTACCACTAGCCTTGCCAACATTGTCTGCAGGCACCGGACAAGCCGCTCGCCGGCGGAGTACTAACACATCGTCTGAAGAAGCATCCATCGGTACCAGGTAGCCCCAGACTTCCTCTCCTTCCTCATCTTCAACGGCATAAGTGCGGTTCACTGGCGGGTATACGAATTGCGAGAAGGGCTGGGTATCTGAGGGAGGCGAAGAAAGACCACCGAGGCCTTTTGGACTGCGGACGGCCTGTGAAGCAGCTTGGCGTCCATTTGGAGGAGGGGTAATGGTGCCTTCCTTGAAGTCATCCGAGGCGGTAGATTCCTTGTGTGTGATGGGCGAAGGCAAGTGCCCTTGCTTCAGACCATTGTTGGGGCCAGGCGACAGGCGTGAATGGCGTGGCTTCTTGGGCTCGACGTGCTCGCCTTGGGATTGCTATCAATGGCAATGTCAGTATTTGGTCCCAATGTTCGGTAACATGCAAATATTAAAAGTGAGGGCAATTCTTGACTTACTCGGCCACGCTTCAGCTGGCTTTTCTCGGTTTGCGCCGGCATCGTAGACAAAGGCTGCAATGACGGTCGAGGCGGATGAGGACTAGTGCTGGTAGGAGTTAGGGAAAGGGATTGTTAGGCAGTGTCAGGGGCATAGCAATGGGTTGAGGTGAAAGTAACTCGTCGAGGGTGCAGCTTTGGAGCTGCGGATGCCTTGAAGGCCAAGACCCGGGGAACTCTATCCTTGCGCCGTTCGACGATAACTACCTAGGTGCCTACTTAACTAGGTAGAGTATACTCCGTAGTTAGGCCGCCATACAAGCTACCCACGAACTGACCCACGAACTGAACCACCGCTTCCGATATTACTGTCAGCCGCAATCAGTCTTGAGTCTTGACCACACCTTCCACCTGGCGCGCCATTGGCAAAGACCTACATGTACGCTTAGACATGCCCCATAATTATACGATCGCGACACATTGGCTAGATTAGTTAGTCTCGACTCTGTAGAGACGAGCGGATGCAATGAGCCTACAGTTGTTCCCACGCCTCACCAATGAAGAATTCAATGAAGCATGCAGCAATTTAGTTGACAGGTTCCGACGACATAGCCACGAGCAGGTGGAATGGCTGTCAGTAGAAGCTGCTCATGGCAGCGATATAAGCTATACCACAATTACAAAAGAATTGCATTGTGAATCTGGCGCTACTCAGCCTGTGGTGGTCGAGTTCGAACACGACGAGATGGAACAAGATGACGACGAAGCTCTCGATTCACCAGCAAAACCTACAGCGCTGGTTCGATATGACATTCTGCTTTCCCCAGTCTATTGTGTCCCAGTCTTGTACTTTAGCATCATGGATTCTCAACACCGCTTCCCTCCGACTATGGATACACTTTACCAACATGTTATTACTTCACATTTCAAGGCTCAAGTTGAGAATTCTGGTGTTATAGGAGGCATCACTGTCAACGTATGTGCGCTCTGACGTGTTTTGCGCCTGCAGTGAGCGCTGACGGCATGCAGGATCACCCCATCACCAATAAACCAGTTTTCTTCATACATCCATGTCAGACAGCAGAGATGATGCAAGCTAGCGTTGGCAATACATCTATCAGAGCTGCAGAGTACCTCATCGTCTGGATCGGAGCTTTGGGAAAGTGTGTTGGCTTACATGTGCCTCTGGCCTTGGTTAGGAGAGATGGGAGCGTTTGAGCATCTTGAGCATATGACCAAGGTCTGTGACAGTACTGTACATATGCTACAAATGTGTCTAGGCGAAAATATGTTACAGTGTCAAGCATAAAAAAACACTCTCATATTCTCAAGCGCACGCTTGTTCTCTCCAATTCTCCAATGTTTCCCATACCTGCCAGGCTCCATTTTTCGCTGATGAAGCCTTCGCTAACCTGATGTCTAATTAATCCGCTCTCAGCATAGTACTCTATGATTGATCGGGCCTCCTCCTTGGTTAGTCCGCCAACGTTGATAACGTCAAAGGCTGTGCTCTCATTATTCAAATCTTTGAGCACCTCCATAGCTCTGGGATCTACAGCCTTATATGGGTTCCATTCGGGAATACTGTCTGGCGACTTTTGTTTCGCCACAGCTACTTGGATACAAAAATCCAAAGCAGATGAGGAGGGTGCGTTCGAATGTGATGTTGCGCCTAAAATGATGCCGCCATTCGGGAGCCGCGTTTGGCCCGAGAGATGGTCCACAAAGTGTCGAATCAGTGCAAGGTCGTGTGCATGGACAGGCTTCACCTCTGCCGAAAGATATTCAGAGTTGCACATGATGTGAGACAAACCATCAATTGAGAAGAGAATTGGAGGGCGACCGGGTTGCGAAAGTTCTTTCCATAATGTCATGAAGACAGGCCATGCAGCCTCTGGATTGGCCGCTCCTAGTGCCACGAGTTCCCCGAGCGTAGCCCTGGCGGATAGGTTAAGAGGTAGGTCGTGATTGGTGTTGAGTTGATTGCTTCGCAGATAGTCGCCGTTCGATTTGAGGATTTGTCGCAGAAGATTCGCAGTATAGGCATCTTGGGTATACTGGGTTGGAACCGAACCAGGCAAAGGAGCGTACTCGGTGTGGGCATTGACAATGTCTTGGGCTGCAGCCAGTCAATACACTGCTCTATTACTCTGTCCGATGTACATTCTTACCTTCGGGGAGATTGATGACGAACCAGTCTCGCAAGAAACCCATAGCCAAGCCCTGAAGTAACAGCGTACTCTTGCCACTCTTTCGCTCACCAGCCAGTATCCTGCGTATTGTCTTCTTCTGCTGTCCGCCCGCCGATTCCTCGACTTGCTTGAATAGCCCTGCCAATTCAATAGCCTCTTTCCTCATCAATACGGCCGGTCTTCGGAAAAGACTCCAGCCCTGTGTTCTTTTGAATGCCTGAACAGTCCTGAGAGCATCCACCACTGGATTAGGCAAGCCCATGACCTTGCCCGCATTCTGCTCGCTCAGGACATTGCCCTTCTCCAAGTCCTTGAGAGAAGTGACTTCCAAAGCATTATTGTTGCTAAGCACAATTCGCTTCCGTAATGCTCTACGCTCTCCCTGTGCTGGTCTTTTGCCCATATCTGCCACAGCAGCGCTCTTGCTCTTTTTGGTGTTTAGTGATTTGACACCTTTTTTCGGTGCAGCGGCCATGTTCTTCTTCTTGGGCACGACAGCATGGCGGGCAGCAGACGTAGAAAAGTATGCTACTCGTGGGTGGAGAAGGCGTGTGGTGGTGGGTGTATAGGCCGTGGCATCAATTGCAAGCTGGGAGAAACTGCGCAGACACATTGATGGCGGCATAGTCGCACTCTGAGGCGCTGAGCCTTTGCAATGACAACAACTGAACACCCCCAGCAAAGGTCACGTTCGCAAGGCATTCAAATTCGTACGGCGCCACGGAAGTCCGCCAAATGTTGCATGCACGAGCCACTTGTGCACGGGCTCCGAACTTTTTGATAGTTAACTAGTTAATCCAAAAAAAAATGTCGACAGTTCTTGACACAATTAATCATCCAAAACCTTGCAACAATGTCGGACATGGAAATGGACGGTGGCGTTGCGCTTAAAGGTACATCAGATGCACAATCCCAGCTGGCTGCAAGAATAAAAGCTGGCGCCATGGACATGAACTCATCAAATCTAGGAACCGCCTCGGTCGCAGATTCTACTATCTCAAGTCGACTGTAAGCCTCACGCCCTGTCATCGACATGACAGCACATTTCTAACAATTAAAAAAAGACCAATTACTGTCAACAAGCCCACCCCTTTCACCTTCGATCTGGGAAATCTCCTCGCAAACGACCCTAACCCTGTCCCCACCTCTGCAGACGAGGAGACTCTTGCTGCCACAGCTCGCGATGCTGCTCAAGCTCTGATCAATCAGCTACTCTCGACATGTCCAATTCAATCCACTTCTGAAGGTGTACATCTTGTTCTTCCTGCTCCGACCACAGCGCTTCCTCGCGAGAAGCCCATTCCGGCCACAAAGGAACCCACCAAATGGGAGCGATTTGCCGCCAAGAAGGGTATCAAAGATAAGAAACGTGATGGCAAGCTGGTTTACGATGAGGCAACTGGCGATTGGGTGCCCAAATGGGGCTACAAGGGCAAAAATAAAGAGGGTGAGGATGATTGGTTGGTTGAGGTCGACTCGAAGAAAGAAGCAGCTACGGGAGAAGCACATGATGCGCGTGCAGACAGCAGGAGAGAGCGAAAGGAGAAGATTAGGCGGAATGAAAGGAAGCAACGTGCCAACGAGAGAAATGGCAGGAAGAACGGAGCATAAAGCTCTACGACTCCGGGTTGTAGACAAGCCCGTTTTATGGGTGCGATATTCTCTCCATGTTTTGCATTGGGCGGCGTTCAATATCGGGGCACTTGTATTAAGGCGCATGCGGGTCTAAAAGCTCTGTTATACGTCGGTTTAGTGGGTTACTGACAGCTACAAAACCCCGAAAAAGTGCGACATAATCTTATCAGTTGCAAATAACACAACTTTTACAAGTTCATGTTGTATTCAAGTGTGCATGTTGAGCAGAAACTCCCCGTGCTCCCCTCACTACCAAGTGTCCTCATATTGGGATGGCCTTGAGCCTGAGACATTCGATCTAGCACCCAGACCTAAAGTCTCTGGTCTGTCCCCAGAAGCTGCTGTGCGCGAGTATACCAATCCAAAACGCTTTTGTTGGATGGCGGAAACTCATGCATGTCAAGAACTCAGACTTGTATCAAGCGGTCGAATTTCCAAAGACCTACTAGAGCATACATCAACCAATGCACCCGCGATAGAAAAGGAAGTGAAATGAACCTAACTACTTAGAGTGTTTCTCCTCAAAGGAATTTGAACATAGGTACATGACTATTGCTTTGATTTAAAAATGGCCTTATTCTTCAATTACATAAAATCTCTATCCAAACACCATCTCAACCTGTTCGCACCCAAAGAGCTTCCTAAAGAACATACAAAAACTCAGGCTTCTTATCCCCCAACTCCAAGATCTCTTGCTCACTCTTCCCTTGTACCCAATGATCTCTCTTTCCGTCCCGCCGCTTCTTGTTCTCCCGTGCCAGCATCGTCCTTGTCGCAACGCTGCCCAAGAACAGAAACAAGAACAAGTACGCCAGTACAACGCCGTGTCCTAAAAAGTACCTGGGTTTATCTTTCGCACGGTAGATATTCGAGCTCACAACTCCATTGAGATTACCCCATCCAATCACGAATCCAAGCGTAACGCCACGCTTATAAACGCCTTCGACATTATTTGATGCCCAAGAGATAGTATTCGAAATACAGGGGTAGATACCCATTGCGCCTAGAAACGTGCCGGTGTACTGAACAGCAGGTTTGTCTGATCCCAACAGCATACTGAATCCAGCGATGGCAAGGAGTGAGACGAAGATATTGCACAATCCACGCTGTTGTGTACGGTCTGCTAACCATCCAATAGCAACCGTGACAATTGCTGCAGCGGCATATGGTGGGACACTGAGCAAATTGGCCTTGGTACTAGAGTAACCCAAACCTGAAATGATGGTTGGCAGGAACAATGAAAATGCATAGAGAGATGCGTCGGCGCCCATGTAGATTATGGAAAACATGAGGGTTTTCCAGTCGGTCACGGATTGCCAAAAGTACTTTGTCTGGAAGGATTCGTGGGTTGCGGAAGCTTGTTGATCGTCACGCAGACGGCGGAGAACGCGTGCTCGATCGTCGGGTGTAAGAAAAGTAGCTTCAGCTGGGAAATCGTGGACCATCCAGTATGAAGCAATGCCTGCAAAAATAGTGGCCAGGCCTTCGAGGATAAAGATCCATGCCCATCCTGGTTTTCCACCAACACCGCCTAGTTACAGGGTCAGTCTATGCTCGTCGTAAAGCTGATATCACTCACGCATCTGTGCGATACCTGCTGCTAAAAGGCCACCAAAAGAGCCCGCCAGTGCGGCCGCGGAGAAGAATACCGCTGCACGAATGCCAAACTCTGAGCGTTTGTACCAGCAAGAGAGGTAGTAGTTGACACCTGGAAACAGTCCAGCCTCAGCAACACCAAGCCACCAACGCTGCGGTGCTGTTTAGTATCTGCACGTGCTATGAAGAGATATCAACTTACAGCCGTCATGAGTCCAGCGTAATTGTGCACCAATCCCATAGTGGTCATACAGATACCCCTAGTCCCCAGTCAACTTGAGATCACTCGCATCAGAAGTCTTGAAGTAGCAGACGTACCATACTACCATAATGATAGGCAAAAAGACACTCGGTCGAAGTCTTTTCAACAACACATTGGTAAGCGGTTCAAAGACAGAGTAGCTCACGAAGAAAACCGTAAGACTGGCATTGTACTGGCTACTACTCAAGTGCAGATTCTCTTGCAGGCCATCCACTTTTGCATTGCCAATGTTTGTCCTGTCAAGGAAGGAAATCAGGTAGAGGAAGGATAGCCAGGGTATAAGTTTGAGGTCCAGTTTCCATAGAAGTTTACGATCCTGAGAAGTGATTAGAAAAATTATCTTCGCATAACTAGCAAGGCAACAGAATACGTACATGAGCTGCCTTCTCAGCCTCGCTGAGGCCAGCGTCAGGATCTGGAAGGTTATCGATAGTGTGTCTGTCTTCCTTGACATACTCCTGACCAACAATATTTTCTTTGTCCGACCGATCGCTCACTCCTTCCACTGCCGACGCCATGTTGAATAACCTTGGAAGTTGAGGTATCTAAGATGAAAGTGTATGGCGTCAGAGAACTGAAGAACACCCTTCAAAATCAAAGTGCGAGGTAAGATCCGAACGATTGGTTATAACAGATCAACTCAGTTCCCGCTCGCCACTCGCTCAGCGAAGGCCAATCACCCCTTTTATCAACGTCAACAAATCGCCGTTCCCACCTTCTTATCCCTTGTTCTGCTGAAAGTGATTCGGCACAGACCCCGCTAGCCCTGCCCGCCCGAGGCTAATAGAACTCTGTGTAGATTTTTATTATCACTGGTGTGACGAATAGCTACACCCGGTCCGATCCATTTCCCCGCTCTGTGCACATTAGCGTAAGGAACGCGGAACATCTTACCTATTAATTACGCATTATACGGAGTACCGTATGTAGACATGAGACAGGGTTTAATGAATGAATTACAACTAACTACCGACATCAGTTTTAGAACTAATCCTTGTGAGTAAGCTTTGTAGTGAACTCATAATAGCGTTTTGTGTGTTTTGATGCCGAGCAAAATGGCTTCGGGAGCATCGGGACTACTTAATTGTCACCCCGGGACGGAGTAATAGCGATTTATCCCCCCAATATAAGCTCATTGGCTAAGATGTATCCACTAAAGCTTAGTGCACACGCTACACCATTCTGGTGCAGGTGTAATAATTACTAAAAATTATGTAATCTCTATAGTTATAATATAACTACTCTTTGTTAGTAATACACAAGCATTTTACTACAATAAGTCAATTATATTGTGACTTGGCGCGAGTAATAATAACACCAACCCCTTGGCCCAACAAGTGTTGTATTATATCGCGATTAATACTGGGGCTATCCTAATACAGTATCGCGAAACTGAGTAATTATTGCACCTGCACCAAAATGGTATAGCGTGTGCACTAAGCTTTAGTGGATACCTCTCAGCCAATGAGCTTATACTAGGGGGATAAATCGCTATTACTAGGGGTGTCTGTAGACGAAAGGGGTAGCCAATAAGAAGCGGGGTACGTACTAAGCTTCGATTAGGCAAGTCTTATGACGGTGCTTCTTTCAACATTGTTGATTCTTGATTGTATGAAAGATAACAACAATAACAACAATAAGGCTCGGCCCGGTAGTTTGCGGTCGCTTATGTTGCCGCTCGGCGAACAGTTGTGCTTTGCCGTGTGAACATGCGGGGATACACGCTGTAACTAATTAACTAATAGTTACCTGCTATAATGGGCATGGTGCGGTTGAGGTTATTATCCATGGATGCTCGGGGCTTACTTTGGGCAGGATAAAAGTAAGAGGTGGACGCAATTGTGGACGTCATAATTCGACGCAGTGCCAACGTTTGTACAACATGATAAAACTACGCCGTTACTATCCGTCAACATACCGCTGAGCCCTTACTTTCATCCAATCTTCTCACTCTGATTTGAGGTCAAAACATGGTTTTGCAACATCTTCATTCTGTTGTGATTCTTGCGGTTGCACGGCTACGATCTGGACAGAGTTCTTCTCGTTTCGTCGTTACTTTTTGCGTCTCTGGAGCATTCATAAATTCATTCGCTTCCTGTCGTTCAGGCATACTACCAAAGAGCTGTCTTTTCCTGACCCATGCTAGAGCAATAGTGACGAGAAGGTTGAGCCCAGTAAAAGCTAGCATGACTTGGAATTGCCTATTGTAGCTCTTGCCGAAAATGTGTCCAATTTGGGTTTTGACTACATCGGGCATTCGCGCAATTGATACACTCGAAGTCTGCACGGCAGCAATCTGTTCAGGTGGCAGCATATCCGCAAGTCGGCTACTGGTGAATTTGTGGTGTATCGCAGAGCATATTGCGACAGCCACACAGCCACCAAGCGTTAGAACCATATTCAAGGCCCCGGTCCCAACAGAGACGTCTTTCTCTGCTATAGAAGTGGCTAAGAGCATAAAGTAAGGAGGACTTGAGAGGCCAAGTCCAAGGCCTGTGAGAACCTCGTAGCCATAAGTGCCAGACCACACAGAGGAATATGTGGGAAGGCTGCTCAAGAGTCCAATGCCAACGCACATGATGCTTGCCGACAGTATTAGGATAAGCTCGACGGGTATCTTCTTCGCTGCCAATCCGGAAATCATAGCGCCAACTGGAGTGACAGCAGTGGCTGGTAGAAGGAATATACCAGCTCGCTCGGCACTTGTGAAATTTACAGTTTGGAAGCGTTGCGGAAGCTGGACAAATGACACATAGAACGGCATACCTACAAGAAACTGGGACCTGGAAATCATTAGACAAACCTCATTCTAAGATATAACAAGAGCTTACAGAAGTATGAATGCCATGGACGGGTTGCGAAAAAAGCGCATTGGAAAAACTGGATCCTTAGGCGTCTTGTACGTTACCCATGTCTCGTATAGGCCGAAGAAAACGAAGAGTGCAATACCTGTTGTAAGTGTACCAACGATAACACTGCTACTCCATCCGTGTGAGACTCCAGCCTCTTGCAATGCAAATATCAGAGGAATCGGCCAGCATACAGATAAGAGGCTACCGATACCATCAAGACTAAGGACCCGTTCGGTGTTTGTCTTGCCATCCTTGAGTGCTAGCATTGACGCGAAGAGTAAGATGATGGCAATTGCAACAATCGGGCCATTGATGAAGAAAATCCATCTCCATGTCGTCCGATCGGAGATGATGCCACCGAACAGTGGCCCAAGTAGATTTGCCATAGCGAATACGGAGCTGATCACGCCAGAACAGAAGCCAATTTTTTCAGGAACAATGATTTTCATCATGGTTACAAAGGTGAGAGAGTAAAGACCGGACCCTCCAATACCTTGGAAAGCTCGAAATATGATTCTATAGGGTCAGCTAATTGACTTTTCTGAAGCGAGTAGGATTTCGACATACAGTTGTGCCATACTTTGAGCAGCTCCACATGCCATGGAAAAGACCAGGAATATGGTAGCGCATGCAATCATTAGAGACTTCAGTCCCCAAATATCGCTCAATTTTGCGGAGATCATCAAGAAAGCTGAACATAACATCATGTTAGTGTTATATAACTATATTGTTATTAGAAGAGAGTGAGTGCGAAGAACGCACAGTTGTAAGTCAGTAGATATGCTGCAACGAGCCATGCTGCTTGTTCTAGTGCGCTGAAACTACTAGAGATCTTGATGAGAGCAGTTGTAACTATCGTAGTATCGAGTGCAGATATGAACAGGCAGAGCCATAATCCGACTATTATTGTATGCAGTCTTGCCTGGCTAATACCCTGCTTCCTTGATGTCAGTGCAGCGGCAGCTCCACTGAGCGACATTTGACTCTAATCCCTGACCATTAAAGAATCCAGATATCCCGTCAGTTGAGGTATGGGATGCCGGTTTCGTGTTCGCTAGATGTTGTAGGCCGAACGAATGGCTCTAGAGAAGAAGTGTGTATAACTAACTAGTTAATGGAGAACACAAGAGCCTCGGGTATTGGCAGGCTGCTCCAATTTTAGGTATAAAGAAAGTGGGTATGTGCAGTATTTGTGGCATCAGACAATGTGGCTGCGAAGGCATTATGAACAGCATATGGCTGACTATGCAAGCTTGCTCTGGCCAATACCGGCGAACATGCTTGGCACGGCAAGCTCTGTTTCGAGCTGAGTCTCTTGACTTGGTCTCAGCTCCAGAAAAATCCAATGGGAACATTCGATGCGCAGGCTATGAAGGAAGCCATCTAAAGACTGATGACTGAATTCCTATATGCACAATCGAGTGCTAGAAATATAGGAAATTCCATTGAAGACTTCGAAATGTCTTGAGTTTCAAGCCTGCCAAATACTATACACAACCTTCAATCATACACTACCCGCGCCACCCACCAGCCCCTCCGTAATTGGCACACAGACTTACGCTTCGCAAAGTGGTACAATCCTCACCAAGGCCACCATCCACCTTTTGCGACCTTGCCTACTGCGTCTGTAGTCTTCTTCGCCTCACCCAAGCCCTCTCTCATACTCTCGACAGCAATATCTTTGACTTCAGTCGCCGCATCAACAGTCTGACTGACTTTATTTTGCGCTGCTTCCTTCAGTTGCCGTTGTAAATCAGAAATTTGGGTTTTCTTGTCATGTGCTTCCTCGATTGTTTCGAGCTTCAGCCATGCGTAGTAGGCAACTTGATATGTGAAGAGTGCGATGAGGAACGACTTGAGCACAGGGTAGGAGAATGATTTATAGTATGCGCCCTGCTTAGCGTTAGAATTCTCGGTCTAACCACCACCGCAGGCTTCATCATCACGTACCACTCGAGATGGCTCTTTTGGTGGGGTGTTTGGGTTGGGCGGCGAGGCTGGTCCTGCGGCGTATGTTCTTCGCGACACTTGTCCTGTTCTTCTTGAAATCGCACTTATTCTCCGCATCTGTCTTGATACTCTGATGTGGTTCATCTTGTGGTCTTGTGGTCTCAGGCACCACTGACCAGCTTTCGTCCGTCTTTTTGCAGATATTCTTTTCAATTGTCAAGCCAGATTGGGCCTCGAAGCGTAGAGATTGCTAGTGAAGCTTGTAATGATTTGAAATAATAGTGCGACGGGTCAATTGAATTGACAATGTGCTTGTGTACAAAGCAAGCGTTGAAGAGCAAGCTTTTGATATCATCTCATCATAGCAAACCTCCGTTCTAACTCCGCACGCTGCACACACGCCACTATGTAACTAGTATGTTGGTCTGTGCGCGGTATTTCCAAAGGAACACCGTTGCACTCCCTTGGACGCTATCCCTCAATTCTTCGCTCCGAAAACAATCGCAAACACACTGGCGATTCGGTCAGAGTATCTCCCTACTCTTCACATTAATTCATCAATTAAATCACCTACCATACCGCAATGGTACGCCAAAGTTCCCCCCCGACGATCCATATCCATTCAACTCAGGGTCCACGCGAGTAGGAGTGAGCATGTGTTGACTTGAGTGCAGGCGCAAACACCACAGCAACGGCAAGCCAACGAGCGCTTTGCCAAGGCACAAGAGAAGAAAATGGGAAAGCCAGAAGCAACCGTATTGAAGAAGCGCGAGCCTCAGAAGTCACCCATTTCCAAAGTGTGGATCAGTATGTTATTCCCCCTCATTATTGAGCAAGAGCCACTTGGCTAACGTGCCATACAGTTCTCCTTGTCTTCGTCCTCTGCGGTGGAATTCTCTTCGAGATTTTGAAGTTGTTCTTCTAAATCTCTCAACAAAGATTCTTCGTTCATCTTCGATTCGTCTTGTCGCCAGGCCTCGGTGGCTCTCTGTACACAAACGACGGGACCTGCTCTGTCCCAACATAAGGCATATTCAACTACCGAAAAGCACAAGGCTACAACCAGAGGGCTTTATAAATCGACAAAGAACTCCTTCACATCTAGCATATAGGGCACGGCGTTTACAAGGTCATGGAACATAGCAGCGGGCTCAGTAGCAACGTTTAGCATGTCTGCTTGATTTGTTTGATTTACTATTTGAATTGAATTCTCGTTTGTTATACTAGACTTGGATATGATATGAGCTGTCATGAATGCTACTCAGTAGCTCCGACCCCTTCGTCCATAGCTACGACCCTCCGCTTCTTTTTCTTCTTCTTGATCTTGCTCTCATCCCCTTCCACCGCCTCGTCTGGCCCTTTCTCTACGTCGCCTTCGACCTTCACCTTCTTCTTCTTCTTCTTCTTTACTGGCGCACCATCAGCTCCTTGTCCTGTCACTTCCGGCTCTGCAGACGGTATGCCTGCAGGATAATCTCCCTCGACGTCTACCTTCCTGACCTTCTTTTTCTTCTTCTTGACAGCAACTTCTTCCTTGACATGTAATCTCTCACTTGCTCTCTGCATTTCCAGTCGCAGCCTTTCGACTTCTTGCAATGCCTTCTTCATTTCGGCTTCCTCCTGTTCCTTTCTTTCAATCTCAAGTTGCGTAAGCTTGCGATTCGACAATTCGCCATCGTCTGTAAGCGACAACGATCCAAGCCCAGAGCTGTCGACCTCAAGTAGAGACTTCTTCGCCCTATTTGGACGCGGCTGAACGATATCTTGCCTCGATGGGTCGTCTGCGGCAGGGCCAAGCGTTTCATCACCCATAATCTCAACTTTACGAACAGGCTTGCGTGGACTTCTCGACCGAGGGATGTTGCCATTTGAAGACGGTCTTTCAAGGTTAAGGTCCATAATGGGTATTGAGTCAATATCCAAGTCGTTGTTCTCTTGATTTCCATCACGAACAATTCTACTGAGCGGGGTGACTGCACCACTACCTCGTTCCGCATCTGGATCGATGTAAAATGGATCGTCCTTGTATCGCTCTCTTCGTTCTGCCTTCCTTCGTGCAATAATGTCGGGATCAAGGTACTCTTCTTCGACGGCATTTTGGTAGCTTGCAGGTTCTTTATGTGGTGCATCGAGACGTTCCGCTGCTGGTGCAATGATTGTTGGTGCTTCAGTGTAGCTAGTTATTGGTTCGCTGTATGCCGCGTAAACATCATCATCTTCGGTCTCAAATCCTTCATTCTCTGCCTGCGATAACAGAGAATACAGATTTGGATTGATTGGAGTATCGAGGTCTAGGTCATCTGGTACGGGAACCTTTCGCTGTGCTCCAGGCGCGACTGGATTCAGCTCTGCGCCAGAGAAAAGTGCAGGTATAGCTTGTGTCAGCAGGAGAGGGGGATCAGTGAAATCTCCTTGGTCTAGACCTGTTGCTGTGCCAGAAGCTGCTTCGGCTGCAAGTCGCAGGAGTTCGAGGTACTCTACTGCTCGTTCTTGGACTTCGAGGCTGGGATGTGTGGAAAGAGGCTCAAGGAAGTGTATTATACGAGCCATGAGCAGGGACATGAGTGTCTTGCGTTCTGGAGTCCAAGATATCTGGTCGTTGCCGGCAATACTGGAGAAGACCTTTGGCACGGCCTGGAGATATACTGCAAGAGTCTTGGAGGGAAGCTGAAGAGCAGTGGGATGTAGAAGAGAGGTCATGACAGGTTCCGGCCGTGTAAGGTAGTTTGCAAACTCTCCAACAAGCCAACCAGCGTACTCAAGTACACCCTGGCCACCGTTCCCAGACGAAGGAAACATCTGCTCTCTTCGATCCACAAGCACTAGAGATTGTGCCGCATCCACAGCTTCTGACCGAACACTTTTCACTCTAATGGCAACGTTCTGCAGCTCACGCCCAATGCCAGCGCCAATGTCATCTGATATTTCTGTATCTTCTTGCTCTTCTCGTGTCGATGCATGCTTAGATGCAGGCGAGACCCGTACAAGTTGTACGAGTACATCAATGTACCATTCAAAGTCAGTGATATTACTGTAGATATCTCGGGAGCACATCTCCAAAACTCTGCGGATGACACTGATTCGATAATCCTCAGGCAAGGGAGGCGGCTGGTCGGAGTGTTCTTCATGTCGTGGTAGATTATCCTCGGCATCAGAATCATCGTCGACATACGGCACAAGTTCTGTAATCCTCGCTCGATCATTACTGTGATTATTGGCTGCTGAGGCGATCGGCGCGTTGCGAAGTTGTCGCATGAGTCGACCAACTATAGCTGTAAGATTATCGGTATTTACCATGCCAACTACGAGATCCAGGGCACGCATTCGAATTGATATGTCGGGATCGTCGATGCATTCCAAAATCACATCTTGCTGTTGGGAAACTAGATACGGATGGGAGCCAACAATCTTCTCGAAAGCCAGCAGAGCGACATATTTTACTGCGATTTGATGAGTATGGAGCTTTTGATAGCATTGCAAAGCATGGCTTACAATTGGAATCGCCTTCTATGATCATCATACCGCGTAATTTGCCTACGCATAATTTCGCGACCTCCTCACCCTCTACTGTCCCTTCAACCGCTTCCAGAATGCCACCCTGAATTATGCCGTTGATGCATTCATACAAGAGTGACATAGCGGAGGTTTCTCGTATAATCTTGGTTAGTGGGGAAAGTAACTTCTTGATTAGTCGAGGTTCTAGAGGGGTCAAAGTCGCAAACTTGTCACGTTAGCAACTTGGGTCTTTTTGACTTTGCAAGTACCTACTAGCTTGATAAGCTTGATAGCCATCCAGTTATTTCCACCTTCGACCAGAAGATCAAACAAGCGGGGTGCAAGTGGTAGAAAGTCCTGTGGTCGTCGCCAACCTAGTTCGCAGACGACATTGACAATGGCAGCAGTCACACTGGGGTCTTCATTATCGTCTTGCAGGCGCTCCTTGATTTTTGGCCATGCTGGTCGGAGTGTCTCTGGGTATACAAGCGCTAATCTGTACAAAGTGACAACAGTCTTCTTTCGAATCATGGCGTGCGAGTGGGTCAAGCGCGGTATAAGGTCGGACAGAACCGAATTAGCCATGCTTGGATTGACTACATGCGGTATGGCACCAAGTGGAAGCGCAATGTATGGTGGAGTTGGGCTCATAATGTCCTTCTTTAGCTGATTCTCTGCCAGAACCAAGACTTCTGTATCTCTGCGGTAGCTCTGCACTGCAGCCAGATATCCGGTGCGCTTCTGCTTAAACTTGGAGCTCGACATGACCTCAAGGACATTGAAGCTCGCCCAAGACATGTCGTGACCAAACATCTCAAGGTATGTGAGCTTCAACAGGGCCGTGGCCTTGAGGTCCATGTCGTTGGAGCGGATTTCCTTGCGACATTCTTTGATGCTCTCGGCAATATATTCTTTCTCTGAGCCTTTGTGATTGCGCAAACCTCGAATGAGGTCGTACAAGGACTTCTCAAACATGCTGGCGGCTTCTTATCGTCTCTCGTCGTCGCGTGTCGAGAGGTGGTGATCGTGCGAGAGGGTGTGAACGAGCCGATAGGCATGGTTTGGTAGCCTATGCCAACATGGGGGAAGCGTGTGCAGTAATATTAATTGTCCAGACTTGATAATTCCAAGTTACGGATAGGAAAGTGGATCTGCAGCACTGAGAGTCTGGGAAACCCTTCACTCGCTACTACCTGCCCTGCCCTGCCCTGCTGAAGTGCATCGCCGCCCGCCGGCGCCAAATTTCCCCGACGATAGCTTAGTTAACTAGTTAGTTAGCTCTCCGCCTTGCACCATACCATCACCATCTACACATCCGAATCTTTGCGCAATCACACACACGCACCGCAAATATGTCGCAAGTAAACCTCCTCTCCCCACCGTCAAAAGTACCGCCTGCGACTGCCCTGGCGCTCTCACAAAAAGCGCCAGTCATCCTCGCCCATCCACCGACATCCTCATTACCATGGCCATTGTCACTCCTATTTTCGCGTGAGACGCCCGAATCATGGACTATCCACGAGAATTTGTTCTACTCGGCATTACGTACCGGCGACGAGACATCGGCCCGCGCAGTCTTGGAACGCCTAGAGGCTCGATTTGGCGAACACAACGAGCGCATTATCACATTGCGAGGTATATTCAATGAAGCTACTGCACAGAGTGATGGCGATCTGGAAAAAGTATTCGACGGCTACGAGAAGATCTTGAGAGAAGACCCGACCAATATGGGCCTACGGAAGAGGAGGGTCGCAGTGCTCAAGGCGCTGGGCAGGACACACGACGCACTCACAGCCATTACAGTACTTCTTCAAAACAGTCCCACAGATGTAGAGGCATGGGCCGAGGCGAGCGAACTATATGCTACTCAAGGCGCTTGGGGACAGGCTATATACTGTGCTGAGGAAGTACTGCTCATTATGCCTAATGCTTGGAGCGTATGTGTAACTTCATCCCAACACGATCAAGACACCAATTAACTCTACTATAGGCACACGCACATGTCGCAACCCTACATTACCTCTCTACATCCTCCAATAACCCACCAAGCCTCTCCTCCCTCTCTCTAGCGCTCAAGCATTTCTGCCGCTCCGTCGAGCTCAACGACTCCTACCTCCGCGGCTTCTACGGGCTCAAGCTCATCACCTCCAGACTCATTCCTCTCCTCACCAACGTACCCACCTCGAATAAGCGCAACAATCAACAAGATGACGACGACATGCATATTCCCAAGCTAGCATCTGTAAAAAAACTGGAGGAAATTGCTACCAATAAGCTAGGCGAGTTTGTACGAAACTCAAGCCAAGGCAAAAAGGGCTGGACAGGATACGATCAAGCAGAAGTCATTGCCGCAAGAGAATTACTAGATAGAGATGGCAAGATTGAACAATGATCAAAGCACGCGTATCAACATGCCACTTTGAACCATCACTAAAAGGGCGTTTGGGCGCTGGAACGTGGATTGGGAAAATCTAAACGGGGCAGGGGTGAACAAATATATAACTACATCAAAGTCCACAACAGCTAATATTATTCAAAATAAAACACTAATCAAACAACAAATACGGAGTACAAGGCCAACACATGTTTACACATCCTTGCACATTACACACACACCATCATCATCATCATAAATAAACAACCTAAGAAAACAGAAAAAGAAAAGGAAAAAAAAAAATCCCCTACACCCAAATCTGATATTACAATGTATCTAAGCCCCCCCCCCTCTCCCCTTCCCCCTTCTCCCTTTCTCTTTACACACACACACACACACGCACATAACATTCAAATTTACTCCATCACATCACATCGCATCGCATCGCATCGCATCACATCGCATCACATCACATCCCCCTCCTCCCACCCCAAAATTTCAACTCCTTCTAAAAAATGAAAACCAAAAACAAAACAACTACAGACCACCAATAGTTATATAAACTAACTATATAAATAATAGTTAATGATAACTAATAATAAATTTGGAAAACAAAGCGCATCATGCAAATAATAAACGGCAAGGGGGTAAAAAAACCAAGTACGAAAGCTAAACAGAAAAATAAAGACAAAAAAAAACAGCAAGAGAGATGTGATTTTCTTCTTTTGCGCCATGTGTAAATGCAAAGAACAAACAACTATTAGGTACTAGGTAATAGGTTAAAGATGGGGGGGGGGTTTTTTTCCAAAAAAAAAAGGTGATGACAATAATAATAATAATAATAATAATAAAAAGTTGTAATAATAATGGGTTTTTTCTTTCCTTTCCTACCTATCCAAAAGGCGAGTAAAATTTGCTGAAAAAGGAAAAAGGGCCCATTTTGATCGAGTTCCAACGCCCTTTTTTGCATTTTGCGCTGCTCATTGTGCGTCTACAGCTTTCTCGTCTTCTCTTCCTAGAATAATTATAACCCAATATTTCGTTTCCGTTAACAGAATGCTGCGCTCCGCCTCGCTTCGCTTTGCGTTCGAAAAATTTGTTTCAAGAAGGTGGTGGGTATCGAATTCGCAAAAAAATTACTCCTAGATATTGAGCCCCTTTGTTAATTCCTCCAATCCGCTGCTTTGTGTCGGGTTGTGGCTGGTGCCGCTAGTGAATTTGCTCTTGCGTGCGGCCATCTTGCCCCAGTCACCTTCGTCTTCGTCGGCTTGGGCTCGCGGGGATGGTTTAAGAATGCCCTTGACCATGCCTGGCTTTTGGTTGTTGGCACCACTAGAGGCTTGCAGAGTCATCGATGTGCCTGTCGAGTGCGCATCCGAGTTGTTGACAACAGAGCGGTACCTGGCTGATAGGCCAATGTTGGATCGCTCTGACGGTGCAATGGATGGCGTGTAGCCTGGTCCAGGACCCAAGAAGTTGTTCGTGGGAGGTTGCTGATTTCCATTGACGGTCATGAATGACATGGGGCGGTTCTGCTGACTTGGCATACTGTTTGGTATGTTGAGGAAACTGCCATTACCCATCATATTTCCACCAAAGCCGTTGCTTCCCAAGGCCATGGACATGCGTGGATCCTGCGGTGGCTGCGGTTGCTGCATCTGCATTTGCTGGAGTTGCATCTGTTGCATGGCAATCATTTGCTGCATCTGCTGCATCTGTTGCATCTGCATGAAGTCATTTGGTTGAGACATGGGGAACCCCATTTGATTCATGCCCATGCCCATCATGGGCATTTGGCCGCCGCCCATCATACCACTCATCATGGGATTCATGCCGTTCATCATGGGCATCTGCGACATGCGGGTCGTGTTTTGCTGTTGTCCCCTGGCATTCATTTGTTGTCCGAGCATGCCAGTAAAAGGGCCTCCTTCTGGCTTCTTGTTGGAAGCGCCTCCCATGTATTTCTGCTTCGTCATGTCGCGCATCTGAATCTGATCCACAAGAGAGGGTTGCGACAGGCCAGCGTCCTGGTACATCAAGGGGGTATGGACACCCATGCCAACGCCTCCAGCAATAGAGTCACCAGCAACCGACGCAGGCCCCCTCGAAAAGCTATTGAAACCCATTGATTCTCGATTCATATGTCGGACCAGACCACCACCAATAAAAGACGTATGTGGGTCCGCGGGTAAGTTTCGAGCGAACGCAGGAAGGCTTCCTGGAGTTGCACCGTTTGACAATGGCCCTGCAGAAGCTGGGCGGTCAGGGAAATAGGACGGTGTCGCATTGGCCGGCTGGCTGGGAACACGGTTTCGGGTCTGGCTAGGGAAGCCATGCTGTGCAAGAATGCCGAGAGGCACATCCTCGTCTTCCCACTCGTCTGCCTTGATTGATGTCTCTGACGGGAACCCCATTCCCAATGTGTCAGCCAAGCTGTCGCCATGCGATAGGCCAGGGGGTGCGGTTGTGGTACGACGCATAGCTTCACGTGCAAAATGCATTTGCTGCTGCTTGCGCCTCATAATTTCCTCATCCTGACGCTGCTTGATAGCATCCTCTTCATCCTCATAGTCTTCTTCTTCCGAATCGTCCTGTGGAGATGGCTGTGCACGCTGTCGCTTCTGCATCTCAGCCCATTCCTGTTGCGTCATAACACGGCCTTTGCCATTGCTGGATGCAGACTGACCCCCAGTCGACTGTCGCACAGTCGAAGGCGTAGAGTTGGAATCAATCTTGATCGGGGTGAACAGGTCGTCATCATGGTGGTCAATGAACGGCGATGTGGCGGCTTGTGCCAGAGGGGCTTTGGGCGTTGTGTTGGGCGTGTAGTTGGAAGATCGCGATGAGGCAGGAGTCTGCAGTGAGGTTGCCGACGACGAGGTCATGGAGACGGCATGTTGCTCAGGAGAGGTGTCCCGATATGGTTTCGTGTCCACTACAGACTTGCGCAAGGCTGGGGCATCGGTGTCGTGGAAGCCCGACGACGTCAATGTTGGGCTTTCGGACGCTACGGGGGCATAGTGTGAGTACTTGTGAGGCGGAGGAGGTGGAGGAGGAGGCGAGTCACTATCAGACCTCGTGGACGACATGAGGTTATCGTTTGACCCGCGGCTGTCCCAGCTGGCCAAAGGGGCTTCCACGTCAAATTTGGGGAGAATCTCGATGGGGTCGGCCTGGAATGCGCGCTTTTCCAAAAGGAGCGAACGCCCGGCACCTGCAGCCTCTTTTGGAGCCTCAATAGGAGGACTTTTACGATCCACCTCACTGAACATGTCCTCAAAATCCGAGTTGCCAAAGTTGAGCTCTGCTTCGAGCTTTGGCGCGACAGCGGTGCTAGCGTAGCTTGATGCTGTCATGGCGCGATCCCGACCAAATTTTTCCGCACTCTTTTGGGAAACACCAGAACTCGACTTGGGGAGCGACGGCAGCTGTTTTCGAAAGTTGCTCATAGAATAGGTAGTGGTAGTGTTGGGTGAGCTGTTATGCTGGGGAATCTGGGGGCGAGGAATGCTTGCAAAAAGATTGTCGTCAGAGCTGGTGTCGGTGGAGGAAGGAAGTGTCGACGTCGAGCCATGCTGACCATTGGCATACGGGCGCGACGCAGAAAACTGGGTGCCGTTGCTAGACTTGCTATCCCTAAATTAAGAATCAGCTGGACTGGCGCCATCATCGCTTGGACCACGTTGCTTACCGCTTCGAGGACCCTGGCGAGTCGTCTTCAAAAGACTGCACCCGGCCCTTGTGACCAACTCCGCCGAAGCCGCTGAAGCGCGGGAACTTGGACGACTTTTCTTTCTCCATGGTCTGTCGGCGGACTTTGGCTTTTTCCACCTCAGTGCGGCTCATGAGGCGAAAGGCGCCCGAGTCGGGCTGTGGGGAAGCATAGCCTTCGGGGCTGGGCGCAGTGTTTGTGCTAGTCTCTTGGAGAATATTGGCGGACGACTTCCGGCGACCGGTAAAAAGGCCTAGTCCTGGCTTGCCCATGATGGCGAAGGAGTGATGAAGGCAAAGGGTGGAAGGAAGGCTCGATGCCCGACACGGCCTATCTCAATGCGCGGGGACAATTCATGCACGCAGGGTAGAGCGTGATTTGTGCAGTGCAGAGAGAATGTCGAGGAAGGAGCGAGTTGTGTGTGTTGTGTGTGTGTGTGTGTGTGTGTGTGCTGAGCGGACCGATCGAGAAGGAACGAGTGTGGCGGTTCTGTCGGAGCGCATGGGTTAGCTAAGGCACCATTGGCAAAATGACGGTTGTTGATGGAGCGAGGGAATGTGTGTGTATGTGTGTGTGTGTGTGTGTGAAGATGGCGGAGAGTGAAATGGCGGAGAGCTGCAACGGCTGACGCTGGGGTCCTGCAGTGGTGTTGCGCAGTTGCAACGCCAGGGTTGTCGAGCGAGGGGGTGGGTTTGCTCGTGATTTGAATAGTTAATGCACCGAGGTGCCTGCCCCAACAAATGTGTGTGCGTGTATGTGTGTATGTGGCAGTGTGTGCAGTGTGTGCACTGTGAAAGCTGTGTGGCATCGGGTGAAGGAGTGGAGTGGCCAGATTGATGGTAACAACAAAGTCAAAAGTGCCCATTCATCTCATCTACCACTGGGCAACAATATGCCAGGCGGCCCAAGATGTGAATCTTTTTTTTTTTTTTTCGTCGTCTTCCAAAGCATCGGGAAGCCAGGGTGGAAGTGGGAGCAGGTACATAAGGTACACTTACCAGACACAAAAACGCGGATAGCAACCTGCAACCTGCAACGACAGTACTACGGCAACAGCAACAGAAATGCAACGAGCGACAGAGTGGGTGCAAAAGACGACAGGGCGGCAGTGTTGAGGGTTGAGAAGGGCGGTTCAGTGAAGCCGCACAGGAGGGAGGGCAGGTGGCAGGTGGAATAAGAGCGCCCGTGCTCCAAAATGATGCTTCCCAGCCTGCCAGGAGTCTTGTCGTCGTGCGAAGCCTAAAGGGTTCCCTTCTTTGCCGCCTCGTTTACTATGTAACTAATAATTAGGTAGTAATCATGTACGGTTCTTTAACTAATATACATCTAGCGTGACATGCCCTCCTCGGTGCTATTACGCAGTATTCTACAGGACGACCGCCATGGCAGCCGTAGAAACTCGATGAAGACGATGAAAAAAGGGTTTGAGCATGACGGCGGTGGACTGATGCTGATACTCGTGAGCAGCAACTGAGTTGCCAGTGAGCAATGAGCATTGAGCATGCAGCCATGCGGCATGCCACGGGCCAGACTGGTACAGTGTAGACAGCCTCTGTTAAGAGTCTAAAGTGACCTAAACTTGGACGACCCAGCAACTCTCTCCTGGTCCTGCTGCTGATCACTGCATACATACTCCGTACTAATACCTAATTAATTACTCTCCGTACCCATGTGCCCGGGTAGACATCATCGTGCCTTTGTGACCTTTTGTGACTTTTGTGAGTCGTCGTGTCGTCCAGGCCATGCTCCATCGCGACCACAGTTCTGAATGTCACCCCGGGGGCTAGGTGGCGGCCTCGTGCTTTGACTGGCTGTAGGCAATCCACGCATCCAAGGTACCACGCCCGCCATGGCCCATACCACGCAAAGAGCCAAAAGCCAGAAACCATTGGCTGCCAACCTGTCGTGGTTTGGCATCTGCATTCATCAGCATCAGCTTCGGCATCACCACGGTCCAGACTCGACAAGCCTTTTGATAGGTTGGTGGGTAATACTAATTCATACCTACATAGTACCTAGTAGGCACCAAGGTAGCTATTATTATTATGTGGCTCCCGTGCCCCCTTTTTCACACTGAGCCACTGAGCCACTCTACCGAGTAGGTAGGTATTTAATCAAGTCCTACATAGTACACCACAATCAACTAGTTAATAATAATAAATAACTACTAACTAGTTACTACAGAGTATAACTACTACTGACAGCCGCCAGCACAGCCTTTACAAATCACCACTCCCGACTCTTGTTAATAAATAATACTACATGTCTGTACCTAGTCATGTACGACTGTACGACTGTACGAGTAGCCTCAGCCCTCAGGTAGGTACCTATGTAGGTAATATTACGTGTAGCCTGTAGCTATCCCAGCCGAGCCTGGGCGTCTAATTCTACTCCGTAAATTAGTTTGCTCCAGTTTCCTAATATCCTGCTTTTGGCGCTTTCTTTGTCTTGGCTCGGATTTCTGCCAGCCCTGGGGTGCCTACTCCATAGTCACCACCACCTCAGCTTCACACGACAGACTTGCCGAAAGTGCAAAGCCTCGTCAGTCCTCTTTGACTATTATTGTCAATATCCACACTGGCTCTCCCGTACGTGCATAATACCGGATGGATCGCTGCCTCCTATTCGCCTTTTACTGGCTCGCTCCAATTCGTCCATAGAACCACCACAGCTGCGCGCTGCAGGACATATGACGCTGTCACTCTTTAGCTTTTGGTCGCTCTTCCTCTTGTTCGCACTGAACGCGTAATGCCATGGCCGCGCATGTCAAGGCCGACTCCACCGTTTCATCCTCTTGTGCATCTCAACAAGCCTCCAAACCTGGTTTGATCCTGTCTTGGCTTCATCTGTTGACCCGGTGTTATATTCTCCGACCTATGTAGGTATGCCTTCTTGGATCTTGAATCTGAGCATCTCTCGCATGATGCGCTGCATCAAAAACACCCGGGACTTTCCTTGTCATACCACACCTGATACACTAGGAAACGTGCTTGTTGTTTCATCATTCAATGCGGTCCGGGAATTCCAACGATTCGCCCCGAGGTGTCGCACCTTAGATCACGTGCCAGAACTGCAAAAAAAAAATCAATCGTCAGGTCATGTGTAGAGCGTTTTATGAACAATGAAAAAAAGAAAATCGTGAGACAAAATAATTAGCCAAAGCGGGAGAAAGAAAACTGCTCGGCCGTAGCCAGAAACCGCTGCAGATTCTTTGCGAACATAGTTGTACAGAGTACTCTATTCACTGAGGACGTCTTGTAAGCTTACTCTCAACTCAAAGCTCGTCTTCCCATGGGCCGCGCCCCAGCAACCCGCAAGGCCACCGGCGCATGTGCATTTTGGCTTCTTGGCCCACCTTGTAGTAGTTCATATGACGACTGCATCGCATTTTGTTTACCAAACAAATTGCAATCTCGACGCTGGGCAGCCGTGGGTAAGGGATGTTGTGCATCCTTGTAGTTATCTACATTTCCCGGTCTTGGCAGCTCGCTCACCGAGTGACCTTGGTGACTGGTTGCTCGCCGACATTTCTAATTGACAAGCTCCAATTAGGAACCAGGCGATTCGCAGTTTTGACGATTAAAGTGTCGCAGAGAGATGTAATTCTAGTCACATGGATGCATGACTATCCGTCAGCATCGAGTCAAGTCGCTTTTGCTCACAACACTATTAATGACTACTAAAAAAATAAGACCACAGAGTCCAAAACAAGTAAAAGACAAAGCGAGCCATGCCACCGGTCCCCACGGGACTGTCAGACGACTAGTCAAAGCCAATCCCAATAGTTAAGCTTTCAAGGCTGATCCTCTCCCCAGGCAGCATATTAGCCATTTTTTTCTCTCCCTCTGCTCAAACCCAATCAACATGGCAGTGTCACCTCCAACACATAATCATTCTTACTTGCTTGTTTCTTTCCCCCATGACTAATCAAAACCAATCGCGAACTTTCCTTCTTCCTATCCCATCCTACATACACTAGACTAGTTATATCACCACTTGACCATCCTCCCCGCCCAGATCCTTCAATGGACTTGATCTACGCTCCGCTGCATAGGTATGCTAGCCAAGATCCTTGGGATCTTGATTATTCGCTATAATTAAATCAAGCTTGGGTGATTATCTAGTTAACTAATAGTTGGCTACGGGATCGGCGAGATTAGACATTACTAGCGTGAATTGTAAAGGGGACGGGGATTGGGATTGGTTATTAGGCAAGAATGTTTGGGGGGGTTTTTAAAGCTACTATATAACTATAGTTATAAGGAATATGGTTAGTTATTGGTAATCTATCTAGGTAGGTAGGTACCCTACTTTACTCCTAAATTAAAGACTTTGCTAGGTATTAGTTCTTACTACCAAGTTTTGGAATTAAGATTGGTTGGTTTGGCGCAGGAGTGCTTGGGGTTAGTGTATTTGGTTAGGGGAAAGAAGGACTCTAGGGAAAGAGATGATGGGTTGCGGAATGTTAAAATGTTTGGAGCGGGGGGGGGGAGGGGGGTTTTAACTTAAATATAGATTGTAGGTAGTTATTACGATTATAGGAAAGTAATCTCTGTTCTGGTATAGTAGGTTGCTGCGGAAAAGTTCTCGAAGAACTATGAGACTAAGTGATAGTATAACTATCTCGATTAGATTATAAAATGATCCTACATATCTACCGCCTAAGTAGGGTTATAAGATTGGATAATATGATCCTGCTAGTTTATTTGTTATGATATTTAACAGCTTCTCGCGTTAACACGGTAGTACAGTATTTTTGTAAGAGGAGAGAAGAGTAGTATTAAGTAATCCTATTATTAACACATAGCCAGCCACGCGGTTAGCAGGGTACTAAAAGTAACATAATACTAAGCGATTACTATTACTATTTTGAAACAGCAGAAAGAAGACAAGGGAAAGGCTTAGCAAAACTTGGATGAGGCCTTCGAGCCCTAGGTAGAGGGTAACTGCCTGTAGTTGGAGATTAGGGAGCAGCTAAGAATAGATCTATTGGGTTCTATAAGCCCTAAGAGCAGCTGACTATGTGTATATGTACCAGTGAGAACAAGCTTGATTAACAGTTCGTTGATTGGCTCCTCTAGGTATCTACAACGTGCATTCGAACACATGGGACGAAAGTTTACTGCGAGGGAAGCTCTACCGATATTTAGCGAGGTACGCCCCGTTGATATTAAGGCACTATCCCGCCTGATAGACCTCGGGAGATGCGATTAGAGGTAGAGGGATCTACACCGCGCGTTCAAACATATGGGACGAAGGTTTAACAAGAGGGAAGCTCTAGTTACCAATAGAAAGGTGCGCCATATCAATATTACCTCACAAGCACTCTGACGCCTGGTAGATGTGGTACAGTAGAGGTAGGTAGATGTAGAGGCATGCAGCTCCCTCCACCGCTCTCTCCTTCGAATCCTTCACCTCAAAATCGCGATCCTTAACATGGTTTTGATATTACCTAACATGAACTGTGCTAACAGTGTGTCAACAGCAGGACTACTAAACTCTATAGTCTAAGGACTTTCAACTCGAAATCTTCAGCATTTTGTTGAAGGTAAACCCCCACTTAATAGAGTAATAACAATACTGATTCACCGGATTGAGTCACAGTCGCAAGAGTGGGGTTAGGAGGTAATTTCCGTTTCCTGTAGTTAGTACCTAGGCAACTAATGACGTTGGTGAGCCCACAGCTAAAATCTACCGTACTTAAACCACCCCAACTGACTGCCAACCAAGACCACTTCTAGATTCTGTCTTGTATCAGAAGAACTCAATTGCATCATGCCAGCTCCAAAGACAGTTCGCTGGGGTATTCTCGCCACGGGAGGAATTGCTGAGAGCTTGTAAATACCCCGCAATACCCCACTACAGCGTAGAGACATTGTTTGACCGTGGTATAGCACCAAAGATGTCTTGGTTGACCCGACTACACGGGGTGTGAAGCATCTCAAGCACACTGTTGCTGCAGCAGCTTCATCGTCGTCAAAGGCTCGCGCTGAAGAATTCCTGAAGAAGACTGGTTGTCCTTCCGATGCAAAGGCATATGGTTCTTACGAAGAGCTAGTCCAGGATCCCAACATTGATGTCATCTACATCGCAACCCCACACTCGCACCACTATCAGAATGCTATGCTCTGCCTTGAAGCAGGAAAACATGTGCTTTGCGAGAAAGCATTTACTGTCAATGCTGCACAGGCCCGAAAATTGGCGGAAAAGGCAAAGGAGAAGAAGCTTTTTCTAATGGAGGCAGTTTGGACGCGCTACTTCCCCCTGTCAATCTATGTCCGTGAACAGATCACATCAGGTCGCATCGGCCCGGTTTCCCGTGTGATTGCTGATAACAGCATGGCGACAGATCCAGAAAACAACTTCAAAGATGGCAAGCACCGGATGGTAAATCCTGATTTAGCTGGTGGTGCTTTGTTGGATCTAGGTATCTACTCTCTTACGTGGGTTTTCCAGACTCTGTATTTCACGCAGCCAGAAAAGAACCGTCAGCCACCCAAGGTTCTTGCTTTTATCAAAAACTATGAACCCACGCAGAAGGCCGATGAGCACAGTACTGCCATTCTTAGCTTTCCACGCTCAAAAGAAGCAGGTGGAGAGGCTCATGCTATCGCTACAACGTCCATTTCCATTGCCACATCGCCCGGGAATAACAGCGACGTTCCGTGCGTTCGTATCCAAGGCGCAAAGGGCGAGATCCAAGTCTTTCCTCCTGCTTTCCGCCCTACCAAGACCAAGATCATCTCGTCTAACGGAGAAGTTGAGGAAAAGAATTGGCCTATTCCTGGCCCTGGAAAAGGAAGCGGCTGGTACAATGGCTTTGGATCATCGTTGCAATCCGAGGGCGAGGGGCACGGAATGTTCTGGGAGGCAGACGAAGCCGCAGATGCAATTCTAAATGGAAGGAAGGAGGGTCAATTCTTAGGCCTAGATGAAAGTATTGTTATCATGGAGGCTATGGATGAGATTAGAAAGCAGGGTGGCCTTGTGTATCCTGAGAAGATTGAGACCACAAAGTATCCCACAGCATTGTAGAGACTTCATCTTTGAAGACTCTGAGTCAAGGACCTGCAAGCTATCTGCAAGAAATACTCTGAGTACCAAAAAACCCCCCAATTTGACATCAGTTTAAATCAGACTTTTATTCTCTCAAAGTCAGATAGCTACCAGTGTAGTAATGTGGATCATAATTCACTTCGGAAATCTCATTTTTGCTTCGTAATCGAGTAATTTAATCTCATACACAATACACAGCTTCTTCAAAAGCCTGCGCGTTCAAACTACGGGGTCTAGTTAGTAATATTACCGCTCAGCACTAATTATTATGTAACTATACAATTTGGTTAAACTATCTTGGCCAATCACCTTCCTGGTCCCAAAAGCGATAGCATTCTGCTTCGAATCTACATTTCATACAATTGCCGTTCCGCATGCCTTCTTCATAATTACCCAATAGAGCAAAAACCATGGCTTGTTTATGGAGGATTCCACAGTACGGCCGTAGCAAGAGCTGAAGTGAGCTGTGAACGAACCAATAGACCAGAAAAGAGGAACTCTGTCGCAAGAGATTCCTGACCAAGTCTACAAACACCACAAAATGATCAACTTTGTGCAGACGTAGGACCAATCTGTGTCTCCTTACATTATTTTGTGTTGTTGTACATTGAGGGAAGTCAGTGTTGGTCGGAATTCAGTCACACACACACACACACACCCACACCTGCGTACAGACAAGAACTCTGCTGGATGACCATATCGAAACTGGGCCAACGAGAGGGCATTGAACAAAAAGCAGCCCAAGCCGATTTGGACATGTGCCGTCCTATTAATACCGACTGCAGAAGCTGCATCAGACATCAAAAAGCAACACATCACCATACGAGACATGTCTAGATGTGGACAAAAGGATTCCGTGACTCTGACAAATATTATTATTGATTGCTGTTCTGCCCAAAGTCCTTTGCAGGGATAATTTGACGCAGCTGCGTCTGTGAGGACAAAATGTGGAGTTTTCGCTGCTAGCTGTTACCGAGAGGAGCTCCCTAGCTTGAAGCATAAACAAAAACTGCTGCAATGTAGAAGCTATACTGACCGTAGTCCCAAAAAAAAAGCCCCCCTCTATAGGACACGTCAATCTACATGAAGAGCATCATCATCCTCGAACGCACCGCCGCCATGTTACACTCAAGTAACCACTGTAGTCGGCCGACAGGCACGCGACAGTTCGGGCCCATTGGCGAAAGCTGGCCGGTTCACTGGCTGGCCTGACGTTTGAGAATCAATCATTAGGGCATAGAGGAATGCAGTAAGCCACCCGAGCGAAGGTTGTATCCAGTGATACTCTTCCTTTTGCCGCTGTAAAGGACGGCACTGATGCAAGAACTCACTGCACCGAGACAACGCATCACTTTGACCCCCATCGTAGGGCCTTTATGTAAAAGCTTTGCAAAGTTGCCTAGGCAGCGTCGATGCTAAAGGGGGGTCTGAATCAGAGAGGCATGCAACCCTGTCCCACTGCATGTGAGCAAGACCCTGACTTGGTGCCTCAGGCCCTCAGCCTCTGCAGACACACCAACGGTCTGGTTTATAACACTACAGAGTAAATTACATCCTGTAAATGAGGGCTTCCACAGCGTTCGTATCTACTGTTAGTAGCCGATCATAGGCGACGGAGATTATAGCGGGCTATACATACATCAGATCTGCATGTCTGAAGATCCTCCCAAGGTTTGCCTCACTCCAAAATTTTATGTTCTCGAGTGTGGGTGCAAGAGTGAGCATGCATTGGTTGGATATATCTGGGCTAGCGTTTCCAAGATGGTGTGAAGCAATCCAGCAAGATAATAGCCATCCGGCTCGAGCGGGTCGGGCAATTATTACTGGGCACGATAGAGCTCAACATAATCTGCGGAAAGATGGTGGTGAGGGCACGATCAGCTCCAGACTTTGGGGCTTCTTTTCTATGAGTCGTGTTAGTGTATGTTGCGCTACACGCGGCTGATGTTCTAAATCGCGGTTGGATTCGAAGTTTCTTCCACCGTCACGCGATAGACCCGTCGCTGTGTACCAACTCTGTTCTTCAAGGTTTCTCGCTATCGAACCATTACGCCGGGCGGGTTCTGGCCAAGCGCCTACAAATTGATGAATGATGATACACTCCGTATAGCTTTATATCTAGAACAATATAATACCATGATCACTGGTTGGGGAAAGATTATGGCTGGTAAAAGCGACTGCAGGAGCAACGCAGCTCGTCGGATACGGTTAGCAGGGCACTGTTGTCAGACTCAGCGCTCTTGAGAGTCGGATCAGGCTTGCGCCCACAGGGACTAATTACCTAGGTATCATACGTTCGATTCTGGATGAGGCAACACCGGGAGGATGCGCAAGTTCAAAGTATGAACAATGCTGAAGCTTAAATGACAAGCTGTGCGCGACTTTGGCGTGGTCTGTAAGAAATTTACCAGTTGCAATGTCGTTGAAAAGTTTGGCGTAATGGTTGCTTAGACACTGTGCTCGGGGCATAAGTTATTGGGTGCCTCATAGCTGATCATTCCACTTTCTGTTTGGCCCCCTGAGTACAATGTCGCTAACACTTGCGTCATGGCAACAGTGCGGAGTACTGTTCAATCGGGTTCGGTCTGCTACCCTTCGAAGTTGGGACGTGTCATACCGTCATTACCGTGGAATAGGCCATGCTTTGTATGATGCCCAGTTTCAAGCATCCCCTTTACCTTGGAAACCCACCGATCCAGAAACCTAAAGCAATGGGCTGCCATTCATTTGGGACGCGTCGTCACCCTGCAGTCTGCATCCCATACGTATCGATCTTAGCGCTTTTCTGCTGTGGTGAATACAACCGACACGTGACCGAAATCCCTGGCGTCTGAACAGAACGCTATTCCTTTGCAGGGCTGACTTGCATGAACACAGAACGACTTGTCTGTAGCACGGATATTACTATGCAAGATTCTGTGGGCGTTTGTTTGGGAGCATTTAATACTCCGTACTTTCCACGCACACACGTGCCGGGTAGTTAACTAGCGTCGATGGGGACTAGCCACTTCACGACACGTCACACTACGCCATCCGACATGTTGAAGCTTCGGAGACAGTCCATGAACAACACAACAAGTGCCAACGCAGAGCGAAAGCCATGGAGGCTACCGGACCAAAGTCGACTATGTACCTATCTCACGGCCACAGCCGCTCTGCTAGCGCGTGCGTGCCGTGCCAGAGGTTGAAGCTGGCGCCCCTTACTTACACTGTCCTCGAGGGAGCGCCTGGAGCAATCTAACCTGGGGCCGATGCCGAACTGATGGCCATAGCACGGCTTTCAGGTACAGGTCAGCCTGGGGATTGTGATAGTGACGCAAGCTGCATATGAACGCATGAACCGGGAGATCGCAGGGCTGAACCAGTTCACGCCGTCGTCGACATTCACAACAAACAACTACGGAGCACTAATCAGCCAGGATTCAGCCGTTAGCCTCAAGAAAGAGAGTGGTCCATTGCGGTGTGTCGACGTCCGGAACCAGGTCGATTGTGTGTCTCGAGGAGCTGCAAGTGCTCTACGGGCAACGCTGCAGGCGTGTACAGGTGAGGAAAGTATTCGAGATGACGCACCTACGAATGGCATATGTATACATATAGTGGGGACGGAAATGGGAACGGCACGGCACGCTGCCCCTTTACCGAATGCGGGCCGACGGCCGAATAGATGCTTGGGCCAATCTGCGAGACACATCTGGCATTGCGTCGGCAATGAGAAAATTTAGGCTTGCACCATCTGGGTCGTCCTTCAGTGCCAGCACATCAATCATTCCAGGCTAACAACGGTAACGGAAAGCCCCCCAAATTGTGAGTAGCACCAGTTCATTGGTCTCTCTGTTCCACCAAGGCGGTTCAGTGAGTGGGCAAGTGCTTGTCATAAACGCGTTACCAGGTTGTTGCAGTTCTAGTTCTTCTCTTCTCGCTTTCCGTCTTTCGTTACCCCCGCAGTTACTTGCTCACTGTCATGTTTGTGGGCCAATGATAAACCAAAAGACTTGCCAACGCAGCATATGGCATCAGCTCGCTGTTGATGCTCCGAAGAGGCTTCGTGCTAGAACTCCTGCAGAATGTGCTTCTTGAGGAGGCAATGTGGCAACGGTGCTGGCGACTGCTACCTAACACCCAAAATGAGGCTCCCTTAGCAATTCCACACTATAAACATAGACGGTAAGTTCTCACTGCGGATGTTGTCTTCCAAACCTCAAGCGTAGTTTGATCTCCCAAGTCCCCACTTGCAACATCGTTCCCCACTAGATTCCACCTCGAAAGCATCACCATCAACCTCCCTAGCTACACCCACGCTCAGACATGGCGACACCAGAGAGCTACGTTCAGAAGCTTCAGCGTATGACCATCCATACTGCCCATGTTCTTAGCTAAGTCCCTTAGACTATTGCGCTACACACCAGATCGCGCAACCGCAGTTCCAAGACTACTCCGATCCTCGAGGTTCGTAGCCTCTCCGCACACCATCTACGGTTCAATTGGTCTTCCAGCAGGCTCTGACATCAAGGCATACAGGCATCAGGACAGCATGGTCCAGTAGTGTTTTCGTCAATGGCCGTGAATATCGGGCACATCTTTGGCGTGATTACCGCTATCTTGAGCAATCGCGCGAGGAAGCCGCCGAGGTGGCCTGGAAAGCCTTGACAACCGGTGCCAGCACAAATGGCACTACTCAAGCACAGTATAGCTACAATCGCAGCTATACGACGTCTCGATAACCGTACCGAAACCCCTCAAAGTCTCCATACCTGCCCGTCGATCGACCGCCTGAATACAACGACATGCATACCCGTCGAATCGATAATTCCCCGAGTGCATCAAATGCCTAGGAGTCATGTGGTGTACCAATGTCTGTGTACGCGTAGAGGCGCTTCTTTGGACAACGGCCTTGGAGTTTCCGTTTCTTTGAGTCTTCACTTCACCTTCAGCTAGCACGAATTTTTTTTTGGAAGCAACACATAAGATTGGTGTTATATTTTCTTGGGCGGCTTTATACCCTTGGACGCATGCAAATATTCGTCCGTTTCGATTTCACCGGGCCACATCCCGAAAAGGCATGTCACGGCCTAGGCTTTTATGGCTGTTCGTTTTCTTACATTCATCGATCGGAAACGATCGAAAACGTCCATATCCACTCCACAAGGGCGGTATTTGGATGGCATGAAGAATTTGGCGTATACGAGCTTGGATGACACTCTTTTTTTTATGGATCACCTACGCAATAACGAATGCCTTGAATGCCTTGAGCAAAACGCAAATTGATTGATTCCCTTGGCGCTGAAGCATATTCAACCGTGAACAAGTTTGTTGCTCTTCAAACTGCTTACAAAACTGTTAGTACAAGGCAGAGCTAGGGAAATTTAAAAGCGTGGAATCTACTGTCTTAGCAGTCAAAAAGAATTGGGCGTATTCTTTATTTCTGCATCCAGATGAATGCCAGCCAGGATAGAGTGAAGACCTCGTGGAGGAACGTCGAGTCGTGTTTACTTCTTGAGATGCATTCTACCCAACGCGATTTGAAAAGCCTCCCATGAAAAGCCACGAAAGTGGTATAAGATGCAAGCGTGCTTGTCGGCCTCATGCGCTAAATCAGAGGTTCTTTATACGGGTGTTGATAGAGCTTTGCTTAATAGAACAAGTATGATATACTTGGCATATGCGACAACGCTCAAACAATGCAAAGACTCTGACTCGAAAAAGCAAGAACACGTTGATCACGTGAAGACAACCGATGCTCAGGTATTTACAACTATGTAAATGGCCATGTTTAATCTGAAGAGGTATAATTATGCACAAGGCTTTAGAGGATAGCATGGCTCTATGATGCCAGAGAACATTCGAGCACGCCATGTTTATCACACGTATAGCCAAAGGATTCACTAAGTGAAGGCAGAAAAGGAGCCACTTTTATCGTTGTATACACTCAATCAATGGAGCATTTGGTCCTTTAATATAACTTTAGCGACACGCAGTCGTCCCATAAATTGTCGACTGATACAGTCCTGAAGCCTCAAAACAGCAATTCGAGTCGCATTTCATACATCCAGTCGGGTAGGACATAATCAGTGACTGCCTTATATCGAGGCAATCTAGCGAGAATGTTATAATCTTGAAAGAGTATGTAATAGGCTGGGAACAGGCATCTGTGTGATTCCAACCCTTCTTACTATAACTACTTGGGATAGACGAGAGCCCATCAATATCAATCGCAGCCCGTCAGATTTTATCAAGAATATAAATTTGATGTGATAGTGATAGTTTGCAACTGAAATTGAATCGATAGGGCAAACGAATCTGTAAGCTTAATAACCGGTCAACCCTACTCCCAATATCGGAAAATCTACCCAGAGATTTCACGGATTAGCAAAATGTGGAAAACGTGGAGAAATGATCGACTTTGCAGGGAATATTGGAACAAGGTTTCTGCGGAGTTTACACTTGCCGAGCGACAGGCCAGCGGCAACTGAGACTTGCGTAGGTAGTCTGATCCCCGCACGCCGATTTTATGCCGCGAGCACGAAGACGCGAATCAGAACAAGTAGAAATGGGGCGTAGTTGCTTCAAACAGTCAAGAAACTTGATGTGCTGCAAGGCCTGAACCACAGTAAGGGTTACAAAGTGGCTAGTGAGGGATGCATAAAAGTGGCTTGGGTGGTGATTGGTGAGAGCCCACTGATAACGTATATCCCGACCCACATCTAAGCAGCTTCACAAGACTATTCTGGAATACAAACGCATAATATTCTGTACGGAAAATGGCCTGGCAATATTGTGTTTTCCCAAACAGCCACTAACGAGCATTCATCTTGTCTCGATTGAAAACCGCATCCGTTGCGAAACATGTCACTCAGTACTACCTTTTCGTCAGCAGTCCAGAGTGCATGGTACCCGCCTACATCACCACGGGTAAATGCATGGCCTCAGTAACCTCTACCGTTTCGACGTGAGCGCCTATCCTTCTAGACTTGTAACCGCCAGTGTCAAACTGAATCGTTCTAAAGATAACATCCGACTTCAAATGACACTGATATATAGCTTTGGTCCTCAGGACACTGTAGGCCACCATCATAATCAAGGCTTCTCACTGTCTCCTTTGTATAACTCTTTTGCGTATCTTTTCCCTTCCAAGTGAAGCATTTTGTTCTTCTATCATCAACACTTGACATATTAGTTTATTTTGTCACATTATCATCGTTACAATGGCTCCCATTTTCAAGGTTGTCGCTCTCCTCAGTTGTGCGTTGCTTTTTTGCAATATAGTAGTAGCGACACTCTTTTGACACACCTTAGTTTCTCTCCACGTTGCCGCACAAGGTACACAATTCATCACAGGCGCTTGTGCCAAAGACGCGGACTGTGCCTCAGCTTGTTGTGGCTTCAAGTCTGGAAAATGTGCTGCACCAATTCCTGCACAAGAGTGAGTTTCCATGAAGAAAAAAAAAGGGGGGGATTCAAGTACAAGGAACGTGACTGATTATGTCTCTCCGTTTAGACGTGATGGAGGTTGCGGCTTCGGCGATGCTCAACCTAATTCTAATGCTCTCGAGGCCATGAGGGTCGCAAATGGTAACGGTAATGGGAATGCAAATGCTAGTCAGCCAGCCGCTCCAGAACCTCCTGCACCTGCGGCTCCTCCAGCACCAGCCCAATCTTCAGCTGCTGGAACTGGTGCTGGTGCTGGTGCTAAGGCTGGTAAACAGTTCATCACTGGCGCATGCACCAAAGATGCAGACTGCGGATCTGCCTGCTGTGGCTTCAAATCTGGCAAGGTGTGTAATCTAGATGCTCATTAGAGATGTTGTTCTGACACTTGTTAAGTGTGCCGGCCCAGTGGTCGCTCAAGAGCGTGATGGAGGATGTGGATTTGGAGACGCTCAGCCTAATGATCGTGCTGCTAAGGCGCTTCAAGGTCGAAGCCTTGGAAGGCAAGGACCTGCGTTGATGTAGCCAAAGATGACATGCTATGATCCTGGAAGCAGGTTGATCATCGCCACATGATAGATTCGTGTGATGGATAAACAAAACATATCCCAAGGAAAAGTTAGATTACCTTAGTATTATTCCGCTCTTCTCTTGCTGTTTATTCATGCAAATTCAGTATATATCAATTCCAAGATCTCTCAAAAAAATCCCATTTCATCTGCCTCGAATTTGTTACTCCTCGAGCAAGAATGGACATCCTGACGCAATCATATAATTAGCTGACTGACCTTTCTCACATGAACACAAAGCTCCTGATCTGCTCAGTTGCTCCCTCCCGCTAACAAAAATGGGCAAGTCACAGTTCATGTCGCATGGTCTAGTAGGCGAGGGGCCATTGTGCCATCGTGACCACCCTCGGAATTCTCCGCGAAAATGCGTCCCAGCGTCGCCGCGACTTCAATGTCGATTGATCAACCCCAAAAAACAGAGCTGTACATAGTATGCCGATGTATGATGAGGAAACGCCCCTCCTGGGGTCAGCAAGATCTGTCCGTAATGGTGCATTTCAAAGCACCACTAATATTGATACGAACGACATACACCTCCAGTTCTGCATGCTAGCAGGCGTCCCGCCCGCGAACCTTCCCAGCGATGCACACCAACCTAGAATCGCAAGACGCTCTCTCTACGGCCGCGCAGTTCACAAACGAAATGCACAGAATCGCACATATCTCTTGACCGCAACGCTTTCCAACTCTCTTCTTCTTTCGCAAGTGGTACTCGGAGCTGCTTTAACTGGCCTAGGCGCTTCGAACTCGTCTCATATCCTTGTTACGGTTTTTGGAGCGCTGAACACCATCATTGCTGGCGTGGTGGCATACCTCAAGTCTCGCGGCCAGCCGATGCGGGCGCGCATGTATCGTGATGATTTGGATCGAGTGGTTGATGAGATTGAGAATTCGGAGGTGATGTGGCTTGGTATACAAAGTGGAGCCCACGGCTATGATGTCCGATAAGCCCCCAGCCAACGAATGCTATATATGAAACATCTAACTGATATCCAATAGGAAGTAGCTATTGATGATAGCGTCAGTGTTAGGAGTGAAGTTGCGCGACTCACGAGGTTGTATGACAAGGTTGTTAAGAATAATACCATGAATGATCGTAAGTGCTTTGATTCTTCTTGTCCCTGCGGTAACTTAGCTTTGCAACATGTAAACTGATATTACCTTTCAAAGCCGACATGTACTTGAATGCCGCCACAGATGGTGCAAATGCAGCTCTTCGCGCTCGACCACAACTCGCAGTTCCTGTATCTTCTGCTGCTCAAATTGCCAGCGCCCCTGACGCATCTGCCCAAACTGGCACTGTTGTACCACCGGTTGCAACGGCAGACGATGACTTTAATGCTCCAGCTACTGCACCGCCGAAACCTAAAACGCCTGAGCCGGCAGAGGACATTGGGAAATCTGATTCTGCATCATGTGAAGGGTTTGAAAAGCCAAAAAGAGAAAAGAAGAAGACTCATCTAGCACGAGATGATGAGAACACAGGTTCGGCGGAAGACTCTACTCCAGAATCGACAGATGGGGGTGCTGCAAGTGGAAACAAGAGGACAAGAAAGACTCTCAATGGAGTTTGACCAGTCATGTCGCTTTCTAGACTGAGTTTACTAACGCGAAGGAATCCTAATAGCGAGACTTCATCAATCCACCATTTTTAACGAACCGGAAACTTGCTCGATAATGTAATGAACCTGCAGCTAGAATCGCATATGTATATAGTCATAGACGGAGTTGATGATGAGAATACATATACGATATAGATGAGATTCTTTAAGCGCCTATGTTGAGTTCTATGAGATATGACTACCACGAGGAAAAACTTAGGCTCATAGGACTGAACCAACACGACAGGTATGTCCAGTTTCTAAGCAACATCTTGAAGCAATCGCACCTTCTCAGGATCCAGTCCATCTACGTGTTTCCCAAATTGACTTCTCATTATTATATCATCCCCAACCGTTCTTTCTCCTTCGCCAAAAACCCGCTTAAATGCTCCATCATAGCTTATCCACATACCCTTGAAAATCATGGCAGACAGATTAGCAACCCACTTGGGTGCCCTCCCCTTTTCATCTTGCAGCAGTCTTGCCAGCGCAACGGCAAGTAAAAAAAGCGGGATCCATGTGGAAATGAAAATTGCCTTGCCTATTGCCTGCATCTTGGTTGTGATCGTGTATGTACGGATATTGTGTAGGAAATTTTGATATTCGGCGGGGAGTTCGCATTCAGCTGCGCCATCAGTAATGAGCTTGAGGTATCGCGCTGAGGGTTGTGCGTAGCTGGGATCGGGACGTGTCACGCGATCTGTCGTGTGAGTGCCGTCATCGTGGAGAGTTGGCGCGAAGAGCGTGTGGCTCTTGAAAGGGAGCGAGGTGGGGGTTGAGGGGACTGTGTCTGAGTGTGGGAGCACGTAGCAGTCTACGACGATGTCGTGGTATGCTGAGCCGCCGCCCTCAGTTGCGATGATATGTGCATAGTCGCCGAGGGTGACCTCGTAGACTACGCCGACGAGGCCTTTGTGCCAGCGGTCTTTGTGGTAGCCATCTTTTGGAGAAACACTGTCGCCGCCCTTTGCTGCTGCATCTTCTGGTGTTCTTCGCGCAGTGTTGGCAAAGCATGGCTCCGCATAGGGTATACCGGACAGGTCGAAGGTAAGTCTCAATGACGGAACCAAAACATTGATCTGTGACAGGGGCCGTATGCCACGTACACCCTTAAACGTCTCCTTGCAAAGATTGGATCCATAGGCCAGATAGAAGACAGTTTCCTCCTTCTGTTCGATTGTAGAATGCCCAGCCAAAAGCTTGTCGGTATCAAGCGGTACGTCGGTCAAGGAAGCATCGAGACGATCCTGGGACGGTTGTGGTAGAGCGCCAAATGCACAGTGGCCGTGACCTGATCGACTGCGCCGGGAGAACTGTAATTTGGTAACAAGCTTTTTGAACAACGGTGCAGCTTCTTGCGTCTCCGCTGTCGAATCAGCGGCCCGACCCGAGCCTGGTGGAATGGCCTGGGATTCTGGAGTCATTGTATAGCCAGATTGCGTGATTGCTGATTGCCACAATGTTATTGGACGGTACCTGCATACAACTTTCAGGTGGGCACTACTTCGTATGTAGAAAGATTTCAAAGTCTATGATATTCATGAACACCTTATAATCGACAGTAGAAAGTCTCGTAGGTAACAGGTTGCTAATATCTACTCCGTAGAATTCGTCCGTCACGGATGGATCGATAATCTCACTTTTCGGCGCAATGCCTTGCCCGATTCACCGATGATTTTATCTATGAGACTAGATTAGCGCTACGAACTAGTATAAATTCGGATAGGAGCGTACTAGCTATTCTTTTTTATACGTTACGTAACCTATCAAATACTACAAAGGAGTTGTGCACTCTACGGAGTAACCTTCTAATTATATTTTAGAGAAGACGTACCCCTAGTATGCGAGTTAACGGCATGATTATGGCTTTTGTTGGCCCTTGTTGGATAGATTACTTGTTGGGCTAGCTAACGTAGGCTGTAGTCTGGCCTTAACGACTGTAGGTACGGTGGGAAGCGAATAGGTCCTTTCTTGTCTCAAGTACTCCGTATGCGGACAAGCAGTACAATATCCTTGCCTATCTAGATGGCTGAGATGCTATGTATATACACGCCTATGCAGAATTCTGCGGATATTGGCGGAACTTCCTAAGCAGCTACAGCTTGCCGAAAGCTGGGGTGTACGTACTACGGAGTACAATTCAATTAATCTCTATCTATCTACTTCAGCATAGGTATAACTATGGGGGGTGACGGCGCTCAGGCCTGAGCTCTGCTCCCCTTTTTCTGCTCTCCCCCACGTGACCGCTCAATTCACACGGTAGGGACAGCAAATAACATATCTTGGTAGGGATCATACTTTCTCAAACACTTGGTGAGTGCATCTTGATTCGCATAACCGTTTTGTCGATAGTCTTTGATGTAATAGCCATGGTCTGTCATGTGTCAGCTTCCTTCTAAGAACATCTTGGGTGCCTAGCTTACGCTGACCAACTCAGATTTCGTCTTGTATTTCCCATTTTCATCAATTATCGGCTCGCCATCATCGCCAATCTCAACCTCTCCAACTCCGACCTTGATAAAGTCGTAACGCCGGATAGTGCAAGCCAAAAGAAGCCTAACCTCTACATTTGCAAGTTCCTGTCCAATACAATTCCTGGGACCGCGCTCAAATGGCCGCCAGGAACTAATAGGAATATTGCTTTCTCCTGGCACCGCGCCATCTTGATCTTTGGCTTCGCTGCTGGTGTCAACATCGCCAACCCATCGCTCGGGCACAAAGTCGTCCGCAGTTTCTCCATAGACTTTTCTGTCGCGATGGAGGATATGCTGACAAACGTATATCACACATTCATCCGCACATGTTTCTTCTCCGCTTGAGGTACGGACTTTGAATCCATTGTGTGACATGCGTGCTGTGCCTGCAGGTGGCCAAAGTCGCAGTGCTTCCTTGATGCAAGCAGATGTGTATACTAAACCCTGCATAGTTGCATCTGGGCGTGTGATGAAAACCTCTTCCGGGTCCAATTCGCCGAAAATAGCATCATGCTCGGCGCGAATCTTTGCAAGACAGCGCGGGTGGATCGAAAGAGCGTAGAAAAGTCTCTGTAGAAGGATTGAAGTCGTGTCGTGACCAGCGAGGAGAAAAGTCTTGACCTGGTCAGCAATGCTCTGTAGCACTGTTGGCGTTAATTCCTGCGTGTCCTTGAGTGCCAAGGCTACCACGGAACGATCGGATTTGCTAAGAGTACCTGATCCACTTTTTATCTCATTATATTGTTCGTTTATGCATTTCTTGATATTAGCATCAAGTCGCTCACTGTAGAGATATCTCTTTATATGCAAGGGTGCATTCATCCAGGTAGGTACCAGCCCGTTTTCTCCGACATAGGTTGCCCCCAACAGCTTGAAGTTTTGGATGATATCATGGGGTTGGCCTGTCTCGCTTTGAGCCTTAACGTCGACATTTAGTGCCACTTTGCAAATGATATCAAAGGTTACATCAGTGCAGTATCGCTCGAGCTCGACAACCTGGCCAGCCTTGGCTATCGCATCCAGCCTTCTCATGAATATGCGTGCCTTGTCAATCATGACTGGTAGCAGAGAGAGAATGTGTTGGGGAGCAAATCCTGGATTAAAGCGTTTGCGATGGGTTCTCCATTCCTCACCATCTGCGCTAAGGAGTGACATTTTTCCGATTAGACGTCGGAAGCCCGTCTGAAGGGTTGGAGATTTAGTGACGCTATACGGGTTGGCCTTGGTGGCTCTCGAGACTTGCTCAGCAACATCGTGAGAACATACTAAGAACAGAGGGTACTGAACTGGTCTGGTGTCGAAGAACATGAAATCAGGGGACCCATTTTGTTTCCATATGTTTTCGAGGACATAATCTGTAGACGGTGAACAGATTACCCCTCCGTTGGCCATTCACACCTACCTGGATGCATCTTCGAAGTCCCAGCTTTTTTATATTCACCAGCAATGTAACCCAGATGTCCCAGGAAGATGTTTCTCTTCAGAGGACTAGGTATGCGCGAGAATTTGCTAAATCGCCAATGATATAGCAACCAATACAAACCGGCCACAATGGCAGGCACGAGTGCCAGTATCGTGTATTGAGTTTCTGGCATTCTGCGCTCCTTCAATCGTCTTGTGTTGCAATTGATAGGTAATCGGTAAGGTGCGGAATTCGCAGATGGATTCAATGCATGGGTCTGGCCTATGCAAGTTTGCCAAAAGGCAGATACTGTGTGAGTAATTGATGTTGTCGGTCTGGAGACGCCCTCAGCTGTTCTTAAAGCGTGGCGAAATACGCTAACTACCTAGGTACCTGGGTAATTACCTAACCCTACGCAACCATTGGCATGGGCGGCCGCTGACTGATTTTACGCCACTATTTTCACCATCCGTGCCGACAGCTTGGAAGAATACGCACGAACGTCGAAAGTTGCATTAACATCACAAACTATAGTCTTGAACGACATTCGATGGAGTGACTTGGTCTCGTCATATCTGGCTGTGTAGCATATATAGGTAAAATGGGAAGGTGCAGTGGTATTCAGTAACTAATGAGGGGCGATGAGCATACTACGACCAAAAAGGAAAGACACTAGTAGTAATTAATACGACCTAGGAAACAGCAAATTTGGGCACTGAGGACCACAAACTCTAACGATGATCCATATAAGATAGACTGCTCTTTCTTGTTATGGGCTGTCCTCGTTTCCGAGGTAGTGTGTTATCTGTCGTGGGGAGCATCTGAGTAGTCCTTGCGTGCTCCAAGTGATTGGCCACCAGATTTTCTAGCTCTAATACGCTTCAAAACGAACAGGAAAGCGTATAAAAGTAATGTACTAACTCATAGCCTTTGTTGCTCGTTACTCGATGAGGGCTACTAAAACTACTTCTCGAGTTCAGGTAACTCGAATACTTACCTGGGTACCTATGTGCCTATGTAGGTAACTACTGCTATCTCACTCGCATTGGGTGAGAGGCACTAGTTGAATCATTATTGACACTAAGTACAAAAGGCACCTATCCTCTGAAACGACGTACGAGGGGCGGTCAAGATACTACATCTAGCACGCCGGAGGTCACCGATACCCTGAAAATTTCGTCCCGCTCCAAAGCGTGATACTTCAAATGACAAATAGATAGAAAGGAGCATTTCTTCGTTCCATAAAAAGGACTACTTTCGAATCTGAGTTGGATTCTCCATTTCTACCATCATATCAAAGTTAGCAAAATGTGTAAGAATCAACTACACGATTTTCTTGCCGCTCTTCCAAAATGCGAACACCACTTGCATCTCGAAGGTTGTCTTTCTCCATTCCTAGTATTCGATTTAGCATCCAAGAATAATATTTCACTACCATCATCCAATGTCGACGCCGCATATGCATCCCCAGCAGCACTTACAGAGCGCTACAATCACTTCTCGGACCTCAATGATTTTTTAGCCTACTACTACCGTGGACTGGACGTTGTAATTACGAAAGATGATTTTAAAATGCTTGCCTGGGAGTATTTCACCACTGCAGCCGCAGATGGCGTTAAGCATGCCGAGGTTTTCTTCGACCCGCAAAGCCATACATCAAGAGGAATCAGTCTCGACACAGTAGTCTCTGGATTTGACGCCGCGCGCCAACGCGCAGAGAATGAGCTCGGGATCACTAGCAAGCTCATCATGTGTTTTTTGCGCCATTTGCCGGTGTCGGAAGCTGTTGCAACAATGAAGGCAACGGTCGATCGAGGTTACTTCAACGCTCAAGATAATGGGGAGCGGGTTATCGAAGGCTTGGGGTTAGACTCGTCAGAAGTCGGATTCAGGCCTGAGTTGTTCAAAGAGCAGTATATGCAAGCTGAGCAACTTGGCATTCGCAGGACAGCCCATGCAGGTGAAGAAGGCGACCCAACGTATATCAGCGGCGCGTTAGATTCACTACATGCCGAGCGCATTGATCACGGTATCCGACTCGTGGAGGATACAAATCTTCTTCGGCGAGTGGCGGATGCGGGAACCATGTTGACGGTGTGCCCATTGAGCAACGTGTGTCTTCGAGTAGTCCAAAACGTGGGTCAAGTACCGATCCGCAAATTTCTTGAGACTGGTGTTAGATTCAGTTTGAACAGTGACGATCCAGCCTATTTTGGGGGGTACATCCTGAAGAACTACTGTGCAGTACAGGAAGCGTTTGAGTTGAATGTAGAAGAGTGGAACACCATTGTCCAGAACTCGATTATTGGAAGCTGGTGTGATAACCAGAGGAAAGCTGAGCTACTAGAGCTGCTTAAGCAGTGTATCCAGAAGCATTCATGACCCAACAATGGCTAGTTGCGAGGGAATCTTGGAGAATAGCCTGTCTCGGGTTGGCAAGATAAGAGCATGCAGCATTTGACTTGAAACGAGACCACACACAATAATATATCAAGCACGATAGCACACAAGTATGCAACTTCTCCATGCCGCTTCGACATATCTTTGCGGCGCGCCGCTATCTTCGGGATGACGCGTAATGATGCCTACGAAAGGAGTCAATAGAAGATTGTAGTGATGTACGACCAATCATTGCGCTCTCTCCCATTTGCTCGAAAGCACGAAGAAACCGCACCCAAGATCGGCCACTGATGTTTGTCTTCACTTCACATGACGGTTTTCGTTCTCATGGAGACCTCGCATCGCCCGTAGACGACGGGTCTCTCCATCGAAAATGCTTTATAGTGAGTGTTGAAAATTTGCGTTGTTCATGAAGAAGCAAGGTCTGCGGCGAGGAACAAAAGTTTTGTATGCACTGCGGCCTCGGCCAAACAATGCGCCTAGCGCGCCTCGAGGCTCGCTGCCCCGCGCATTCTTGGCTGAGTCAACCGCCCGCTATTTTGCGTGTGCGTTTTCGATCCTCAAGTTGCCCACGCCAGACTTTCTGCCACCAGAAGCCCCCACGCCCACACCCATTTATCCTGCAGCTGCCCAAATACAAAAATCTCGTCCAAACGTCTACCAGCTGCCACCCAGCATGGATTCCGAGTCCGACCGCGATCACCGCGATGACGAAAGCGTATCTGAGCAGGAAGAGGTCGAGGAGACGAAGCCAAAGTCGGCGCTGAAAAAGGGAAAAGAGGTTCTCCCACCCGTGGAGCGCCCAGAGCTTCCGTAAGGACTGCCAATGACCGAGTTCAACACCAGAGGCTAATAGTAGCAGAGAACAGCCAGAGCCAAGCACAGTAGACTTCTCCACACTGAACCCATTGTCGCCTGAAATCATTTCCCGCCAAGCCACCATCAACATTGGAACAATTGGCCATGTCGCTCACGGAAAGAGCACTGTGGTCAAGGCCATCTCAGGTGTCCAGACGGTCCGTTTCAAGAACGAACTTGAACGAAACATTACCATCAAGCTGGGTTACGCAAATGCAAAGATCTACCAGTGCGACAACCCAGAATGCCCGCGCCCTACGTGTTATCGGTCATATAAGAGTGACAAAGAGGTTGACCCTCCCTGCGAGCGGGAAGGATGTGAAGGCAGATATAGGCTGAAGCGCCATGTATCTTTCGTTGACTGCCCTGGCCACGACATTCTCATGAGCACGATGTTGTCGGGAGCTGCCGTCATGGACGCTGCGCTACTTCTGATTGCAGGAAACGAAACCTGCCCTCAACCGCAGACAAGCGAGCATCTTGCAGCCATTGAAATCATGAAGCTGAACCACATCATTATCCTTCAGAACAAGGTTGACCTGATGAGAGAAGACAGCGCCGCGTCACACTACGAATCAATTCTCAAATTCATTCGAGGAACTGTGGCCGATGGTTCCCCCATCATCCCCATTTCTGCCCAGCTCAAGTTTAACATTGATTCCATCAACGAACACCTCATCGGCAAGATCCCCGTGCCTGTACGAGACTTCTCTGCAAAACCCCATATGATTGTTATTCGATCCTTCGATGTCAACAAGCCAGGTGCTGAGATTGACGAACTAAAGGGAGGTGTTGCTGGTGGAAGTATTCTGACTGGTGTTTTGAAGTTGGGCGACGAAATTGAGATCAGGCCTGGTATCGTGTCCAAGGATAGCGCCGGCAAGATCCAGTGCAAGCCCATCTACTCGCGAGTGGTTTCTTTATTCGCAGAGCACAACGACCTGAAGTTTGCAGTTCCGGGAGGTCTCATTGGTGTTGGTACTCGTGTTGACCCAACCTTGTGCCGTGCAGATCGTCTCGTTGGTTTTGTCCTAGGTCTTCGTGGTCATCTGCCCAACATATACACTGAGCTCGAGGTCAACTACTTCCTGCTGCGAAGATTGCTTGGTGTCAAGACTGCGGATGGAAAGCAGGCCAAGGTCGCCAAACTTGCCAAGAATGAAGTTTTGGTATGTACAAAGTATGCCAACCATGGATTTACTAGAGGCTAACAGTAGGTCAGATGGTCAACATTGGTTCCACAGCCACGGGTGCCAAGGTTATTGCCGTAAAAGCTGATGCGGCCCGTCTTTCGCTCACATCGCCCGCGTGCACAGAAATTGGTGAGAAGGTCGCGCTCTCACGACGTATCGAAAAGCATTGGCGTCTGATCGGTTGGGCCAACATCGTAGCGTGAGTGCCACAGTGGAAACAGCCGCTGCTATAAATATGCTAATGTGTACTAGTGGAAATATCCTGCAGCCGATAGTCGACTGAACGCAGACATGAACGTTTCAGCATCACACGGTGGAAGAGCATGATGATGATGATGATGATGATGATGACGACGACTAAAAGACGGAGACCTTTGTGGGAGGACCTCAAGAATTGTGCATTACAGTGTTGGGCATTTCCTGCAGGAGTTAGTTGTGGCATGTGAAGAGAGATACAAAAGGATTGCTGCGACGGTGTAAATGTAGGTAGTGCGGAGCTCCGGCACAAAAGTCTGAAGTTTGTCGGAAACGGGCGGAATTGGCGTAGAGCCACGGCTTTTGCCTCCGAAGATACAGTCAAAGTAGTTTGATATAGGTAATGATGAAACGTATTCCAACTTCCAAGGGCCAAGGCAGAAGTGTTGAGCATGCGGGTGTCTGCGGAGTTTGCAGCTCCACCACCAGATGACCTGACAGGGCCTGGCTTTCACATGCATTAACGGAATGGGTAACGTCAGACTCAGAGTCTCAGGCTACATACAGTCTACCAAGTACTTAGTCACTTAGCGTACTCAGAGCCAGCATTCGACTCTTCTGCTTGCAATTTATAATCGCCAGCCCTTTTCAAGTACGCTTGCGAGGAATTCCATGTTCACCACCCTGTTCTGTATAACGAGAGCCACCCAGGCACCCAAAACACACTCCCATCTGATAACCACGTCCAGACTCTACACATCTCACCCGTGATAGAACATTTGCCCGACTTTGGCTCCACATTCGGTATAATATTACCTACTGCAACCATATACGGGGAGCGCGCAAGTGGCTCGGCACGACCTGCATTCTCTTCTCTCCGCTTTATATTATTTTTCTATTCATTCGCTACCGAGTTTTTTTTTTAACTTTCTTTCTTTTTATTTATATTTTTATGATCTTGCATTCCACCACCTCTGCGACGTGAACGAGTGTCGCATTTGCCACGAAGACGCAAGCACCCACCTGAGCGTGACGCGTGGGACATGGCAGACGACACCTTTGCGCCGGTCAACGCTGCGCAACAACCACCCCACATCTACCAACCAATTCCACGCCGCACATTCGATACACAGCAGAATGGCTCTGCGGACTCGCCCACGCACGATTTGGGCCAAATCACGCCCCCGAGTGCCACCGAGACTCGACGGTCGCCAGACTTCCTCACCCAGCTGAACGCACGCCTACTACGGACTTACAATTCGCGCAACGAGGATGAAGAGCGAGAAAGCGAATTGGGGCTCAAGGCACGTGAGAAGAGTTTTCTCAACCTGACGAGCAGCACGCTATCCGGCATCTACGATGAGGTGGACTCGAGTTTAGCAAGCAGCGCCGAGACCCCCTGGGGGACGGGCGCTGAGACGCCAGCTCACTTGGCCATGGGGCATCACACATGGAACAGCGGCCTTGGAAGCCCAGACGGTGGGCTCAGCATGAAGACCCAAGCCAGGCGGGGCATCCAGAACCACAAGACGGGTAGCAAGAGAACGAGCCAGTCTCCTAAACGATCGCGACGTCGTGTTTGGAAACACCTGGTCCTGGTCGGCAAGCTGACCTCGCTTTTCTTGTTCGGTGTGGTGTATGGCTGGATAGTATCCCACCTGCACGACACCAAACACCTTGCAGCTGTACGGTTCGATCTCAACAGCGAAAGCTGGATCTACCTTGGCAGCTGGGGCTTTGCTGGTGTTGCACTTGGAAGCTTATTGCCATATGTCGACCTTGCATGGAGTGCTCGTGAAGGCGACGACGAGGTGGAGGAAACACTGACGGCAAAAGACAGCGAATCACCCATCAGCGAGCAGGTTAACGACGTGGTTAGGAGCGTGGCTGCCTTTGTCGGTATCGCCTTTGCTATCGTGAGTTATCCTTCCGTCGCCTTTTGAACTCCTGTGCTAATGTACACTTGATAGCGTCGTCTACCCTGGCAATCTACCCTTCAGCTCACCTTGACTCTTGCACTCGTCAATCCAGCCTTGTGGTACATCCTTGACCGCTCAAGGCCCGGCCTATCATTCTCTCTCATCGTAACCTCGATCGTCACATCATTCATTTTTCTCTCAAATCCAAATGTTCTTCCCTCGCCGTCATTACCAATCGCCACCAATATGACTCAACCACCACGAACCCCCACCAGTGCAGGAACTCGATCACCTGCGGAGCTTTCCAAACAGGAGCTGTTCATAGGCATGATTAGCTATGAAAATCTAGCGGTTGTCACATGGGTGGGAAGTGTCTTGTTCTGTAGCTGTGTTTGCTTTGGCAGCATTGGGAGACGCTTGGCCGTACTCGAAGAGTCAGGATGGAAAAAGTGAACAAAACCCTCCAGATAACGGTGTTCCTTTTTTTTTTTTTTCTTTCTTTCTTTCTTCAGGAAACATATTTCCCAAACTGGTCGAGTTCGAAATTTAGATCGACATAGCAATACATATAGCATCTAGCATGAGCGAGAGACCACCATGCTCGCCTTGGAAATACATACACTCATTGTATCGCTGTGATGCTGGTTATCCTTTGGCATCTGCATGTGTCTTTTTTTTGGGGGGGGGGGGGAAGGAAATACCCACCCTTTGCGCGCCAATTCTCTAGTTTTCGGGACCTAGCAAAAAGCTATGATGATGACGGCTAAGATAAAAAGCTACAAGTGTAATTACCCAAATGCTCTTTTATCTACCTACTCCCCCAAGCAAAACAACACCTCACCCCCTTTACGGACTTACTCCGTACTTTTTTTTAAAAAAAAAGAGCGCGCAATGATACAAGGTCCCTTCTAATGAGGACTAAAATTAAACTTCCACGATGCAGTATAGGACAGTATATGGTAATCTAACAAGAAGTACGACAAAATCTAGCTATCAGATTCAATTTTGCATATTGAAGCCTCTGAATCTTTCTTTCGATCTTCTGGTGCACACACAATCTGTTCTTGTTCTCAATTTTCACGATCGCTAAAATGGGAATCACTCAACGCATGCGTAAGTTATTTCCACTACCAGATTCCGCACATAGGCTAAATCTCCATGCATTTTGTCGATGCATTCACGCGCCAAGACCACGGGACATGTAGAACACATGACCAACACATGATCGTACCATGGGGTCCCACAAAGCACCAAACATGGGACTATGGGGTAGGCATGGAAACCATGGGAGAAAGCCTAGTATATAGCAACTCGAGAAGACACTCTGGCTACTCGTATTCAGTCCAAGTTAGTAATTTATCGTTTGGATTTACTCAGGCTTTGTTATCTTGATCTCTTAGACATTAACATACCAACCCTATCGACTCACTCACGTAATAATACCCTTCCTAACTCCGCCTACATACTCAATTGAACAACGACCCCATCCGATTGCCGATTACGTAAGACACACAAACACCGAAGGCTACCTTGCCAACCATTCCTTTTCATTCTCAGCGGCAATCGCATCCTCATATTTGTGATCCGTGAGCCACTCAAGAACATCCTGTTTCTCTGCATATTTGGAGTAAAACTCGTACAAGATGTTGTCTAACACTGAAACTGTAACATCTCCAGACGGCACTAAGTAGAACTGGGACGGAGTTTCTCTCATTAATCTGAGAGTATCAGGCAATATAGTCCCTTGATGTGTCAACATTGATTACCCTGTAGAGAACCTTACAAACCTTTTGGTACAGTGAAGATAAAAGGTCGTTCAATAGACATGCTATTTTCCTTGTTCTCAAGATAATTGTCGGTCGCCGTTCGGATGATTTCTTGCATCATGAATGTGTTCGGCATAAGTGTCGCCCTGTTCAACGCTATCTAGAATTAGTGAAGTACAATAAAACAGAGGCGGAAACAATAAACCTAGGCAATTCGTCCAGGCATCACCGCTCTCATCATTCTCTGTTGTTTGTTCATGTGCATCGTTGATGCTTAATTCGTTCGACTGTCGCTCAAACCAGAATGGTTTGAACGTCGAACCAGCATTGAGGCGTAATAGAGTGGCCGGGAAACTAGTGTGAGTAGAGATGACCGAATGACTACGTCGATGAGTACATCTGATTGTAAGAGAGCGCCTTGAGTTTAAAGACAAGATGATAGGGCTATATATCCTACTAAACATTGTAAATGGCGGGTAGAGAAAAGACTGATAGGATTTTGCCAAGGCGAAAAGTTTTGGCTGTCAGGCTTCTCGGAAGAACAAATATCCGAATGGTCGACGTCCGTGTCTAGTCAGATCGTTGACATTCTGGCTAGAGGAAACACGAACAAACAGCGAGAACTCGACAACGGAAGAATCGCATCCCAGAAGCACCAAGATACTCGTGCTAGCGACCACAGCAGTCTTCGCGGGCCATCAACGCGTTCCTCCGCGTTAGTAGCACTTAGGGACGCCGCTACGGTCGCGACAGGGCAAAACCCGCGAGCAAGCTACACATTACGACACGTCTACCAAAAGCAGTAACAGTCATCTAGCGCGGCACGGCAACACTAAAGCGACGCTAGAGCCCAAGAAACCCTCTCTTGCAGTCTTAACACAAAGTTGTAGTCACTGAGATTTTTCCCGGTCAGCTTACGCCAATCGATAAATACTTGCGACTTCCCGTACAAGATCAGTTCGCCAGAGGCAGCAGAACCAATATCTTGGAACAATACAAAAGACCTCGCCAAAGGATTTGGATGAAATTATCATAGGTTTTGAGGAGAGATACAGATTCACTGGTTGGGCATGGATGAAATGCTCAACGAAGCGGGAGTGGCATACAATCATGGCAGCTTGGCTCAGTGATCTGCTACGTGCCTATTAGTAGCGGGCCTTTCTAATCAATTGGAGCAGAAGATTGCAGGACCGACGTGTCAAAGTTGATTTGAGAACATTACATGTTATCATTACACTATCAAAAACAGGTCCGACCGATATTTTGCTTTCAGCCAACATTGACACGACGATTTCATAGACACTGGCCTTGGAAGATTTGAGCCTGCTTCAGAAGACGTCCTCGTGTCATCGATGGAGCCCGCTGAAGCATATAACATACTCAGAAAGGTAGAACGGCTCGCTTTGTGTAGCTCGTTGCTAACTTGCGTTTTTTTTGTTATTACTATTGCTATGCCGACTTTTCCATTTTCCGCCCTCGGCCGTGTTGCCTATAGATGTCTCAAAGCGATTGAGCAAGTGAGCCCGGCGGACATTGTACCTATCCAACGTAGTCGTAGATTAGGGTAGTCGGTCTCCTGCAACATGCCAGTACCTGGCCCGTTCCAATCTACCAGCTCGAGCTTTTCGCGCTCGTGTTCGGCGGGCGGTTCCGCTTCCCATAAAATGCAGATAGGATGTGTTATTGAGTGGCGGTGGTGCAAGCAGGGGGTGCAAAACAATACTGTCGCGCGGGTTTAGACTGTTAGTAAATATTAAGTGGTGACGAAATTACATCATGCGGAACCCAAAAGTAACATTAAACTATCTTGATGTATATTTACCATTGTTGAGTGAAGGCCATTTGCTGTCACTCCGCTTGGAGCCGGCCAAGTCATCGCGACTTCGCCCTGCTCACTTCGCTCCTGTATCTTCGTACGTTCATCCTGATCTGTAAGAGCATGTTGGTTCTGCAAGTATTGTTCAATTCTTGTATGCTATTTCGATTCTTCGGCCTAATAAGTAGAGACGGACTGAAAGGCGGCGGCGATGCGCAGACTGGGCGATGTTTGGCGGGCCCTTAGCGACAACGAACCAGACACTTTGCCGTCTTCTGATCGTGCGCGTCTTCGCGGCGGCATGAACATAGGCTGGAAGAGACAGAGTGATAATGGAGAGATAGGTGACAGCTGGTGGATTCCATGTCTGGAGATATGACGGGACGATTATCTAGTGGCTTGGCGGGCATCCTGTTCTGGTCCCCCGACCCGTTTTTACGCACCAGGCCACTGAGGTTTTGCCAGCCACATAAAAATACGCTTTCCTTCCTTCCACAATACACACAAAACAGCCTTTTCCGTCTCTTCAAAAAGCATGTCCAAATTCATTAAATCTTTCAAACACTTCCCTGTGGACCTGTTCCGTGTGAACAACGGGCGCGCCGTCAGACTTCGGGAGTGGACTGGCCAGAAACCAATCTACGATGTTCACACCGAGGGCGGCTATGTGAAGGCCAAGGCTCTCAATCCTGCTACATACTCTGGTAAGTTTTCCTTTGTTCAAAGATGCATGCCTAACATTGAATGTAGCTCCTAATGGCGCCTCTATGCGACCAAACACCGAATTTAAGAGAAGCTTAATTTCAAATTCTAGAGGACAAGAGGTTGTAGTATACTCAGTTCCTGCTGGTTAGTCTATTACAAGGTTTTACGTCCTTAGCTTAATTAAATAGGTACTCCCTTGCCTGATGATCTAATCCTAGTGCATGAATTCGATGACCATTACTCGCTTCAGGCAGCTAGAGACATGCCTCGTAATGGTAAGGCCTAATTGCTGCGTTAGAATTAGACTAATTAGTGAACTAAATGACCACAGATTTGAATACCACGATTACGGCCTTCCTGGAGAGGGTTGGGAACGTGAGAAGCAAAGAAGCATGGCTCCAAGCTTACAGCCCTACTGCTTCCTCAAGTTGAACACAGCATGTTCAAGGAGCTCTATCTCTACCGGGACCAGCACATCAGTTGAATGGGTATGGGATGAAGAGTACAAGAAGTACAAGACTCTGGCCTTTCACAGGACTTGGAGTCGCACCATCTAAGAAGGTCTTTCACAGAATCGGTGACGTAATTGGAGGATGACAGTCAAGCGGGTACTCCCGTCACCACTCCAGGCACCTCCTTTACTCAACCAGGAGCATCAAAGAGGCAGAGAGGAAGAAAGTAGTATTGATTAACCTGAGATAATTATGCATTTTATTCCCGTTCTGGACCATGTCACAGTAACTATTTTGGCCTTCGTTAAATGTGACCAGTAGTGATGTGACATAAGTGACATAATGTCACCATGCGCCAGACCTTCGATGCATTGTCCCTGTATACTGGGATGTCTTAAGCTGGGCTGGCTTTGAGCGGCAATGTTTGGGGTCTGGCACAAGATTCACGAACCAATCCTCTTCCCCCGCTATGCACAATCGTCCCATCCTTCATTACTGTTGCCTAAAAGCCATGCGCCTAAAGTCTCGGGAAGCTCGGCGCTTATAGAATGATAGGGTCAGAATTGTTCGATAATGCGTACAGCGAGAGGTCACTCCCCCAACAAAGCTGATGTTGTGCTACCCATTCGCATACTGCTGCTGCTGCTGCTGCCTGGAGCAGATTGAATCTAGAATTTTGGTACTGTGAAACGAACTCTGGCCGCAGAGTCTTGTCCGTCTCATGTGTCAGCTAGTCAAGTCGACGGCAGGCTACGAGGCATTCGTTGCCACAGGGTGTGGAGTCCCTTAGTGTCAATGGGTACAATCTCTACAAAAGCGTAAACTTCGGTATTCCAATAAGGTTTGGCCGCCCGATCCTGTGTGACTTCTCCCTCGCTCGGAACGGACGGGTCAAGCACTGCCACGATATCCAGCCGGATCCCTACCGGGCTCCCGAAGTGATTCTAGAGATGCCCTGGGGCTATGCCGTTGATATATGGAATGTCGGAGTTATGGTGCGAGATTTTCTGCATATGGCTAATAGCACGAAACTGATGAGAGCTTCTAGGTCTGGGACATGTTTGAGAACAGACGCATGTTCGATGGGCTTGACCCTGAGACTGGCAACTATGGGAACCGCTTCCACCTTGCTAGTATAGTTGGTCTTTTGGGTCCTCCTCCCCTCGAGTTCCTCCAGCGAAGCGAGTGCAGCTCCGTTTACTTCGATGACAGAGGTAAGGACTTGATTCCAAGGATGTGCATCCGCCAACCTAATATCGACAGGCAACTGGAAGTGTCTGAATTCTGTCATATCAGTGTCTTGGGAAGATGCCGAGAGGAATCTTGAAGTTTCCAATAAGAAAGGCTTCCTCGATTTTGTCCGCAAAATGGTCAGGTGGACGCCAGAATCGAGAGCGTCACCCTCTGAGCTATTAGAAGACCCTTGGCTTCTTGGAGATGTAGCTGAAATCGGGCACTATAATTAGCAGCTTGTTCATACATCGCCATGAAAATTAGTTTAGGGCGCTGTCGGGATACTCTCAATCTACTGCAAGTTTATCTTACAAATACAAAACATTTTAAGTTACTAACGTACGTCCCTGCGTCGCGGGACACGCTGCGTGACGGGACACTTTTTCTTTCGGGCGCTCGGAATACTTCTACCACACCTGTAAATTAACAGATCTAACATTCATCTCTTCTGCACCTCTCATGCTCTTAGCATATTGTGCTCCGACGCCGAAAAACGTGCTGTTGACCTTGCTATCGCCTGTTTTGTCAATGTGGTCGATAGACTCTCTTCTAACACCCCCCCTGTTGATTTATAACATTGTGAGCCTACAAAGAACTCGGTGGACTATGAAGGAAGTCAAGACAGTAAAAATTAGGACCGCAGCCTCAAGATGTTTATTGAGGTAGGGTGTGAACAGCCCAGCAGTTTCTCCAAGAAATCATCAGGATGGTCGAAAACTCGTCAGCCCAGCCATGCGCCTTTAGCGACGCCAGACACGCAGCAGCGTGATGAGATGTTTGCAGGCTGTGCCGCGCGCTGTGGCTAGAAACTACTCATAAGACCTCATGCTGGCTTACGCATGGCGAGAGGCTATAGCTCTCAGCCTGGTCTCACAAGGCTGTATTCACCGCTGCCCAGAATAAGCTTCCTCTCCCTCGTTGCAACTATGCACTTCTACCCTTAACTCCACAATAGTTGTTCACCCTTCTCTCTAGGCTAAGCTAAAGCTGCAAGCGCTATGCGACTTCTCCACTTCGACGCGCTGGACAGGCTTGTCCTGACAGATTTTCGCGGCAAATTGATTCCGCCCTACGCCATCCTATCGCATAGATGGAGCAACTCCGAGATCCTCATCGAGGATGTATCGAGCAAAGCATATACAAAGAAAGAAGAAGGCTATAAGAAGCTTAAGTTTTGCGCCCGGCAGGTGGTCAAGGATGAGCTGCAGTACTTTTGGATCGATACATGCTGCATCGACAGATGGAACAAGTATCTCTAGAGTCTTGTAGCGACTCACCTCAGGGTAAGCTACTCGGCTCTGGCGTGGAAGACCCTGTAGCGGCTACATTGTTTGTCTCTATCAGCCAAATCTCTCGCACGAATGCAGTGGCTGCAGATTATCTGTTCTTCGCTGTGTGCGTAGAACGGAAGGACATCTCGCTCGATCTTCTCGACGCAGCGTCGGTAGAGGTGAGGGAAAATGCGATCAAGGTACTTGACAGGTATGCGCTCGTCACAAGACGACCTGCCCAGTCCGCACTGGATGTTCATCGGCTCGTCCATGATGCCCTACGAAAGCGGCTGCAGGTGCAGGGACAATTAAGACAATGGAATGAGCGCGCTGTCACTCAGCTACTCCAAGTGTTTCCGAGCGATGACCATAACAATAGAAGCAAGTGGAGGCGACTACTTCCGCACGCACAGCGCGCTCTGTCGCATAGCCGCACGGATAATGATATCAGAGAGGAAGAAGACGAGAGGTTAGAACTTGCACAAAAGTGTGCTATGACTCTATATAGTGATGGACGGTATGAGGAGGCCGAAGAGCTGCAGGTGCAAGTGATGGAGACGAGAAAGAGGGTGCTTGGGCACGAGCATCCCTTCACGCTGACTAGCATGCTCAATCTTGCCTGTACCCTGCAGTTACAAGCTCGTCAAGAGGAGGCTATTGTACTAATGGAAAGATGCTTAGAGTCGCGCCAGCAGATTCTTGGCAAGCATCACCCTAATACGCAGTCGTCTCTTAACGCATTAAGCAGTTGGCAAGAAAAGTAAAACAATAGGCCTAAGACACGCTCGCTTTGTATATCATCTAAGTCGTAAGGCTACAAGCGATTAAGTTCGTTTGTCTAGTATAGCTATAACTAGTACTAAAAGTGTTTGTTTATATAATATATCTATAAACCCTGCTGTCTGCACGGCTAGAAACAAGAGTCGCCTAAGGCATCATACTCAAATCCAAAGTTATAAACCACAGCGCAGTGTAGGGTCGCAGATATCTCAGCACGCTACTATATGCCAAGCGTCGCCAAAGACGCACGACTGGTAAGACTGTTACGACCACAGTCACAGACTCAGGGAAAGGCATTTGACGATAGTGTTGATTGGATCAGCACGACGGTAAGGAGTAAGATCACGTGACATGATCAGTGATCAGTAGGGAGGGAGGGAAAATGACAGCGACGTAGGGACCTTTTATGATGGGACGTTGAAGCTGATTCCTGGTTCGGGCGTAGCGCGAAAACCATACACGAGGCCCGGATTGCCTGAACGGGGTGCGTCCCTTTCCAGATGCAGGCTTGCCGTTGGATTGTTTACTAAAAAAAAAAAAAAACTCCCCAAAGTGCCAAAATCTGGCATCATGCTCAAAACCTTCCGGCTATGCAATAATTATGCTCAGAACGCGGACTAATTAAAAAGCACTGCTTTGAAAAGACAATGTATATAAAAGAAAGACCAATACGCTTTAATGCACCACGACCAAAAAAAAAAAAACGAAGAAAAAACAGCACAAAGGCTTTTCTTCGAGTGCCTCATCATTATGCACCGTTGTGTGATTCAACTAATTGCCCTCCAAGATGCCCTTTAGAATACTGCTACCTGGACCTGTAAGAGATTCTTCAATCTCCCTTTTGCCAATAGCGCTTGCAACGCGGCGATCTTCAACGGACACGCCTGGGAAGCCATTACCCCTGCCCCGCTTGCTTGGAGTGCCGGCCGTGACAAGCGAACCTGCCTTGCCTTGGACTGCGGTAATCAGAGAAAGTGTCTCGAGGCTTCCGACAATGTCGCGAAACTCGGTGCTTGTGAGCGGGTGCAGGACGTTTTCGCTCTTGCAGAGTGAGGCGTATGCCTCAAACAGCTCTTTGATAGTGGGTGCGGTGGTGTGAGATTTGGAAGGAGTTGCAAGGAAGCTGTCTCCTGCACGTGCGCGTTTTCTCATCTCCATGGCAGATAGAGAGCAAAGCACTGCTTTCTGTTGGAGGTTGAGATTCTGCAGGCGCTGCTTTGAACCGTTACTGAATACTGTGGCTGTAATCTTTGCCATGTGTGCTATGGTTGCGCGTGGGGCGTTCTCGACTGTGAGCTGAGCCAGCGACATTGCGAGCAAATTTTGGGTCTTTGGTTTGAAAGGCGATCGAACAACAGGCGATGAGAGGTTGATGTTTTCTACAAGTGGCGTCTTGGTTGGAGAAGGCGTGGGTGATGGCGTAATCTCGTTGGCCTTCTTAGCATGTTGGTCTCGTGTATCAGCCTCAATGAGATCGATTGCTCTCCGGCAAATGTCGAAAGCCTTGCGTAAATCTCCAGATTGAGACGCAACTTTCTTTGAAAGGAACATGATAGCGGTCGGATGGATGAATGGAAGATAATCTGAACCAGGTAGCAGCGCCTTCAACTTTGAGGTAATGACCGACGAGATTTGCTGAGCTGAGTACGGCAGAAAAGGCAGGAGATGAGGCTTCAGACCACGAGCCTTGAGCCGAGGAAGAAATCGATCGGTGAAGTCGAGTGCGTTTGCAATGCCAACGAGGACGAGGCTAGAGGACTTTTGTAGCGACCATTCAAAGATGTTGTAGAGAAGATCAATATCCAGCTCCATGAGATAGTCTACTTCGTCCAGAGTGACCAAGTAGGGCGTCTGTCGTTGCATGAAGAGCTTCTGAAGAGCCTCCATCTCATCGCCCTCAACAACCTCTGTGATGTCCACAAACTCTTCCAGAAGGGTCCTGTATAAATCCGTTGCGTTCTTGACACTCATGCAGTTGATATACGCCGTCTCGACATGTTGATCTGCTGCTACAGTTCTGCATACATCAGCCACAAAAGCGCTCTTGCCGGTTCCTGGAGGACCCGAAACATAAATGCATCCCGAATTCTTGCTCTTTGTTCGGGTTGCAATAAAATTCCCCAGCTCAGTGCGCTCGTTCTCGCGTCCATATAGTGCAGGGGGCGCAGATCCACGGGCGAATACTTGGCGAGCCTCGTTGTAGATAGTAGGGCCAGTGTGTCGAGAAGTTCCAGGCGTATGTGGTGTTCGAGGCGTCAATGGTCGTCCAGCGACAATGAGTCGATGCCTTGGTGTGACGGCAACTTTGCTGGCAAGCGCGTCTCGGTGTCTTGGTGTGGATGGGGTAATAGCGGGCTTCTCTGGGGACGGGATAAAAGCTTTTGATGGCGAGTTCTCTTTTGTGGTTGACAAAGGAACTCGCGATCGAGGAGGGCCGTGTTTAGCAGGTGTTGTACCGGGGTTCCTTCCACGTTTCGCTGACGGCTTCTCTTGTATACTCTCGTCCACATCCATTGCGTCAACATTGCGCACATTTTGTTTCCTTGGTGTAACAAATGGATTCTCATTCTCGGCTTCATCAAGAATAACAAATTGTGCTCGTCGCTTTGCGCGCGTTGCAATGGTAGACTGTGCATCTGAAGAGCGCGTTAGGGGCGTGTTGCCCGAGAAACAACGACCAGAGCGCCGAGTGCACTTACCGGACGCATCTGCGGTGGCAGAGCTGCGAGTTCTCTTTCCGAGGATGGAAGGCGCCATTGCAAAGACGATAGAGGCAGGAAGTGGGTGGTGCAGTGTGGAAGGCACGGCCGGTGGGTTGAAGATGAGGAAGGAACTGGGCGCTAGAAGGCGAACGCGACTTCTCAGGCGCGCACGCGTAAAGTGGTGCACGGTCGCGCCTGCCAGCCTCACGCACTAGCGCCGTTCTGCACGTGCTCCTCTTTCACCTCATAGTCACTCCCTGTCCAAGACGGAACCCCTCCGAGATTGATGTTTGTGGCTTTATAGAATTATGCAGGCTTTGCTATCCGAACATGCTAACCTTCTTCGTGGTCTCACACATGTTTCTAGATACTCGGTCACAGGCCAGCTGCATTCATCTAGAACTTCTAAGAGTTCACAGGTTAAACATGCTATATGGGGTAACGTCTGGTGACCATCGAACCACTCGAAACGCAGGCCAGCCTCACCGTCAGGCCAACAATTGAACAAACTTGCCGCCTTGTCTTGTAGCACGCGTATATCGGCGTGTGTGACTTGGATGCCGGTCAGTAGAGTAATACGGCCAAGGGTAAAGTGTTTGCTTGCTATTCTCCAACCATGTCCGCTCCACCGCTGTCCTGGGTGAGCAACCAAAGAGATGGCTTAGACACCGACTAGCAGCTCAATCTTAACATTGTTGCAGGCTCTGACTGCAGTAATCTCACTGCCTGCCTGTTTGTGCGTTACAGTTACCTTCATCCCGTGATATCATCCCAACATGGCAGCTTTTGTGTAAGGCCTCATTGCTTACACAACAGGCTATGGTCATCACTAAGCATACAAGTTTAAATTGAACAGGTAATTCCACACTTTCCTTGAATCTGTCTGTAAACACTTTGCTTGCTTCTCGTATAGTTACCACATACGCACTTCTGCTTATTGAAGAACAATCAATGGCCTGCCATTATTCATGGTCTCCTAGAGGCTATTCAAGACTTCACAGACACGATAGTATGCATCCCATGGAACAACCATGGAATCGAGGCGCCTTGTGGGCTTATGATCCCTTTGGTGATGGACGTTGCTGTGAGTTCTGCGATGTTTGGGATTCTATAGTATGACCCCCTTCCATGCAATTGAACACTCAAAGTAATCCCCAATCAGCCAGACATCGGCCTGGTCCTAGATGAGATCTCTTTTCGAGACCCCTTCCAATGCCATCGCATAAGCCAAATGTACCAGGTGATACATCACCATTATATGAACGGCTATGATCGAAGTGGATCGGAGGCCTACTATCTCTCGAGAGAATTAACCAAATTGGCAAAAGTCTTACAAACTCTCTATCGGCAATACCCTTGGTCGGGTCGATCTCTGGGAGACATTGCAAGCCAGATGAAGTATCTAGGCAGAGGCATGCAAGTTGGAACGCGAAGACGACCAAGGTATCATACATTTCCACAACCACGATATTGGGATGGGAGATTTTACCCCGGCGAGTGGTGATGAGAATGTTCTGAAGCCATGCCTCTTCTATACTTTCTTGTTACATTTGGGGGCATGTATACACATATCTTTGGGCACAATAGTCTCTTTCAAGACTATACACAGATGCGCTGGTTTCGTTTGGATCCTTTTCCAATGAAGATGCCACGCACATTGGACCGCGTTGTACATATTTGTCTTTCGTTCATCGCTTCATTCCACTGCCATCAAGTTCTGCGAGGCTCGCGCCAAGCATTTCTGGATTCTCTTTGAGCAAAGTGGATACTCGTTGCTCAAATGCTTTTACCATAACCTCTGCTACCTTGGGCGCGACACCTCCGCTCAGTGCTGCGTAGAATGGGTTTGTAAACGCAAATTCCAATGCCAATGTAACTCCCGTTCTATCTTTTCCCAAGTCTTCGATTGTCCATGTGCTTTTTAAATGTTTTAATAAGCCATTGTCGCCTCCATTTCGACTCTGACTACGTGTTGCATCCCCACCCTCCAGATGATGTGCAATGTCCTCTCTTGACAAGTTTGTCTCATAATCTCCACCCACACTTTCCACTAATCGTCCTGGAATGCAATAAACTCGCGACCTGAAGCTCTCTATGATTTGACCAAAGCCCGAAGTCAAGACAGCTTCTGAAGGCCACCGTCGTCGATAGATTTTGTCTGGTGCCGACCAATGGGTTATGTCGCTGCGTTGGCAATAAGGCAGAAAGCCGGCATAAGACGGAACGTCGGCGATGATGGAGTATATTGGCGCGCTAGGGAATAAGAGTGTTCGACTGGCTGATAATGTTTGTATCGTATCCTGTGCAGCGGAAAACGAGGCAAAGGGGTTAGGAAGGAAGGCTCGCTGTTGCGTTGAGTGCTTTATGAGGCGGCTGGAGGTTTGGAGTAGTGGGCGGACAGTTTTCGATGTTGCCATGATTGGAGTGAGTAGCTGAGGGTGGGACGATTAGGGTGAATTGTGAGGCAGCGTCACCGTACAATCTTGATTGGAGGCATATCGAGAGCAACTGACACTCATTACGAAGTCGTTCATTATCAATCACGCTAAGCTTTGCGGCTCAACGATATCAGTCAGGGTCCGACTCAGGAACCGCGGCTGAACCATGCCCTTCGCGTCTTAGACACTTGTGTAATAACTAGTTATCGATAGAGATTTCCCTCACACTTTGGCCCCGCCAACAATTTTCCCATCACGCAATATTCCGAATTTATTTCAACATGGCGGCAGACTCAGAAGAGAGCAATGGCGATGGAAGATTCCAAACCGACAATAGCGTCTCCAAGAAACCACAGCCCAAACAGCAACTTTCAAAATCAATGGAGCATATGCGCTTCGCAGTCACTGTCGACCCGATTCCCCACGCCTCAACCCCAATACCTCCTGCCGACTCCCTGGATACAACCCAGGCCACTCTCAATCCATGCCCCAACTCGGGTCCTGCTGAAAACGACGCATACGGTGTTCCCGCCTCCTTTGCTCCCGTCCGAGCCCCTCCTTCACGCTCCCACGACCCAACCAACAACCAAAAACGCAGCGACCCCTTCGCTTTCGGCTCCCGCTACCTCGAACAAGGCGACAACATATTCGAATTCAACGCCTGGGATCACGTGACAGTCGACGACGCCTACAAGCAATTCTCCGAAGAACAATACGAGCGCCAACGACAAGACCCCGTCTCCGACTTTGACCGCAAGCGCTTCAACGACAACCCCGAAAAATGGTGGAACACATTCTACAAAAACAACAAGACAAACTTTTTCAAAAACAGAAAATGGCTAGCCCAGGAATTCCCCATTTTGGATCAAGTCGGCAAACCAGACGCCGGCGAAGCAGTCCTGCTAGAAGTCGGCGCTGGAGCAGGAAATAGCGCCTTTCCCATATTGCAAAATAGCAAGAATCCCCGCCTCAAAATCCACGCTTGCGACTTTTCCAAAAAGGCCGTTGAACTCATCCGCGCCCACAAACTGTACAACGAGCACAATATCCAGGCTGATGTATGGGACGTAGCCGCCTCCCCAGAGTCGGAAAACGGCGGTCTCCCACCAGGCCTGACGGAAGCAAGTGTAGACGTGGTCCTCATGATTTTCATCTTCTCGGCGCTGAATCCCAGACAATGGGACCGCGCGGTGAGCAATATCTGGCGCGTCCTCAAGCCCGGAGGACAAGTGCTCTTTCGGGACTATGGCCGCGGCGATTTGGCGCAGGTTAGATTTAAAAAGGGGAGGTGGATGCAGGAGAATTTTTATGTCAGGGGCGATGGCACTAGGGTGTATTTCTTTGACAAGGACGAGTTGGTGCAGATTTGGAGTGCTGACATGAGCAAAGGGCGCGAGCAAGATGGCCAGGGTCAAGAGGTGAGTAGAGGAGCGGTGCAAGATGTAGCAGAAAAGACGAGAGATTTAAATCTCAATGGTTCAGCTTTGGAGCTCCCCCCCCGTCCAGCCTTCCAAGTAGCGCATATCGGCGTCGATAGACGGATGCTGGTCAATCGTCAACGTCGACTGAAAATGTATCGATGCTGGATGCAAGCCGTCTTCCGAAAGGCTGGACATGACAGCACCATAGCCACAAGTACACTACGACAAGACAAGGGCAATGACAATGGCCAAGAGGCCGAAGCAGAAGAAGCTTGAGCACGCAAAAAATATTTAGACTTGGAATAAATGATACCCACTTTACATCAGTCACAATTCACAATGCCAGGAGCCGCTATCATAATTTGAAGAACAAGCCGTAATTGCTTCATGCAGAGTGACACCAAACGCTGTAATAAACACTCTCCCCCCCCCTTTACATGGTCTGACCTTCAAAATACGGCTTGAACCGCGGCTCCTTTTCCAACCTGCACGCCCATACACACTTGTAGCAGCTCATCAGGAGATTGGGGAACTTGTTCGTCCAGTAGCTCAGATAACCATCTGGAAGCGGGCCAACCTTTTGCTTGACGCTCTCCTCCATATCCTCATAGTGATTCTTCTTGTTGCGCAATGCGCGGAGGAGATCCAACATCCTATCACCCGTGTACTTGCGCTGCTTACCCAAACTGTTGATAAAGCCGTGGTCCAGCTTGGTGAGGAAGTTTCTCTTATGATCCAAGACCTCGTAGCTGTATTCCTCGAGAACGGACAGGTACTCGCTGGGTGGATCGCGTGGCTCTCGCTCCCAGTGATCAGAGCAATCGCAAAGAAAGTTGAGACGCTTCTCGGCTGACCAGAAGAAAGGATGATTCATGACTTGAATGGCTGTAGGGCGATCCTCGGGTCTTGTCTTCAACATCCATTCAATCAAATGGTATGGCTCCTCCGAGTCAGCTCCTAAGCGAAGCTGCTTTAGGTTGGCCTTTTCCTTCTTTATATTGTACTCGCGAATCTGCATCCAGCCCTCGTCATCATCAAAAGGATGGCAGCCATTGGTAAGGACGTAAAAGAATACACAGCCAAGAGAGAATATATCGACTGCACGCTTCACCCCCTGAGCGACCGGGTCCGTCGAACTAGACGAGTCGCGTGAGGCACCGGTTGAGCTGCCGTTCATCAATTCCTTTGGCTGAGAGATGAGCTCGGGCGCCTTCCAACCGACGGTACCAGCATTACCAGTGGTGCCAATCAAGGTGCTGACATTATCTGGAAGTGTCTTACATAATCCAAAGTCCGAAATAACGAGGCGAGGACCGTTGGCTTGGTTCCTCGACGGATACGCGATAAGAATGTTCTGAGGCTTGATGTCGCGGTGGATGATTCTGAGGCTGTGGAGATGATTGAGTCCATTCGCCAGCTGGTACAAGACGCGGGGAATATTCTGACTGATTTCGAGGGCTAGCTTCTGTTGTGCTTCACTAAGCTCCTCTCCAGGCCTACCATCCCTGTACAAGTCGAAAAGACTGGCTTGGCAGAGCTCAACCGCGATGTAGAGAAAGTTCTCATCCTTTTCGTCATCAAAATAACGGATAACGTTGGGGTGGAGGTCGCTTTCTTGAAGAAGCTTGACCTCTTGTTCGGCCAACCCAAAGTACTGAGGCAGCATTCGTTTGACGGCAACTTCGCGTTCCTGGCCAATTTGTTAGATATGACTTGGACAATCCTTTTGAGGATACTTACATTCCACTTTCCTTCAAACACAAATGTACCCCCGCTTCCATTACCAAGCAGCCGATCTTGGTCAATGGTCAACTTGCCAATGCGTTTAATGTTGGTTACATCTTGCATATCGTCGCCGTTCATGGTCATCTCATCGGGATGTAGACTTGGAGCAGGGTCCAGCTGCTTTGCGGCATCGACAATGCGACCCACTTCGTCGTCATCTCTTGACTGGTTCTTGTTCAGCTTGCGTCCCCCACGTTTTCCTCGATGTGTTTTCTTCTTCTTCGGAGTAGCAGGAGAGGCGCTGCCATCTTGCACGCCATTCTCTGGTGCGCTGAGAGCTGGTGAAGCATCGCCATTTGATGTGGTTGTGGTTGTTGTTGTTGTTGTTGTTGTCGCCGTCGCCGTCGTTGAAAGCTCTGCCTCGTCTTCTGCCGGAAAGCCCTGTTCGATTGTTGTCGCCCTTGAAAGCGGTGCCAGGTCATCTTCCTCCTCGGGAATGTCAAAAGTCACCTTTTTCTCCTTTGGCTCCAAGTCGACAGCGGGAAGAAGTCGAGGTTTTTCGGCTATATGCTCTCCAGGTTGCAGAGGCTGATCGGGGGCTTTCTCGGAAGGAACAGGGGCAATTTCGGGCGGTTGTTCCACCTTGGTTTCTTCGACGGCCTCAGGCTCGGGTTTAGGCTCGGACTTGGAAGCGACAACATCGATGGGGGCTGCAGGTTTGGTTTCCTTAGACTGATTCCAGTGATCCGACAAGTAGCTCCAAAGAGGTGCGAGCTTGCCAGGACCAATCTTCCACTTGGCGTATGAGATGAACATTGCGAACATGATGGCGAATGCCAAGACCTGGGGTGACGGGATACGTGACTCTGTATGCATAATCGGCTCTGGCGGGGCATCAATCATTGGCCGCTCGAGCGGCGACGACCTTGGTGGAATGGAGATGATTTGTCCATCGTCGAGCTGGTAATGGGTGGGAGCAGCAATCGTGTGAAATCTCGACTGGGGGTCGATACGCTGGTCCAGAACGTGCACGCCTATTAGAGACTTCTCATCGGCTGGCAGAGCGTGCTGGACTTCCAGAGTAAGCAGCTCATCCTGGCTGTAGCATGGAGCAACCGGTGCGCCATCAGTCACGGCTGGATAGCTGAGTTCAGAAAGAGCATACCAAGCGCCAGTCTCGGTGGTGTTGAGGAGGACATGATTGATCTTGTCGGGTAGCGTTTGTGGCCCAGCTGGTTGCGGTAGCAGTACCAGAGGGGCCTGTTCGCTGTCGTCGTTGGCTGGGCGGGCAACGTCAAACACACGTGCGACTGGGTGTGGTAGACGCTGCACAAATACAGGACGTTGGGCTGGCCGGGTACGCTTATGGTCGTAAGCAAAGATTTCACCGTCAAACCTTCCATAAATGTACTGGTCATCCAGCGTCTTGGTGTACTGAGACTTGAGATCAACATCTCGGCTGTTCGAGGCCCACTCGGCGTATTTGATGGTGCAAACATGCTCATTGGTCAGCTTGTTGTGTATGGTGATGGTGTATTCTGTCTGGCCAATCTCAAAGGTCCCGCGGCAGTCTCGTTCATTGAAGAAGTTCTTGACAGGAGAGGCACAGCTGTGATGGTCTTTTCGGCCAAAAGCGCCGCTTGGACTGAAGCTTTGCTTGACCAGGCCCGTGGCAGCATCAATGTTCAACATAAAGGTCCTCTTCTCAACATTGTAGACGACGGGAAGCTCTGGATCGTCACTCGAGTAGGGGGCAATGTCGGTCAATTGCTTCACCGTCAGACCTAGGTTCTGCAGCACCGGATAGGGGCCGGGCATGAGCACGTAGAGGGCGCCATCTTCTCTGGGCTCGACGATCCAGACAAAAGGCTGGTCCTGCAAATGGGCTCGACGATGGGAAGAACTGTAGTTGGTCTCCAACATGGGACGGCCGGCGATTTCCCATATTTCTTCACCGTTGTATCGGTCCCGTGCGTGTATGTGGCCGTCGACGGTCGCCAAGAGAACAAAGTCCTCAACCTCCCAGTCCAGCAGCGAGCGCGCACTCGGGGCAAGGACTCCCGAGGCAGCGCCCGCTTGATGACGGGCTCTGACAGCACTGATGGCTGGAGCAGAAGAGGATTTGGTTACTAGGGCGCGCTCATTCTGGGCTAGGATGGGCGTGTAGGCATGACGTCTCTGGGCGTCAGCCTCGGAACTGGGCTTCTGTGGGTGGTGGTGGTGGTGGTGGTGGTGTGGTTGTTGTTGCTGGGGGATGATGCGAGCGTGCTCGACGCGGGCTCCCGGGCTGAGAGGCTTGTGGTTGGCATTGCTGTGTTCACGTGGTGGTGGTGGTGGTGGTGGTGGTAGTAGTAGTGGTGATTGTGGTTGTGGTGGTTGTGGTGGTTGTTGTTGTTGTTGCTGCTGCTGCTGTTGCTGCTGCTGTTGTTGCTGCTGCTGCTCCTGCTGCTGCTGCTGCTGAGCGGCTACGAGAATCGAAGGGAGAAGCAGGAGGGTCAGAAAGGTGAGCGCCGGGCTAGCCCTGGGCGGCCGGCGCGGACGGGGCATGGTGGGAGGAGTGTCTAGGTCGACGCCTGAGGCAGGCAGCGGTGGAGGAGGAGATGGAGCATCAGCAGGATAGTGATGACGGCGGGCAGTAGGTAAATAAGTAGTAGGTAGACAGACAGGCAGAAGAGAAAGAAACGTGTGCGTGGTTTTGGCACCTCTCGATATTAACCATGGACCCAATAACGGGCGGGGGTTCCAAGCGGATTGGCCTCGTCAGCGCCGTTCGCTACACTTGTCACCCGTAAAGTCGATTGGCTGGTGCTGCGCAGGTACAGAAGGACAAGGACGTCGAGGAATGTCGAGAACTGCATTGACGTGTAATTACCTAGCAGACTGTGGTAGGTACGTAGTAGGTATTAATTATTACCTATTACTCCTCT
>SSBG01000018.1:57264-82264 GCA_028220655.1 Shiraia bambusicola | reverse complement strand
TACTATTTCATATATAGAAGCTACTGTGCTCGTGCCGCTAATACATACGGAACTACGCGGCAAAAACGGGGGTATCAGATCGAAGGCTCATCCCTCGGCAGCTCAAAAAGAAAGTTAATAGTACAGCATACTCCGTAAGTCCACAGTAATAACCCGGTAGATTGGAGTCCTCCCCTCCCGAAACAAATAAAAAAAAGACAGGTTCCCTGCATGTCCCATGTTTCTTAACGCTGATTTTCCATTCCATTGCTGTGCGCCGGCGCTCCCTGGTTGCGCAAAGGTAAGGAAAGCTAAGGAAAGGTAAGAAAAGACCCGTTCCACTTCATGCTGACGTCTCGTCCTCATTACGTTATCTTCGTGTTTTGTTCTGACTCGCAATCCTGCACTGTAGTAGCAACAACGAGGTGGCGTCATTCGTACAACCCTGGGTCGCATCTGTTGTTGCCCTGACCTTTCCCATCTACCGCCCTTCGTTCACGGGCATGAGGCTGCTCCTTCCCGCTGCCTTGTCGACTCTGGTACCAATCATTTCATCCAACAATCGCGTCATCTCCTCGATGTTCTTAGGTGAGGCCGCATTGGGGGCTGGGAGGAACGGCTTCGGACTCGTGGGTGAAGTTGGACCCTTGGCAACCAGGCTGACGCCATTGCTTTCGTTCCGCGCATAAGAAGAAGTCCTCCGGCTGCCGGGTGAACCATCGCTTCCAACCTCGAGGGCAGTCTCACTCTTCTTGCGGGCTGACGTCAATGCGGCAATCATCCTCTCCTTGTCCTCCAGTTGAGCACGCAGATTGACAATTTCAGCATCCTTCTCAGCAATAGCTGCCACCATACCTCCGTCATCACCGCTAACTGCCAGCTTGTGTTGTAGTGTCATCGAAACGCGAGAATGACTAGATCGTCGAGCATGCAAGAGGCGCTTCTCCAATGTAGCAATGTACCGGTTTTTGTCGGCAAGGTCTGCCTGCAAAGATTGGATTTGCACACTTTGACTCGCGAGACCATCCCCATTTTCCCCGATAGAATCGTCTTCTTCCGACCCGTCTATTGGAGGCGAAGACTGTGAGTTGCCTCGCCCAGGTACTTCTAGCGTGGCATGGCTAGCGATTGATCTTAGCGATTGAGGTCGCATTTCAGCGTTATTGCCCATCACCGAGCCTCGTTGAAAGCTCAGAGAAGAGAACGACCGTCCATTATTGACACCAAGAGACTTTGAACTCAGGATCAACCTGTTGAGATGTTCGATCCGCTCTTTGAGAGCAGTGCGTGCCAATTGCATTTCAAGCATCTGCTCCTCATGTCGTTGCTTGTCCGCTATTTCGCGAGTCTTCTCCTCCTCTAAATCCCGCTTCAGTTCGTCTTCCTCCTCCTCCTTTGACTCCTTGTTTTTACTCTCTTCTAGCTGTTTCTTCAGTTCCTGAATCTCTAATCGATAGCGGTCAAGCAATGCACGGCCTGCAGCATCTCCACCAGTACCAACCGATTCATCTGCTTTCTTGGCATGGCTGACAATGTTATTCTTTGCCCGAGACGCGAACTTGAGAGTATTGATCGTCTCCAGGGTGTGGCTAGCAGCAGCCGCGCTGCTTCCAGTCGATCCAATCTGTATTGTGCACAAAATACTGACCAGTGAATTTCCAGAAAGCGCGCCTTGCAGAAGTCGGGTGAGCTTACTGTCACGGTACGGCAAGTGCTTGTCCTTGTTGGCCTTGTCCTTGTCCGACTTGTCCTTGTCACTGGAGAGGCGGGCAATGACGGTACCAAGCGTGAGCAAACTTTTGTTGATGTGAGAGCCTTCTGTTCGCCTCTCCTTGTTGTCGGCTGCCTTTTCTGAACCTGCCAAATCGATCAAGCTAAGGGTAGATACGCGAACACCGCCAGGTACAATGCCAGCTCGCTTCTGGCTACCCGCACCGCCTGCTGGCCCAGGTGCACGTTCTCGACTCTCCACCACAATCTGCACAACAGCATGGCTTCGAGAGCTACGTGCGTTGAACTGCGTTCCGGCTACTCGTCGGGCATTATCACCGCGAGCAATCACTCTCAACAACTGGGTAGGGCTTTGCACGATTTCTTCCTTTAGGGGTGTTGCATAGACCCCACGTTTGCTGTCCTCGCGTAGCTTGATTTCTTCCTGGGGTCCAGGCTGACCATTCATTCCCACAATGGGACCTGACAGCAAATCATGGATCTTTTCATTATAGATTTCAAGATAGCTCACTCGCAGCAGAAACTCGCGATGGGGTGTCTCGCGAATGTAAGAAAAAATGTCAGTAATAGCCAATGGTATGACACCAGGATTCGTGGCTGTGCCTTGCATCGAGAAAGTCTTGCCAGTGCCGGTCATACCATAAGCAAAAACGGTACCATGATAACCCTCCATGACCCTTCGTACCAGTCGTTTGGCAGCAGCATCGTAAACTCGGGCATTGTTGTCTTGGGTGTCGAAAACATTGTCTTCACAACACAAGTCAGCCCCAAGCCTTTGCATTTTGTACCACCACGTGTGTAACCTTACCATATGTATAGTCTCCACCCTCGCGACCCTTGTATGCAATGAGGGCGCGCGTATTGTTGACCTCCCATTCCATTTCTTGTTTGCTGTCTTTTGCGCCAGCATCTGGCCGTACACGTACACTGACCAGGACGTTGCCTTTGCCATCTTTCAACGGTGGGCTGTTTCCTTTGCTATCGGCACGTCCTCTGGCATCTTCGTCTACGGCATCTTCAAACGTGGTTGCACTCGTCGCATAGGAGCCTTGTGGAGAGGAGTTGCGGCTTTGGGGCGGAGATGGAAGGCTCAAATGGCTGGCATCTACAGCTACAGAGTCTGCGCTGCCGTTGAGAAGGCTGGGAGGAGACAAGGGCGATCGTGGTAGAAGACCTCTGCCACCCCCAATGTTGGAGGTTCTTGGCTTCTTGAGGCTGCCGTTCCTCGAAGGCACAGAAGATTTGGAGACGGAAGACAGTCTGCGATCTAGCGCCTCCGTGCCGGGCATGGAACTCGTCGAGAGTGGGCTGGCTTGGTTTGACCTTCCGGTATGCTTTGGTGGTTGCGGGAATGCACCAATGCTAACCGTCTTGCGCAGAGTCTTTCCTGGAGTCGTGCTGCCCGCGGGGGTGCCGTCTGCCGTCAAGGTGGGTACAGAGGGCGAGTTGCCATGTCGGGGTCCTGGCTTGTAGGGCAGAGCAGAGGAAGAAACTGTGCGGCTCCCCGCAGCTGGGCTGGGCAAGAGCGAGGTAGAGGGTGTCCGCTGAGGGGGGGCTATGCCAACGTTGGAGTGACGTGTTTTCGCTACCGGCAGCGAAGGCAGAGGACCTGTTGGTGGGGCGATGGAGGGCCGCGAAGGGCGCGGGAGAGTGTTGCCAGACATTGTTGACCAGCCAGCAGTAACTCGTCAAGTTATCGAGGTGGCGTCCTAGAGAGGGATATACGCCGTCGAGCCGAGCAGCCTAATTTATTCGGTGGGGCGCTGTGCTGCTGCAAACATATCCGTTACACTACCCCCCAGACGAAATCGAAATAGAGAGGTGTATTAAGGCAGGGGTGGGTGGGGCCCGAGTTGAGGGATGATGAGCGTGGTGTGGTTGGCAGTGACAATGAGGGTGAGTGGCAGTGACAGTAGCCGTGGAGCCGTGGAGCCGTGGAGCCGTGGTAGTTGGCGGTAGTTAGTAGTGGCCGTGTTGGCAGTGACAGTCGAGGTTGTCCTGGCAGGGAGCCTGGGACGCGGCAGAGAGAGGGCGTCAAGAGGGTTAGAGGTGCGAAGAATCAAGATTGCCCAGTGCTTGCCGGGTGCACGGTGGTTGGCGAAGTTTGAGCGCAAGACAGCAGCTCAGAGCCAGCCAGCTTACTAGCTGTCTGTCAGGACAGTGCTGGAGACGGAACAGCAAGTCGAGGGTGAAGTTTGGAAGGCTGGCAAGAAAAGACGGGGAAAAAAAGGAGCGGTAGTCTGTCTAGCGTTGGTGGCCGGCGAAACAGCCCAACAAGCGTTGTAGGGAAGGCGAAGGCGGGAGCCGTAGGTATGTATTAATTAGGTAGTACTCGACAGTGGACAGTGGACAGTGGACAGTGGACACCACAACGCCAGACCAAACAAGGCGCGATTGACGAGAACTGCACGGGCTGTTCAATCGAGCGGAACAGCCAAAGCGGACGCAAGAAGAGAACGTGGAGACGGCCGGAGTGCAGGCTGGGGAAAAACAAAGTTATCGGGAGCCAGCACTGCGCACGAGGAGACGGTTGGGAAAAAGGGGGGGAACATGATGATATGCAAAGCGGTTGACTTTTTGGTGGTGGCATTACAATTCGAGGTAGGTCCAGGGTCTTTGAACGCCTGCCAAGGTCTGGCCAATCAGGAGGCCATATGACGGGTGTTCTGGGCCTCTTATTGGTCTGTTCTGGCCAGGGGTTCAACCTGCACCTGCTTCGGCACCCACATCCCATCCCGCCGCCATTCGCGTAACATTCCAGCGACTCATCACTGCCGTCCCCAACGCCCCCATGCAATAACAATTATCTTGATTCTTATTCTTATCTCTACATAGTATACATGGCATAACTACCGAGTACATGTACTCTGTACCGAGTTGTAGATGTGTACACGTCGTTCTGCAGCCTGCGCGCGTCTGTGCCACTTGGCCCTCTACGTAGTATGCCCCAGGCAAGTACTCCGTATCTAGTAATTACATAATAACAATAATAATACCTACTTGGTAAGTTAGTCCCCTTTTGGCCGGTAAATTGTAATAATTAATAACTAGTTAATTAGTTAACTAACTAATAATACCTACCTAATTAATACCTAGTCCTTCTGGTACATGATAAATATCAGCAGTTCCCCAGTGACGACCTCTCGACTCTCTACCTACTATGTAGTATCATAATAGCATGTACTAACATTGCCTGAACACGACTTAATCTCCGAATCACAAAAGCCACCGTCAACCTAATGCCTCCTGATGGCTTCTGTCTCTCCAATGGTTGCCCTCACGCTTCCATTACCCGCGCCACACGCACGTGCAGCCGCCTGTGGGCCGCAAGCCACACACCGAACCTGTCGTCGTTACTGAACCAACAGAGTGTCTAGCCAGCTGCCTGTTGTCGTCACAACTAATGATATTTTGATACTTACCTGCAGCTTCGTGCAAATCTCAACATTGCGTGTACCAATTGCGCAACCACCCCGGGCCATAAACCTTGCGCACCATCAATTCGTGGGAGCTGGAAAAAGCAACCGTGCAACACAGAGGTATTTGTGCATGCATGGGTCGCTGCTCATTATCGGCCCATGGCTCTCTCCCGGGTCTAGCTCACTGTGCACACTGCACACTGCACACTGCACACTGCACAGGCTCAGCCATGGGGGTTGAACCGTTGGGCCCTCGCCGCTAGCCTTCACTCTCTCAAGTCTCAGCAAGTCTCAGCAAGTCTCAGCAAGTCTCAGCAAGTCTCAGCAAGTCTCAACTTCTCCACAAAACTCGTCACAGCGCCACATGGGATTGGGCCCTCCCTTTACAACCACTCACACACCATGTACATAGTAGCTACCCGCAGTGACATCGTCAATGCGTCAGCGACGTCCTCTTCATTGCTACCGAGTACTCCGTACATATCATCTATCTATAGATGCTAATGCCTCGCTTGTGCCACCTCCCACCATCACCATCGTCAACCTCCATCAGAGTGTGCCCCAGCCAAAAATACCCTTACCAATCTTCACGGCCGTGACATAGTGCAGCCCCCAGAGAGTGAAGTCAATAGCAAGCTGCAGCCCGCTACACAACACTACGCGCGACATTTGTTTGCAAAGAGAGCCCCAGCTCAAGCCCTGCAAACTAAACAGAGGGCCAACTACTCTCTGCAAATGAGAAGAAGATCCTTGGCCGGCAAGATAATGCGAGGCAACTAGTCGAAAGACAACTAGTCTTATAGGAATGGTTACAATGGATACAATATGTGTCTTGGCAATCGCACCAGCCAGCCGAGACGATCCAGTAGACAGGCTCGACACACGATGGTACGATTGGTTGCTTGGCACGAGCGCAGTCTCTCGTGATGGCACAGACTGTCGCTCCTGCGAAGAAGGGAGAGCAGTAGTGTGCGCAGAGAGCACTCGCGGTGGGAGGCGCACCTCCATCTCAACAATGCCTTCACGATTCGTGATCCTAATACGAGGGTCTTCGTGATCCAGACGGACATCCAACAGCCTAGGGCTCGATGGACTTCTTGGGCGTTCTCGCACAGCTTCCACATTCAGTCCTTCGTGATCCTGGGATTGCACAACCGGTATGCCAACAGGCCTGAGACTGCCAATTGTGGTTCCATTCACAGTGACAGTGGGCTGTTCTGCCTGCAGCCGTGATGTTTGCGTTTGCTCATGGTCTGATTCATGGCCCCTATCAGGTTCACACCAACCAAGCGCTGTTAGAAGCCTAATGATCATGTTTCGGACCACTTGTGACGATTCGCGTCGCTGACCGAGTCCAGCTTGCAGTCCATGTTCGTGGTCGGTGTTCGATCGAACAAGGTCTGGCTTTTCTGGGCGGATGATGGAGCCATCAACAGCCTCGCTAACAGATGCATGTAGCCAGCGTTCGAAGACACGTTCAGCAGACAGAAGAATAATTGGCAAGAAGGGTAATCGAGGCCATGTATAGAAGAAGCCAAACGACCTCAAACTTGGCAAAAATGGTCGAGCTGGGACAAGCCCTAAGCGCTGTAGTTTACTATGATAGGCAAATGGATAGAGCATCATTTCAACTGCCAAATGAATTCTGTCACTGATCAGACGGTACTGGACAGGATATGGATGAATACTGACCCGAAATGCAATGCCTGCTTAGACCGGCGTACGGATTCGTGGGTCCTTGGACCTGCACTGATTGTCTGCATTATGCGTTCGATCGGGAGGAAGGCCAGAACATTGTGTAATATGAGCCGCGCGCATATAGCCGACAAGACTCGCGGTACAATGCCAGAGTACATGATTGATTTTCCAGAGGCTGAAATCTCGGATGTAATGATTTGTGCCAGAGGCAGACCATCATGATATCGAAATGTCTATCCCTTTTAGTCAATCAATCCTCAATATTAATTAGAGGCAAGAGTTCATACAAGTAACCTGAACCCAATTGTCCCCACCCAATAGGTACATATTTGCCCAGTCAAGGGGATCATTCTTGTCACTACATTACCAGTGTAGTTCTCGTCGTCCAATTCTTCTACACGCGCCACATTAGAACCCGAAAGACCTTGTGTTGGCGATTGCCGTCTCTCTACGACTCCTACTGCAGCCAATACATCGTTCTGAGCATTCCTGAGCCTCTTCCCATACTCGCGGGATCGTGGGTTGATAGGGTTGCCACGTTCATCGTATAGTTGGAGGTAATCATGGCCGTTGAACTCTTGATACTGCGAAGGAAGCTCTGCCTGGGATGACTCAAGCTGGATGTAATCGTCTGACTGTGTGACCTCGTTCGTAGGCTCAAACGCTGATCGCCCCTTAACATCTATTAGCTGTGTTGATGCAAGTCCATGAGACAGCTCACGTACGAATGCAATCTTCGCCAGGTAGGCTTGACGGCCCATGACGACCAATGTTAGGTTCGCATTCTATGTACCACATGAGTTTATGTATAGTTATGCGATGCTGAGAATAGTTTCACGGCATATTAGCACAAATGTGTTGCATCTGAAAATAGTAGTTCAAGGTCTGGCGCGACTTCCCCAGACGTCAGCGCACCTGCCCGCTTAACTAACTATCGATAAGAAAAGTTTCCGCCCAAAATTTCGCGACTTATTAATAACTAGTCAACTAATTAACGCATTTGGAAGTGCAAAACTTATCGACGCGCAAACTCACGCTTCGCGAACAATGGCACAAAGATCGGCTGTCAAGACGACATACGAGGTCGATCGCACGTTACAGCCTATTTACTCTGGCGGAAGTCTTGCTTTAAGTAGAGATGGACGCATCCTGGCTGCAAGTCTGGGTGAAGACGTGCTCCTCTCAGATCTCACCACCGGGAGAGAGCTAGGGAGGGTCGAAGGCGATGGCGAGGCCATCACATCATTGATTTGTGCGTGAAAGCTCTGGCAAGGAGAAATACGGCTACTGACATGGGAATAGTAACATCCTCGGCCTCACATCTTATTATATGCTCGCGGTCACTTTCAATGCGCATATTTGCGGTCAATCCAGCAACCTCTGGAGAAGGTGATTTCGAGCTTGAGCTTCTCCGAACACTTCGCCCCCATACCTCGCCGATTGTGACTTTGGCAGTAGACCGGACGGGAACTCTGGTAGCCACTGGTGGAGCTGATGGCGTAGTCAAAATATGGGACATTCGCGCAGGCTACACTACACACACATTTCATGGACATGGCGGTGTCGTATCGGCACTACACTTCTTTGAGATAGAGGTGGCGCAAAAAGATGATGGAATAGACAACAACAAAAAGAAGAGAAAGCGGAGCAAATCACAGCAGAAAGACGTGGACACTGGCGAGACTAATGTTGAATTTAGATTAGCATCGGGTGCAGAAGATGGCAAGATTCGCATCTGGGACCTGCATAAGAGAAAAAGTGCGGCAGTATTGGACTCCCACGTTTCCGTTGTGCGTTCGTTGCAGTATTCGCCAGAAGAAAAGACTTTGGTGTCTGGCAGTAGAGACAAAACGCTCATTTTATGGGATTCGCAACGGTGGAAAGCAGGGCGGACGATTGCGGCTCTAGAAGGGATCGAATCTGCGGGCTTCGTCGCAGAGGGACGAATCATCTACTCTGGCGGCGAAAACGGCCACGTACGACTCTGGTCTACCCAGACCGGCCGAGAACTCACAAACGAACAAGAACCCGGATTTGAGACGGACGCTATCGTTGATATTATCCATCACAGCTCATTGCCATACTTGATAACAGTACATGCTGATCAAGTCCTCAACTTTCACTCACTCCAATCGGTCGTCTTACCATTTGTCGAAGAGAACATTGAGCCTCTTGCCATATTCCGTCGTGTATCTGGTACCCATGATGAGGTTATCGACATGGCATATGTGGGACACGACAAGTCGTTGCTAGCATTGAACACCAACTCTGAGGATATTCGCATCGTGACCTTGACAGAGTCAGGGGTGGGAGTGGACATGACCCAGGGCAGGTACTTCGGCGCCGACGTGGGGTTGCTGAGGGGCCACGAGGACATTGTCATCTGTTTAGATGTCGACTGGTCGGGGCACTGGCTTGTCACTGGTGCTAAAGATAACACAGCACGCCTATGGCGACTCGACCCTGAAAATGATTCCTTCACCTGTGCCGCTGTCCTGACTGGCCACGCAGAGTCGTTAGGGGCAATTGCACTCCCTCATACTGTGCCTCAGGAGTCGTCAGCAGCGTACACTGACCCACTTTCACACCCACCAGCGTATATCGTTACTGGCTCACAGGACCGAACGATCAAGAGATGGGATAGTACAAAAGAAACGAAGCAAAAATTGCGAGCAAAATACACTCGCAAGGCCCATGACAAAGACATCAACGCGATTGATATTGATCCGTCAGGTGCTTTGTTTGCGTCTGCCTCGCAAGACCGCACTGTAAAGATCTACTCTGCCGCTGAGGGTCAAGCCATGGGCGTGCTGAGAGGCCACAAACGCGGTGTTTGGACTGTGAAATTCGCTCCAAAAGACTCGCAGATACCGAATAGCAGCAATAAAGGCCTCATCGCCACTGGAAGTGGAGACAAGACGGTCAAGATCTGGAGCTTAGCAGACTACAGTTGTCTTTTGACACTGGAGGGACACTCGAATAGTATCCTGAAGTTAGCATGGTTGCCTTACCGCCCTGTCAATGCGCGGGACAAGCGCGGCCCTCAGGTGGCTTCGGCTGCAGGTGATGGGCTTGTCAAGGTCTGGGACTCTATTTCCGGCGAGCAAATGTCAACGCTGGACAATCACACTGACCGTGTATGGGCACTTATTGCACATCCTACAACAGGTGCTCTTGTTTCTGGGGGTGGCGATAGCGTCATCACATTCTGGAAAGACACGACAAGCGCAACCCTGGAAGCTGCAACAACCGCCGAGACCGAGCGTGTGGAACTGGACCAAAAACTACAGAATTATGCATATGCTGGAAACTACCGCGAGGCGATCGTATTAGCATTGCAGATGGATCAGCCTGGTCGCCTATTCACATTGTTCAAGAGTGTAGTCGAAACAGAGAGTCCAGATGCTGAAAGCATGTCTGGACTCGTTGCCGTCGATGAAGTGATAGGTAATCTGGCTGATGAACAACTCTACAAACTTCTTCTTCGATTACGGGACTGGAACACCAACGTCCGAACTGCGCCGATTGCGCAGAAAATACTTTGGGTTGTTGTCAAATCGTATCCAGCAGCAAGGCTAGCAAGTCTGAGACCGGGAGGCAAAGTAGGCGCGAAAGGCAGCTTGAAGGACGTACTTGACGCCATGAGAGCGTATTCAGAAAGGCATTACAAGAGAGTAGAAGAGCTTGTTGACGAAAGCTATCTTCTTGATTTCACCTTGCGAGAGATGGACGAAGTAGGTGATGTTAAAGCTATTACAAACGGGACTTCGCGGATAGGTTTAAACCAAGACGTTGTCATGGTAGACTAAGCTTTACAGCACTTTATACCCATCCTACCTGATAATATTCCTGCGCAAATTACCACATATATTCTGTTCACGCTACATCGTCCGATGCTGCCAGGCTATCGCATTCAGATTTCAAACATCTTGGTCGTGCTCACATTGATCCTACTCCAAGCCTTGCCTGTCCTCAAACTCTGCACAAACTTCATGGGCCAATACACATGATACAAGACAAAGAATGGCCAGGGGTCCGCCAGTGTAAGCGTCCCATCTTTCCAGTATACAAGATGATGCAACAACTCAGATACCTGATGAAAAGCATCCCGCCACGATCCCTTTCCAAACCCAGCATCCAAAACAGGAAGAACACCCAAAACAACAAGATCATGACCCAGCCAGTAATAACTCTTGGTCGGCGCACGTGGATACACAGGCACACTCTGACGCGACTCTGACACCGCAGTATCAAAAATGGAAAGATAGGCATCTGCCATTTCAGGCGTTTGTTCGAACAAGATGACTGCAGTGTGGGCTCGAGGGTTACATTCGATAGGGTACAAGACGACTTGGTCTCCTTGTTGATAATCATCGACGAGGAAGTCGAAGCTCAAATGGCCTGTGAAGCCTGATCCACCGTCGTGCGCCACCTTCTCTGTGAATTTCAGCATTCGCTGCGAAAGAGACGAGTGGGCTGGCAGAGGCTCGTAGCGCATCAGCAGTTCAGAGGAAGGGCAGGAAGTAAATGCCTTGACATGGCCTTTGATGACGAGAGCGTGGGTGCAGTATTCTTTTCCCTGGATGAATTGCTGCAGCTGGAAAGGATTGGATTTACTAATGTTGAGATTGCGGATGTAGGATGTTGTTTTCTCGGCGGTTTCTAGAGGTAGTAAGGTCATCATTGCGTTGCGGGCGCGGTCGTCTACGCCAATGGGCTTCATAATGTATTGTCTGCCTAGCGGCGTTGTTTTAATTTCAGTCTTCTTGAGGATGTCGTCGTCAAAAGCTCGCAAGAGGATGTTGAGCGCTCCATCAGCGGATGTGCAGCGATAGGATTCTGGAATCGTAAGATTCAACGAGGCAACGTGATCGATGAATTTGTCCTTCTCGTGCAGCTTTTCGATGACATCTTCGCGGAATTGAATGGCTTGGAAGGTGCGTCCTTGAATTCTGGCTTGTCTTTGGGCGAGGCGGACAACCTGACCGTCTTCTACTGCTGCTAGGACAGAAGAACAGGAAATCCACAAGTCGACTTTTTCGTTTTGCAGCACAGTTAAGATTGAATCAATGTAGGGCTCTGCATCGCCACCACTTGGAGTGTCAAGCCGATGGTATTTGCTGACGGCAGAGGAAAATCTGCCTGGTGATAATGAAGAGATGTCTGCGCCAATAACGCGATGGAATGTGTTCTGAGATAAACTCCGAGCGATAGTGAGACCCTTTGTCATGGAAACCCCAGTGACAAGAATGGTCTTGCGAGTAGAAGCAACTCGCGGTTTCGCAGATGGTTTGGTTTTGCCATTGTGCAAGGCGGAAGCTGCAACGCCGATAAGGACCAGAAATGCTGACAAAGGGATAGTGATGAAACTCAAAATCAGCAGTAGAACGTTCTTCAACTCGTGAGAGTAGTAGGGAGGCATTCTGGCCTTGACATTCTTGACCCCCGCCATTTCGTCACGATTCCCGAGAGTTGGAAACGTGACTTCGTACTGGTCTCGCGTGCTGCTTTTCTCCGCCCACTTGTCACACACTTCAACTACCTAGCTGTAGGCCAAGCAGATCTTCAAGCAGATCCTGGTGTCGAGAAAAACCCGGATAGATCACACGGCCCGTAATTAGCACGTAGCGCAGTAATCAGCTTCCGACTACACATGCGAACGCGAAAACGTGATGATGCAAAATTGGTGCATTATTATGTGTGGCATGGCACAGTTATTACCTACAAACTAGTTAACTAGTTGACTAGCCGTTTGAGGTAATTATCCACGCGTTTTTAGTCTAGAGTCTAGACGTCATGATTGCAATACGACACACTAACTCTGGACCCTACATGTTTACTGTACTTTCATGGCCCATGATCCAGAGTCCAGACACATTGCATGTGCCTAGAAAGACAAAGGCCGTGATCGGCAAATGCTGGTGGGGAATGTAGCACGTACTGGCGGGGACTTGTGGCTGCAAATGATCTTACCGGTATTAAAGGAATTACAGTGGTTTAGCTCTTCCTTCATGGATACGCGGGATGTAGTTGAGAACAGCATATGCAAGGGGTTTTGCCTAATTCAATTGATGGTTTCGGGCAAGGGAATGCACAATTGTTGCAATACCTCTTACAAAGGACAGTGCAAAATTGGACGATCAATCAGATTATCTTCGACGGATTACTTTGTCAAAAATCATGAAATTGACTCGGTGGGAAAAGTGTAGAAGTTCGGTTTGACTTGGTTTTGTGCCACTGACATTGCACGGGTCTTATCATTTGATCAAACCTGATTAGGTGTTGCATCTTATCACTTTACATGATTTACCCCATGCCATAGATATTATGAATACTTTTAATGATGATCGCTTCTAGAGATCAGTATAGCTTGTCGATTTATCCAATACACCTAGTGATTTCAATGCCGTCCTTGATAAAGTTAGTGAAACGGGCCAAGGTTATGTGACAGTGTATACTACTCACAGGTGCTCCAGTCGGCTCATAACTGTTCACTAATTTGCTCTCAAATACTAGGTTTGGGTTTCCCTTGCTTCGACTGAAATTCGCTTTGCCATACCGTTTCTCATACATCTTGACATTGGTCTCTGCAATGCCTTCAGCATGACTTGATCCACCTTTCTTGGCTTTTGCAAGCTTCTCCGCTGTGCTTGACCTGACATATTCCAAATATGGCGGGTTTCCAGGCTTGATGACATTGTCTGCTGCTAATACTGAGCCTTTTGTGATGAGGCCCAACTCCTCGCACAGCTTCAGATCGGTGGTATAGGCAGGTTTGTAATGATCTAAAAACATCAGATCAATGTGCTTAAGGTCACCAGAAGATGCCAGTCGCATTATGGACTCATCGCTTGAGCCTACGATGATTTTGACAAGATCTGAAAGCCCTGCCAAGTCTACCAAAGACATGATGACTGCAGCGAATGCTGGATCGCGTTCCAGGCTAAAGTATCGTTGGCCGCCTGCTTTTCGCACTGCATCTCCAAAGAGAATACATGAGTAACCCACGTAGCCTCCAAGCTCGACCTATGTATTCGTTAGAATGGACCGCTGGTGTTGAACATTTGTGGTACCATTGTTTTCGGTTTCACTTCTGCAATCAAATTGGTGACAATGAGACCCTTATCCTCTCCCACATTCATAAGATACTTCTTCGTCCGTCCATATTCGTCAATGGCAGCAAGTACATTCTCGGGTGATCCACGAATCTTGTCGATATCAGGATGGGAGTAAACATAATGTAGAAGCTCAATCTCGCGGCCGTCATCGAAGAAAGCGCCGTCCTCTTCCTGTGCGGCGTACGCTTTGCTTTGATCGAAGCTGCCCATGGTCGTTGCTGTTCAATTGTTCTTCAAAGATATGCTGAGCATCGTAAGCTCGACGCGTCTGAGCTGTATAGACTGCCCCTCAACGCGTAGAGCTTAGTGCGGGGCTGGATTTAATCATGACGATCAGGACCTGCCTAAGTGCGTGGCTTAGTTCGATTCAATACACTGGGTTTGGAGTTGCGCATTTGTATCGCTTCACAGGGATACCATCGACGTCAGTGGTAACCCAGCTCCACTATGCTGGGTGAACCTCAGCCCATCTCTCGAAAATTCCGTTAGCAGACGCATGATACCTGCAGAAATGAACGTGTACTTGCTGAAAACATGCTATAACATGCATGAGTCTTGCTTAATACTTGTTGCAGTCTACCTGCCGCCATGGCATGTAAATAAATATCAAAGCTATACCGGCATGGTGGATCCCCTGGATTCATTAGTCATTGTTGGATAACTTAATCGGGAAGATTCTAAAACTGAGTCAAAATTTGTCGTCAACGACTCTAGGCCCTTGAGGTACCACTAACCACTAAAAGTACATCAAAGACGACAAGACAACTGCATGCGCTTCCCATTTGTGGGCAACAAGTCTCAACGATGACCTAAACTTTATCTATCCAGAGCGGGAGCTAAGATAGCTGAGATCTGGGGGCACGTCACGAATGCGAACCGCATGATGGCAAAAAGACTGTCGTGTCTATGTTGACCCTTGTTTGTGCCCTGAGATGTGTAGTCGTCACAACTGTTTGCCAAAGCCTGTTGGCAAGATGATCCAGCTGTGCCATCTAAAGTGAATGATCAATTGTGATGTGGCAATGAGCTAACACTGATGACTGTCTCCGCAACCATGGTGCATCATTATCCCCACGTCGGTACAACGTCCGCAGTGTACGCTAGAATGATTAGAGGTTTGTGCTACGCCGTATCAATACCTGACCGGGTGTGATCGCGGTTTCTAGGTCTTTGTCCAAGCATGCAAGAGCGCTCACTTACATGGATTATAGGTATTCCCATGTGTAGGAACCGGATTTCACCGCAAAAATGCTCCCAACGAGAAGTCATTTCATCATGTTCATCCCATTACAGCCTAGTTGATATTTGTCAAACTGTGCCGAGTCCGTAGGTGTTCTTCCGGACTAATCGGGCATCATCAGCAGGTAATTTAACGTAGCTGGCGTCTGATCGATGAGTGAGCGACATGTAACAGCCAATTGATCGGGGTCGTGGGCCGAAGTAGTAATTCCCGCCCAAAAACGATACAAGGCTTGAATCCCTTATATAGTACCATGTATCTCCCTCTTGTGAACCCCCGGACAGTCAAGATACCTTATTAAATCCACGATCTGTATTCATCATGTCAGACCTTAAGGCTTCCGTCGTCGAGACCAAGAACGGCTTCCATGTCGAGGGATACGAAAAGATCGAGTACGACTTCCAATTCCTTGATGGTGTATTCAACACTGGCAATGCCCAGCTCGCCAAATGCTATGAGCGTTGGGGCCGTTGCCTCGCCGTCATGGATTTGAACATCTTCAACATCTATGGCAAGGAGATGCAACAATACTTCGATCACTACAACTTGCCATTGACCATCCACAAGACCATGATTGGCGAAAAAGCCAAGTCAATGAACACTTTATTGAGCATTGTCGACTCAATGACCGAGTTTGGTATCATCCGCAAGGAGCCAGTTCTCGTAGTGGTATGTTAAGTCAGACACTGGCCATTGTTAGATGTGTACTAACAGTGACAAGGGTGGAGGATTGGTAACCGACGTTGCTGGGTAAAATATATCTTTAAGGCACTCTGGCCTGATATACTTCTCTAAGCAGAGTTAACTTTTGATTCTAGATTCGCATGCGCGGCGTATCGAAGGACAACCAACTATATCCGAATCCCCACCACTGTTATCGGCCTCATTGATGCCAGTGTCAGTATCAAGGTTGCCGTCAACTACGGCAACTACAAGAACAGGTTGGGCGCTTATCACGCTCCAATGATGACCTTCCTCGACTTTACGTTCCTCAAGACTCTCCCTGAGGCGCAAGTACGGAATGGTTTTGCTGAGCTAATCAAGATCTCGACTTGTGGCCACAGGCCTACATTCGAATTGCTGGACAAGTACTGCGAGAAGTTGATTACTTCACGTTTCGGACGTGACAATGCCGATCCTGAGGTTAGGGCGGCCGCAGACGAGATCAACCGAGCTGGCATTTTTGAGATGTTGAAGCTCGAGACGCCTAACCTGCACGAGATTGGTCTCGATCGTGTCATTGCATACGGTCATACCTGGAGTCCGCTACACGAGGTAATGTACTCGACACTTACTTTGAAGAAATAAACTGATAACCTATAGCTTGCCCCTCCCGTACCTCTGCGTCACGGCCACGCCATTTCTATTGATATGGCTTACTCTGCTACTCTGGCCAACAGTCGTGGTCTTCTTGGCGACGAGGAACACAGACGATTATTGAACCTTTTCTCACGAGCCGGCTTGTCCATGGATCATGAGATGTTTGATGAGGACATGCTGCAAAAGGCAACTGCAGCCATTCTCAAGACCCGAGATGGTTTGCTTCGTGCCGCAGTACCCAATCCCATCGGTACATGCGTCTTCTTGAATGATGTTTCAGCTGAGGAGATGAACCGTGCACTACAAAAGCACAAGGACATCATGAGGGGATATCCACGACAGGGTGCAGGTCTCGATGCATTTGTTGATGCCAGCGATACAGGCTATACTCTCAATCATGTTCCTGTCGAGGATTCCATGAAGGACCCCAAGGTTGCCAATGGTCTGAGCAACGGAAAGGTCCACGGCGGTCTTCCAAATGGTCTACAGGAAGTTATGGTGAATGGATACCCCAATGGTTACAAGAACTAGGGTTTGTGATGCACACGCCTGCGGAGTGAAGTACATACCTAATCAGAATGAGGTTAATAGCTCGGACGAAAACAAATCCTTTTGAGACAAGATCACATTGAACTTGAACAATGACGCACTGCACAAACAAAACGCGCAAAAGTGAAATGTTCTCCCAATAATTCGACACTAGCGTCCCATCGCCATCACTTAAGACGACCCAACGAGACGATAGCTTCCTACAGGAGGTTTGTTCTTCGGACCCACGCCACCGAAGTGACTGGCAACCAAAAGTGACAGAGAATCTGCTGATGGTCGTGGCTGGGTCCGTTTGTATTTTTTTGATCAAAGAAGCAGAAGGAGGGACGGAGGACGCAAAGACTTTATCTTCGTCGGAGGTCGGCGCTCCAGCCTCCTAGCGCGACGCTAACTAGTTACTCTGTGCTCGTGCGCCGAATATTATTAGTCTTCAAAATAGTAGGAGTCAGGACATTGGTGCTTGAAGCTCTCGTACATCATTTCAGTCTGGCCAGTGGTAACCTATGCATCTTTTTTTGAATGCAAAAGTTAGCTCTGGGTATGTGGGATCATAGGTAGTCAACGTCGTTAAATTCAACGCATTCTCGTGGCTGCGTCCGCTACCTTAATCATTACAAGGACAAACATCATGGCACTTGTTATATTAAGTACCCTGAACTGAGTTCTTGGACTCCCATTTGCTCAAGTGCACGGCCGACTCTTAGGGCACAGCAACCTTGACATCATCCTCATACTCTACATCCTGAACTCCATCTTTCGTTATAACCTTGACCAGAACACCTTTGAAATCAATTGGTAGACGACGCCTTAATTCCTCTGTGCACATGCGCAGAATCTTCAGGCCTTGCTCGTAATCGATATCTGGGTGGTGATGTTTATCCAACAGCGAAAGACAATAGTACCTGGAAGAAATACAAGTCAGTACATTTCGGCCATAGTAATAAAAAAAGCCTCCCTGAGGGGCAGAAAGACCCTGCGAGGACCAGCAAAAGAAATGACATACTGTGCGTAGCCGTGTGCGGCATAAGGTACAGGTGCTTGACTCGCAAGATAATCGATCCAGTACAGTGAGGGCTTATCGGCGATCTTGTCGTAGCCTCCCAACAGCAGATTCACTGTGTATGGTCTCCGTGATCGCAGAGCACTAGCCAGTTCTCCCCTAACAAAATTGGCCGTGGCAGCAGGTGAAAGCTCCATACCATTACGCATCGAGTACAATTGTACGTTGGCTTGAATGAACTCGGCAAATTGGACTACAGCTAGCATCAGCGACGAGCCCTCCCCATTATGTTGATTTTCTGCAGGCTGCCATACCCGTGTCACCAGCTTCACCGGAGAAAGCCATGAGGGAGTGCGTGTTCAATACTCTGGTCTTGTCGTCGGTGGCTTTCAAGATGGTGGCACCTCGCATGGCGGCTTTCGAGGCGGCAATGAGCGTGAAGTCTTTGCCTGTAATTCCTAGTAAGACCTCCCTAGCAGTGGGTTAGATTGAAGGCTCGTGACGAGGGAGCTCGCCTTACATGATGGGCTAATGGAAGTGATGTTGGTTTGATGCTCTAGTGGAAAGTGTGATTCAGACACAATTGTAAAGACCGAGAAGACTGAAAGGAGCCCTGAGAGAGTTGGGGTATTTTGGTGAGCCGGGTAGAAGTCGAGAATATGTGTCGTGAATGAACCCGCTGGCTGCACGCGAAGGCAGCTCTGAGCGTCGCGGCGAGGCTCAAGCTCCAGGCTTGGCGAGTTTGCCGTCGTTGATTACATCACCCTCGGTCTAGCTCGATTGGGGAGACAGCTTCAACAACTTTGTAATAATATTAGTAGTAACTATATCTGTGTCAAGAAGATGCGTAACTATAACTATATATTGTAAATCGAATTAGATGCAGTATTGATTGACTCGGAATCACGGCCATGATATTGCCCTGATGCGTGAAAGTCACTTACACTATGGCTGTTTCCTGTCTAACTATCTGGTTGTACAATTGCATATTATAGTTAACTGCTCTGGGTATGTCCAGAATGACCAAGAATCAGTAATGGCGATGAACCGGTTGGTTTTGCCATACAAAACAGTCAAAATCATGCGGGCAAATACTGGCACTCAACAAATTAGAGTGTTTGATCCCGCCCTTGCTCCAATGCCATGGACGCAGGCTGTGACGAGAGAAGGAGTAGCAGCCAATAATCTGGCGGCATGGCGGGGCAGAGGAAGATCTGCTGAGGATGGGACCCAACTGCCCCAGCTGCCCCTCCTCAACTATTAAAAGCTTCCATAACCCCACCTAAACAAAACGTCTGAAGCACAGCACACACCATCACATTTCCTGTCCACCTGGTAAGTAACATTCTTCTCCAAAGTAATCCCAGTCCGCGGCCGGGGTCATCACCCCGCGTCTCCGATTATCCTGCCGCACTCAAACAGCCAACCCTAGGCGTAATGGTGGAGTGTTTCTGCTTTTTCATGGCCTCCTAGCCAGTGTCGTCTTATTTGCATCATAGCCCGGGTGCCTCTGCCTATATATATCAGGCAGCCTCTCGCCGCTCTTCGCCCTGGCGATTGACTACTTTGAAGCAATATTGAGCTGACCATTCTCTGCTCTGTAGCCTCAACACCACCATGACTATCACCAAGATCCACGCCCGTTCGGTCTACGACTCTCGCGTACGTTGCCAGAGCTCCTCTTTTCTGTACAAGTGCTCACTTTGCCAAGGGTAACCCAACCGTCGAGGTCGACATCGTCACTGAGACCGGCCTTCACCGCGCTATCGTGCCTTCCGGCGCATCCACAGGCTCACACGAGGCTTGCGAACTTCGCGATGGGGACAAGTCCAAGTGGGGCGGCAAGGGTGTCACCAAGGCTGTTGCCAACGTCAATGATACCATTGCCCCTGCTCTTATCAAGGAGAAGCTCGACGTCAAGGACCAGTCCGCTGTCGATGCTTTCTTGAACAAGCTTGATGGCACAAAGAACAAGACCAACTTGGGCGCCAACGCTATCCTTGGTGTTTCAATGGCCATTGCAAAGGCCGCAGCTGCTGAGAAGGGTGTTCCTCTCTACGCACATATCTCCGATTTGGCTGGCACCAAGAAGCCCCATGTTCTTCCCGTCCCATGTAAGTGCGCTATTTCACATCATTCGGACATCTGCTGATAACGCAGTCCAAAACGTCCTCAATGGGGGCTCACATGCCGGCGGTCGCCTCGCTTTCCAAGAATTCATGATCGTTCCCTCGTAAGCCGACCCTTGTTCGTGCATATCCCGAGGTTTTCCTAACAATCAACAGAGAGGCTCCGACTTTCTCCGAAGCTATGCGTCAAGGCGCTGAAGTCTACCAGAAGCTCAAGAGCCTTGCCAAGAAGAGGTACGGCCAGTCCGCCGGAAACGTTGGTGACGAGGGTGGTGTCGCCCCTGATATCCAAACTCCTGAGGAGGCTCTTGACCTTATTACCGATGCGATCGAGGAAGCTGGCTACACCGGCAAGATCAAGATTGCCATGGATGTTGCCTCCAGCGAGTTCTACAAGGTCGACGAGAAGAAATACGACCTTGACTTCAAGAACCCCGACAGTGACAAGAGCAAGTGGCTCACCTACGAGCAACTCGCCGAGCTCTACAAATCCCTCGCACAGAAGTACCCTATCGTTAGCATAGAAGATCCTTTCGCTGAGGACGACTGGGAGGCATGGTCTTACTTCTTCAAGACTTCCGACTTTCAGATCGTTGGGTGAGTTTGATTACACACATTCATGAGCTAGCACTAACGAGCTGTTACAGCGACGACTTGACTGTTACCAACCCTGAATTTATCAAGAAGGCCATTGAGTTGAAGTCATGCAACGCTCTTCTTCTCAAGGTCAACCAGATTGGTACCATCACCGAAGCCATCCAGGCTGCCAAGGACGCATTCGGTGCTGGTTGGGGCGTCATGGTGTCTCACCGCTCTGGTGAGACTGAAGATGTGACCATTGCTGATATCGTCGTTGGTCTCCGTTCCGGTCAGATCAAGACTGGCGCACCAGCTCGATCTGAGCGTCTTGCCAAGCTCAACCAAATCCTCCGTATCGAGGAGGAGCTCGGTACGTTCATACGCTCACATATCCTAGATATGTTACTAATTATTTCCCAGGTGACAACGCCGTTTACGCCGGTCAGAACTTCAGGACTGCAGTTAACCTTTGAACGCATTTCCCTTAGTTGATGTGCAGCATATCGAAGGTTGAGGCCACGGTTGTGTGTTAAACGGCGACACATGATGAAGGAATAGATCTACCAGTGTCTTAAAATGATACGGTGAAAAGAATCAAGAATTGACTTCGAATAACTCCAATGGCCACATGCTCATCATGTATGACAATTAATTAATGTGACTAATCCTCAGCTACCAGGAAGACTTGTGATCATGCTCGGCATATTTTGCGATTGCCGTGCTGTTAATAGTATTTGTCTTCCTAGTTCATCGTGTAACGAATATAAACTGCAGACGCCAATATCATCAAATTGAGGGGCTCTCACTTCTCTAGCACAACAGATTCAATTTCGAATCGGGCACTGAGGTATGGTCGAGAGGGACTCCTTTGTTCTATTGTTCCAACCGTTCATTGTTGGATGGATTCAATAGCTCCAAATTGCCACGACTTTGCCATTATCCAATACATTCTTTGTTGTGTCCAACACAATGTCCTTCAGCACCAATAGCCAATATATCATTGACAGCCTTTACCTGCCTATATTGATCTATAAACCTTTTGATCACCATATTATTAAGTTACTTTGCTCGTTCAACATTGGCATTTTTGCGCAAACTTCATTGCATAATTTTACAGATCATCATCATAAGAACAAGACCACCTCTCAGCACTGTCGAACAATAATCATGCTTACTCCGCCAACAGTCATCAATCCTTTCACGAAGAACGCAGATCATATGCGGCGTAACACGAAAGGAAATGCCTGGGTCACCTCTTCTGGTGGAAGCAAGGCCGAGAAAAAACAATTTATACAAACCCGAACTCGGCAGGTTCCCTTATCATCAAAAACACCTTGCCAAAACGAATATTCACAAACGCGTACAGATCGCCCCGTTTTGGGGGCGGGAATATACCACGCGGATGACTTACAACAACTGCCTAATCCTTATATACGACAATCCAGTATTTGGTCATGGTCAAGCTTAAGAAGTAACACATCTGATCATCATACAGTATCCGCGGTGAATCCCACATATCTCCCAAGGAGGGACGAATACAGAAAAGGCGTCGATACCGCATCCTCTGCGCCAATTACATCTACGATAGAGCAGTCGGGTGTCTCGACAAGGCGTTCCACGGAGAAGAACGTCAAGCCGGCTCAAAATCATAACCATGGTGGCTTGTACCGCACAGCCAAGTGTATATATGCACAGGGACCAAAGGGAGAAGGCCAGAAATTATGGGAGAGCATCAAACACTCACGAACAGAAAAGAAACGCAAAGTCGAAGTTTCAATAGCACCGGCAGCACAATACAACATAGGGACAAGGAAAGTACAACCTCAGCAAGGACGAGCTGATATCAACAAGCCGTTACCGCCATATCCCTCAGCTCGTGTAAACTTTGAACCTTTGCCATTGAGACCTCTACCAACACCTAAATTCACGATAAACAGTCCTCCCCGTGAGGGCTCCAAGTACAGCAAGGGCAATATTTCAATGAGCTCATGGAATGTGCCCATTCGAATGGCCCAGACAGCGGATGCTAACAAGCCATTACCTCCTGTTCCGCCACGAAAGTCAGCCAACAAGATGGCGCTTGAAAACAATGACATGCCCAAAGTAAAGGACAAAAAAAGTCGATTTTGGTGGAAGCCTTCAGCAAAGACTGACAAGCACAAGGACCCCAAAAGCATCAAAAGCGCCATCTCTCGTCCACAAATCCTCGAACACGACCATACAGCAAATGTGGCAATCGAACACGGTGGCATAGGCGGCTCAGGTGCGGCCCCCATATATTATTACAATAATAACAAATTGGCAAGTGCATCTGTGCCACCACTCCAACCCCATCCACCCAGTAAGCCCCACAAAGGTAAAGAAAAAGCCGATCCCGAGATTCCCACACCGCCACCCAAGCACTGGCGGCGCAAAATGACGGACCCGGCAGGCTCAGCAAGCAAGACATTCCAACACCACAAGCACTCTGCAAGTATTATAGGCAATATAGGTAGGACCAAGCGGGATTCGGATGCTAGCTTTGCATGTGTAGGAGTACCATATCGTCATCATATTGGGGATCCGGGGCCATCAAAGCAAAGTCAGAGCAGGTTGGAAATGGAGATTGAGGAGATGTTGTCTGAAGAAGAAATGGCGGGGATGAGTAGGGGCCCTAGGGACACGAGATTTTATGAGGCGTATGAAGATGTGTTGAGAGAGTATTAGATGATTTTTCCCACGTACCCAAAAAAAAACCTTGCATTGTTTGATGTTGTTATTGTCGGGACTATTTCAGCATCGTTTCAAGTGACATGTCAAGTAATACATATGTATTAGTTATGGAGCCTGACGTTGTAATTTTGTTTTATGCTTTAGCGAGATGATGCTCGCCATGGCGCCATTTCTGCATCTGATCAATGAAGTCATGTCCCGAATCTATATATTAGCTGGCAGTCTAGGTGGACTCAAATGTTACCCTAAGCAGCCGCAACGAGGCAGAATAGGAGGTATTCACGAGAATGCCATGCAGGGGGGGGTAATACAAGAAAGCAAGCAGGATGGAGAAAGTGAGCATACATAGTAGGTAATACCCAAAGGTAAGGAAGCGAGGCTAAATGGAGATGAAATGATTTGCATGTTTCATCGCACGGCCGTGTTTCTCAAGCTGACAGGGCCCACGCCTGGGGGAGCGAACACCTGGCCAAGGTGTACGGAGTAATACACAGGAATACCTAATACTCCGTACACGATGACGATGTAAGACGTAGAATTATGCACAAATGAAACCGAAAAGGTAAAATTGCCATATGGAGCTAGGCTGGGCTGGGCGAAGAATGGCAGGGTAAATGCGCCTGATGTAGTGGAGACGCAGGCGAAAAAGGAGGCAAATTAGCGGGCAATGGAAATCAGGGAACGGCTCATGTGATTGGCAGATGGCGCTTTCTACTACGGAGTACTCCGTACATGCACAGCACTGCCGTCCCGTCACACTTGGGATTGGGTGACGGTAGCATTGTAATAGGCTGCCGCTGGACCTATAACCTATTATGAAGTACATAGTAGGGAGTAGGTATGTCGGTAAGAACAATAATATTACTTGGTAGATTGAGCCAAGAGTCAAGACAATGGTGATGATGATGATGATGATGTTCAAGATGAGGTGAGGTGTCCAAGCCATGATGCTTTTGGGCGGGCGCATGCAACAAACTTATGCTTTCTGCAGGGTTCAGTGTTCAGTGTTCAGTGTTCACTGTTGAATCCTGAAACAAAGCAGCAGCTGATCTTGTCACTTGTAAGTTGTGTGCTGGACTCGAGGTGCTTGTGCTTTGGGTGGGCCGGATGGACGCGGCGTGGCGCCTTCCCCCAGTGCTCACCGCAGCTGCCCGTTACGATTGGAAGGACATGGTTGACGGGCTTGGCCCAGGTGGAAGTTTATGCCTCTTCCCTGTCCTTCTCCCAACCACTCACCTCCCGCAGCAGCCATGTCGCCTTCTGCTGGCGTTAAACACCCGCCAACAATTGGCTGTCCACCACCTGTCCATCGTCCATCCTGGCCCTATTCAACGCCCTCAGCCTGCACACCACCACCAAGCGAACATGGTCCCTTTCCTCAAGTCTTCTGGTCCTTCACTCACACACACACACACACCCACACACCAGTGGCCACTCGGCACTCACTTGGGATTCGCAAAAGAGAGAGAGAAAAAAAAAAAAAAAAGGCCCATGTACCTTGACCAAAGTCGAGCCCGATTATTACC
>SSBG01000018.1:22732-57254 GCA_028220655.1 Shiraia bambusicola | reverse complement strand
AACCACAAGCCACATCATAAACTCTAATCTACAATAAATAAAACAAAAAAAAACAACAAAAAAAAAGTAAAAAAAAAAAAATAAAAAAAAATAAAAAAAAAAAAAAAAAAAAAAAAAAAAAAAAAGGCCCATGTACCTTGACCAAAGTCGAGCCCGATTATTACCACGCCCTTCCATCCTTCCTTCTCATCTTAACTAATAACCTCCTCCCGCTGCAGTGTACCCGTCTGGACTCTGGACGTGCATGTAATCAATCGTGGAGGAGTAGTTATAGTTGTAACTTGTACCCGGGCGTCTATTTCTGGCCCGGCCACATACCCTCCCATCTTCAGCGCGCCTTCGCCAATACTTCGTCTCCCCGGCCAACCTATCACATTGGGACCTGCAGTGGTGCAAGCACGCTGTCTTTGCCGCCATACATTTAGTCGTTGTAAGTGCCCGCCCGCTTTCTTCTGCACCTCTCCACCAGCCTTCACCCGTGCTCTTTTGCTCTGTCCAATTGTTGCCCTCACTGCCCTCGAAGCGCTCCCAGCCAAAAAGCCGGCGCTTCCCACTTTCCACGCTGCTCCTTTCTTCTCTGCAGCAGGTCTCTTATTGTAATACTACGTGTGTCTTTTGCCTTCTGTCTCCAAATATCAGCTACTTCTACCGACTGGTTACAGCTGGCCTGGAATATAGTCGCTGTCATTCCATACATCTTCTACCTTGTCCACTCTTGCATCTTTCGTCTGTACTTGATGAGAGCTTCATACCCTTGTGTGTGACCTCTTGGAAAGTTGTAGAATGGCTACCAACAATAAGAAGAACCTGACAGTCACCATCCAAAGACGAGCTTCAGACGATTCTGAGACCAACAAGACTCCACGCACAGCACGCTTCGCCGAAGCTACTTCTGTCCACTCGCCTGCTGACGGTCCACGGTCACCATTCAACTATCCCACAAACCACTACAAGCCCCAGCCTCAAGTGTCCGACGTCGGTCTAGCGTACGTATCGGGAGTCGAGATGGAGGAAACCGACAACAAGTACCTTCCTCCACCAACACCAAGGACTCCGGGTGCGCTCAAGAGTGCTCTCAAGTCGCCTGGCGCACCGCCTCGAACTCCTGGCGCCGCAAGCATCCTGAGCCCAACCTTTCGGGAAGAGCAAATTCTCGAGAAGCATGAGCAGTCCACTGAGAAGGAGCAGGCAAAGGATCTGGTATGTTCACACGACGAGTGAGTCGCTTTGTCAAGACAGTTCCCTAACAACGAGCAGAAAGTCAAAGTACGAGTCCGAATAGCCAAAATGTTCCTGCGAGGTGTCAATTTCTCCTGCAGTCTCATTGTCCTCTCCATGCTCGCAACCACTTTTGCCATTTTCAACGCCACAAAGGCTCTTCCAAAGAGGAACAATCTTCCACCATGGGCCGACAACACCAAAACTTGGCCGCAAGCTCTCCTGCTTGGCATCGCCTGTGTCTCACTACTCATGTGTATCATCATCTTCATCGCCTACGCCAGAGGCGGCCACAATCGAGCCGAAAAGGTCGCAGCATATTACACCGTCTTCTCCGTTGCTTTCTTCATTTTCAGCATTGTCATGTGGGCTGTGGGAGCAGCAATACTTAACCAAAGCAAAGCGAATGGCAAGAACAAAGACATGTGGGGTTGGTCGTGCGTAGACAATCCTCGACGACATTTGTTCGAAGACGACGTTTCCTACGCACTTGTCTGCCGTCTTCAGGTAAGCATTTCTCCAGATTCATTGTGTGGGCATGTACTCATTATTGTATCAGAACTGGTCGCTTGTCTGCTGCATCATCGAGGTGGTCGTCGAAGTCTTGTGCGTTATCATCTACGCCATTGTGTTCTACCGCTTCTGGTCCAAGAGGAAGCTCAGGAAGTCCATGGCTGTCCGCGACCGGGCCCGATCCGATCTCTATCTTGCTCAATTGCGCTCTCAATCCGCACCCAACACTCCTGGATTCGGCCCTCTCTCCCCGCGCTCTGGCGGCTGGCGACCACCACCAGGCCATCCTATGTTTGTTGACCCACACTCTGCAGCTGAGGCTGGCGAGAGCAACAAGGTCCAGTATGCTGCTGTTCGCGAAATTGTCCAACCCCAGCCTTTCGCCCTCCAGGCGCCGCCTATCAAGGTCACAAGTGCGACGCCAAAGATGGAGCAGAATGGCTTTGATGCACCACCGGCACGAACTGGCGCCGCATCACCACCAGTGCCACCAGTTTCTCCAGGATTACAAGAACGACAGAATGAGCATGTAAGCGCTGCTCCAGGCGAGCAACAATACGCATCAGTCCCGATCCCTGGGGCTTACACACCGCTGACTTCGCCATCATACCCGCCACCACAGCAACAAGCGGGTTTTGATTTTGGCCCAAGTGTAGCCAGCCGCCAATAAGTGTGTGATTTATTTTTGCTCAAGCGTGTTTTACATTTAGCGCCTTGTTGTATTTCTTCTCTTCTCTGGATCTGGGATCTTGGTCAATTTGGGCATGGCTGGCGATCACTGGAGCAACTTGTACATTTTTTTTTTTTTGGGTATAGGAGGTTTTAGCTTTGGCCACATTTTCTTTGTTTGTGTCGTTTGTCTGTACTAGACAAGTCCGATCGTTGGTAATCGGTTCTCCTGGTGTTGGGGGGAACGACGTCTTTCCCTTTAGATACCTATTTTTGTGGATAATGCCTCTCTCTTGTTGATATGAGAAAGATGAGGAACTGGCAGAAACTGAGAATTTGGAAACATCGAGAAAGAATGAAATCAAAAGACCACGTCTATTACAATAAATTGACTGCTCACTTGTGCTACAACCTGTGATGAAGTTCTCAGCCCAGCCCTTGATCGAAGATGAAATTAGGCTATCACAAGCAACCAAACAGCCATCATCTTCCACCATAACCATACCTACCTACTTGACTCAACCAATACTTCCCACCCCAATAACGCCATCAAACCCAGCACCTCATAATCCTCCCAGCGCCTAACAAAACCAAACTTCCACACGCCATCTCCCCCAATCCCCCTCCAACCCCCATCCCCAATGATCCAAACGCAACAAACCCACAGAAAACCTCCCATCTTCTTTTCTAATTTTTTTTTTGCTCATTTCATCATCATCATCATCATCACCATCTCCATCGCCTTCAACAACCCCCGCCAAATCCCCAGCTCCCTCCATATCAAGCGCCCGGCACTCCGGGGCCGCTCGCGCGTGTTAGCTGCAATGAATTTGCGGAGATGTTGCCTAATTAGCTAGTAGTAGTAGTAGGTTCAAAAAAAAAAAAAAAAAGAAGAAGAAGAAGAAGGAGAAGAAGCAAAGGGATTGAGAATTTGCAGGCTAGGTACTAGCCTAGGGGAATTTTATTAGTATGTAGTAAGTATGGACTGGTTAGTAGCTATGTGTGGTAACTACAAGTCTTGGCAATAATGAGTACTTACTACATGTACTTGTCTACTTGACAAAGTCTGGTACAAAGTTTGTTCCTATTAAGAGCTATTCATTGATATCCCTCGTTCGTCTGAATCCCTGTCGAACACAAGTGTTAGTCCGGCTTATCTTATTCATACGTCCTATTTCGGACGGTGGGTTGTATGAGGGGATTGTAATGCTTTCTTGAGTTACTTGTGCTGATGATGAGCGAATCCTATACCGAAGATTGAGTTCTTGAATAGTCTGGGGCCTACAATAGTTTCAAAACGGTCACAAATGTTCTCATATTTGTTATCTGGCTCAAATCTTCTAAAGCCGTGAAATTCAATATGGAGTTCTCAGCATGTTGTATTGAGGTCGTGCGAGACTGGACATTCAAATAATGTTGTGCTGTCAACGTTTGGGTCAGACACTACCATTTGAAGGCCCGACTTTAGTTGTGCGATCATATTCTCTGGTGTGTTATATATGCAGCACTCTGCTCATCTAGGGTACAAGAGACCTCGACTGCAACAACACAATATCCAAACATGACTGTCTGAACCAGGAACTTCCGTGGCAAGTCCGAAGTCGTTTGAACATGGGTGCTTAATCACCTAAAATTAGTATGTTGGATCAATCATATTATGTGCGGACTTGGCGGTTTGAGAGCACATCACGGATAGGGATAATAGCCAGGCTACGATCAGCAAATACATCACGAGCAAACAGCAGTGCGTAGGGATGATCACACAATGGTTGAAGCGGAACATCACCCAAGTGAAGCCTCCATTGTTGACGTGATCAAAGACCACCTCGTTAGAGGCAGGTCAAGCTCCATTGATAGGCCGCAAGTTCTGCATGCTTGCTTTTGTTAAGTACACCCATGACTCCGTAGAACCACATCCACCGACCCTGGAAATGCTGGTAATCGTGCTGTATCTTCGCTTCGTTCCGTCTTCACCTATCCCTCGATAGGCTTATCGGACAATACCCTCGAATCGGTTCTTGTACCACTTGATGGTCTCGTTCTGGTTGACACGGTGGGAGGCGCCAATCTTGCTCTTGCATCGCCTGCGCTTGGCAACACGCTCGCCGGGGCGGGTCATGCAGACGTAGAAGTCCATACCGTAGATACTAGTCTAGTCAGTAAAATGTCCTCCATGCCACATGGCAGATAATACATACCCAATGCTAGGGTCGTACTTGATGCCCAAGTCGATGTGCTCGCTGATACCGAAACCGAAGTTGCCAGACTCGCTGAAGTTGCGCTTGCGGAGCTCGTACTCCTTGACCTTGAGGCCACGCTCGAGGATCTCCTCTGCTTTGGGGCCACGGACGGTAACGTGGACAGCAATCTTTTCGTTCCTCCTGATACCAAAGGTACGGACGGTGTAGCGTGCCTTGGAGTAGACGGGAGTCTGACCGCTGAGCTGTTCGAGCACCTTGGCAGCACGAGTGAGACGATCACCAGACTCGCCAACAGAGATGTTGAGGACGAGCTTCTGGATGCGGAGCTCCCGCATGGGGTTGGAGGCTTTTGAGTCGGACTGGAGATTTTGTTAGTACTTACTCGCATTGCGATTGACTGCGATCGGTGCTGGCGTACCATTGTGGTTGCTGTGTGTGTTAGTGGGCAGGTGGAAAGTGTTGTCGACTGCTGGAGTGGAAGTTGTCGCAAGCATTTTGCCCTAACGGTGCGGAATTTTGCCAAGCAAGGAAGCGAGGTGGGCCGTGCGCATAGTTAGGTTACCGCCTGTGAAAGCTTCCAACTCCAAGCTTCAAAACCGCGACAACCAACCCCGCCACTGCCAACAACTTTGGGGCTTTATTTTTTGGTTAATCTCCACCTCTTAATTTCGTCCCCAAGTCGTCTTCGGACGCGCAACAATCGCAATGTCCGGCGCTGCAAACCGCCAGGGCAAAATGGTAAGTGTTCCTGCCCAGCAACTCAAACTCTGTACCTGAAAGAAGATACACATAGACACTGGCTGACTTCTCATAATGTAGCAAAATCTAGTAAGCGCCCCAAATTGCGCGCAAAAATCGCATTTGACTCACCAAACGCAGATCAACTATCGCATGAAGGTAACACTTCAAGATGGCAGGCAAATGGTTGGCCAGATGCTTGCCTTTGACAAGGTCAGTCTCTCAGAGTATATTCGTGTGGATCAGGCTGATGCTGATTTCCCTCCAGCACATGAATCTTGTTCTTGCCGACACAGAGGAGTTCCGACGCACTCGCCGACGGGGGAAAGCCGCCCCAGGCGCAACCCAGCAGGTTACCGAAACTGAGGAGCGACGTGCGATTGGCTTGACCATCCTTCGTGGAGCACAAGTTATTTCAGTATCAGTTGATGGGCCTCCTCCAGCTGATCCAGCTTCGCGACTTGGAGCGACATCTGGTGGCCCATCAACTGTTGCGACCTTGGCTGCTGGCCCAGGAGTGGCGCGACCTGCAGGACGCGGACTACCAGTCGGCTTGACAGGCCCTACACCTGGTGCTGGTGGCCCAGGTCCTGGATTTGGAGGAGGCTTCCCGGGCGCACCTCCCTTCGCTGGAGCCCCACCACCTGGATTCGTTGGTCGTGGAGGACCTCCAGGTGGTCCACGTGAGTATACACCTTCGAGCATAACCATCATTGACATTGATTAACGTTAACACAGCGGGATTCCCGCCTGCTGGAGGTCCTCCTGGTTTTGTAGCACCTCCTGGCTTTGCCGGTGGCCCACCTGGGTTCGCCGGTCGTGGAGGGCCACCTGGATTCGGTGGCAGGTAAAGAGACAGGACGAAGGATCCGGAAGGTTCAAAAACGGTGGACTCGAATCGCCGCGAAGAGACGGACTGCAAAGCGGTATGATGTACAACAGAGTATGCATAGCTGCGCAGAGCAGTTGCGTACGGTCATGGAAAACTTTTTGCGGGCAGGCTACTACGAGGAAGGGTCTGAACTGCAATCGAGGTTACTTTTAGCTACGGCGTGTTTATATTCCGGGCAATTGCGGGATACCAAATCAAAAGTATGTCCAACGAGAAGATATACTTAACGGTATCAGAGCCCTTGATAGTCGGCATAATCTCAAATCCACCATTGGCTTCCTCGTCAAACTATCATTGGCTCGCTTCACATGATTTCCTGATAATTGCTGCACACGTGATGTTCTTCCTAATGTTCATGGCTCCCCAGTAATCGGCCCCGATATTCCTTGGCGCCCGCATCCTCAACATCAGGCCCAAAACTTCCCGAGTGAACTCTGACTGCACAATCGCTGCTTTTGTTCGCTCACGTAGCCGCAACCCGTCAATTCAGATAAGATGGCCGCCGCGATCAAAGCCCTCAATGCAAAAATTCGCTCAAACAAGTACACAGATTACTTCTGCTCGACACGTACGTACCACCGATACATCCGTCATCAAAGCTGTACCACATCGCCGAAGAGCAGGCTGACGGGCGTAATGATCGGCATCAGTTGAGACGGGCATGGAGACTACATTGGAAGAGCGCAATGGCTAATCAAGGCAGATTTCTGGGGTCCGGCCAGTAACTTTGGTATTCCAATGGCGGCGATAGCAGATATGAGCAAAGATCCTGAAATGTATGTCCACTACCCAAACTCCCAGCAACCTTTTTTTTTTCTCGCTCTCTCTGCAAAGACCTATGTACTGAGCTGTTTGATAGTATTTCTGGCCGTATGACTGGCGCACTTACCCTCTACTCTGGCACCTTTATGCGCTACGCTCTCGCTGTCACACCCGTGAACTACCTCCTCTTCGGTTGCCACGCTATCAACTTCAGTTCTCAGCTTGTTCAGGGATATAGGTATCTGAACTACTGGAATTTTGGTGGAAGGGAGGCTTCTCTAGCAAACAAGGCGAAGGAGGGCGTCAATTCTGCTACAGCAGCTGTGGACAAGGCTGGGGATAAGATTAAGGATGTAGTGTCGAAATAAGGAGGCTAAGAATAATGATACGATACGGTTTGAGGTACAAAATAATCATGGGAAGGCTGTGGGAGTATCAAGTTCTTAATGAATTTATGCTATACGTGTATATTATTAGGGAACATGGATACAACTCATTGATGGTACCCAGCGAGATCCGAATTGTGACAATTTTGATGTTGGCGAACAAACAGCGGCAGGCCGCAGTCAAACATACATCTCCCAGTCTTGATTCGCTGCACTCGATCCTCACTAGATATGCTGACAAGTTCGCTATGTAGGCGGTTGAATGCCGGCGTGGATTCATCGTCCATTACTGGAGATAGCGCGAACAGTAGATACCTCAGACGCGGTATCGATCGTGGATCCAGCTTCGGTGGATCTACTCGACATCGATATTATGAGCGCATCGGGCTGCTTTTCGCTCTGGCTGCTCTGCACCACATCTTCCATGTCGTCGTCTTCCTCCTCACTACTCTCCTGGCCTACACTTGCTGCCTCAGCTTCAAGCGCAGTCATGCGATTCACAAATTCTTTCTGCAGCTCAGCGAGCCAAGCACTAAGGACTTCACCCTTCAACACACCAGTGTGTGCTTGAATAAGGTGCTCCTTAAGGTTCAGAATGAGCTTTCGTCGCTTCTCCTTCAATACAGTCTCAGAAAGTTTCTTCTTCCGGAGAAGGCGGGCTTCTATCTTGTGTGCAATAACTGTCGCTCTCTCGACCACACCAGGCGGCAACGGAACAACCCGAGCAAGCGTTAATCCATAGTGAGCCTCTTTGACAGCGCCCGGTGCGATTTTATACAGCATAGTCATGCTCCTGTCGTTTTCGAGCTATCCATAAACGCTTTTAGAATTTTGGTTGTGTATCGAAGATGTAACATACCTCAACTGCCAGATGCAGGTTCTGTACCCCAGCTCGCTCGCCCATGATCATGGCTAGGTCCTTAAAATGTGTTGCAAACCATACTCGGGCCTATACCATATCTTAGTAGAGGCTCATTCTGGTTTCAGATGGCTTACCTTGCTCGAAACGAGAGCTTCTGCGATAGCAATAGCGATGGCCAGACCGTCACGAGTACTAGTACCTCTGCCTAGCTCATCAATGATCGCTCTAACGGCATGTCAGCAATGCAACTTCAGCCGATTTTAGCAACAGTAAACACATACAAGCTTTTGTGATCAATGTTGCGCAAGATGAAAGTAATCTCTTTCATCTCTGCGGCGAAGGTTGATACATTGGTCTCAATATTATCATCCATACCTAGCCTTGCAAACAATTGATGATGGATAGGGAATGAAGCATACGTTGCCGGGACACTACAAAACCTTAACAACAATGCCTTTGGGTAAGATTCATTTACTCACTAGCTTCCAATCTGAGCCATGATAGCCATCAGCGCAACTGCCCGTATATAAGTGCTTTTACCACTCATGTTACAGCCTGTGATGATCTGAAACCGGGTCTGTTGGGTAGAGTAGACGTCGTTTGGCACATACTTGAACTGCATGATCTTCTCCTTTATAGGATGTCTACCCTGCTCAATGGCCAGTGTATCTGTAAGCTGTGGCCTCGCTGACCACTTGTTAGGAGAAGATCTGATATTAATATAGAGAAAGATATTGCTCACTGTAGTCATTGATGGTTACAAGATGTGCAAAGGACGCAATCTGATCATTGTCAGCTCCTTCGCGTCATACCAGCACAAGGGACTTGCCATATCTAATAAAGCAATAGCCTCACAAATCTTGAAAAGAATTGACATGTGTCCGCGAATTTCTTCTATGAGCGTCTCAACCGCCTGATCGCCTGGACTGTGTCAGCAAAGGGAGACAACAGCGGCCACTTTACTCACTCATCAAGATGACTTCTTGATGCGACACATTGATCTATGTAGATTAACAAACAGTATCAACCTATTAAGAAAGCCCATACTTTTTGATTTCGTTTCATCAACTCCACTGTTTGGCATTCGATATAGTTTTTCCGGCGAATGATATTGGTGAACGGTGGAGGCAAGCCCCTCCTGTCTAGCTCAGAAGTCGAAATTTTCATGTAAAACTGCCGGCTGTTTTCGTACTTGAGATCAAGTTGGATTTTGTGCTTTTCTATCAAAATCAGCGGGCGATGCTAGCCATAAAAAAAGGTATGTCGATTACCGCTTAGCTCTGTGCAGTGTTGGTATGCGTCCTCTGAAGCCTCCTTGTATGTAGTTCGAGCAACATCCAAAAGTCCATTAATTCCAGACTTCACAGCATAGATGCGCTGGTTCCTTAGCTCAAGTGGTTGCTTCGCATAAGTGGTGTCTTCATTGATCACTCGATTGATAAGCTCTTGGACAGGAGCCACGTTCACTGGAGCGCAAAGCTGACATGATGTGAGTCATGAACGAGATCAACACTTTATGCGGACAAACTTCGCGAATATTGTTCAGCATGGCTGAACCAGTACCTGTGAGGGCTTCAAAGATCGGGTAGACCGAATTAACAAACTGCTTGAGCATGATGATTTGATTGATGGACTGTTCGGTGGTTTGCAGAGTTGGTTTATTCGGGGTCACAATCAACTGGCGCAGATCAGTAAACATATGTTCTCATTTTCAGCCACTTACTGCAGTCAATATCCTGTCAGCATCCAGGACATTCTTCAAAGCTACATGAAATCAAAACGGGGCCACTACTAAGGAAGCCGGGACACTGACCATCACGAGTTGCGAAGAACATCTCCTCTTTGGTAGCGAGATCACCGACTGCAGCATAACGGATGTTAAGTACGTCTTTGTCAGTAAGTGGCTGAAGCACATTGTTGCGAAGAAGTCGGGCTCCCATGGGCGTCAATGTCTGATTAAGAACTCCATACAAACAGTCCTTTGACCTGGGATTTTGGATATTCTGAACAAGCTCAAGCGAATAGATGGTGGACACGTCAATCATCATGGATCCTTCTGACGGCTCATATCTCATCCTGAGCGAGTGGTAGGAGAATACCATGTTGAGACCTAGATCAATGTACTTCAGGGCCTGCACAATATATCAGCCACGTTAGGTGAACGTGGTAGTACTACTCACTGCTGCGATGCAACACACGGCGTAGTAATTACCAGTCACTGAGATATTGATGGCTTCGACATCCTCTTTGAATGCAAGAGACTGGATATAGTCATAACCCGTTGATTCCGCCCAATAGCGGCGGTCGATCAGAGTAAGCTTGCTTCCAATGTCTTCGAGATTCTCCTCGACAATTGAGAAGAGCTTCGACTTTGGACTTGCTGCTGTCGCGACGATGAGGATCTCTGACGGACAATACACCTTGATCTTATGGATTGTCCGAACATAGGTTTGACTGTCACAAATTTGGCAAAGCACTGCTTCTGCGGTGTCTAAATTGACAAAGGCCAAACCCACGGTAGGCGAGATACCTCGCGATTCAGCTACAGCACATACGACATGTTGAGCTTCAATTCTAGCGATAGTCGAGGCACCAGTCCGTGGGCGAGCGGTCAAGGGTCCGCCAGTACCACCTCGCCGAGTGCCTGGACGCGAGGTTGTAGTTGTGTAGTCTCCAAATGTATATCCATACGATGTGGATGCTAATGTACTATACGAAGTTGATGGCCTGAAGCGATTCGACATCGCGATTAGCACGACAGGGTCAATGAATGATCAAGTTGTAGATGTGCAATTGTCCGATGTCGAGGCACAATTGTCTGTTGCAAAGACTAAAATCGGTGACGCGTTCGTGTGAAGATAGCAGTGTGCTAGCGCGTCTTGGTGCTGGATACCTAGTTAACTAATTAGATAGTTAACTACTAGTTAGTTATCGATAAGAAAAGTCCCGATTTTTTTTTAGCAGGAGCGAAGCGCAGTGGGTGGGATGTGAACGCGAGCTTTTTACATAGAAAACTCAAACGTCTGCATTTGCCTAATACGAATTTGGAGCATATTAGCAATCCTCCACAATGGCGACCCAATATCCTCCCCCATCGAAGCGACAAAAGCGCGAGCAGGCAGAAATCGCACGGCAGCAGCAAGACGTCGACACCACGATCCCTGAAGGCACGGTACGAGTGCGCTTTGTCGATCAAGCCACTGGCGAGAGTGGTAGCCTCCCAGTCCTCACAGTGCCACTATCACAGGCTTCGACCAAGAACCTCGAACTCCTCCTGAACAACCTCAAAGACCAAGCAGAGGACCTGATACCATATCGCTTCTTTCCTGATGGTGCAACCGAAGCACTTGGAGACAAGGAGGATTTGTACAATGCACTGGTCAAATCAGGAAAGGCATCAGCTGAAAGTGAAATTGTGCTGCAATATGCGCCACAAGCTGTCTTCAGAGTGAAGGCTGTGTCAAGATGTGCAGCGGCTATCTCAGGTCACGGGGATAATATTTTGGCGGTTCAGTTCTCTCCAATGAATTCCGCTCGTATGGCTAGTGGAAGTGGCGACAAGACTGTAAGGATTTGGGATTGTGACACTGGTACACCCGTGCACACAATGAAGGGCCATTCAAGATGGGTACTCGCTGTCAGCTATTCGCCAGATGGATCATTATTGGCATCTGGAGGATATGATAACGAAGTACATATATGGGATCCTAATACAGGCAAGCAGATAGGGGGACCTCTGAAAGGACACACAAACTTCATTACATCCCTGTCGTGGGAGCCGTATCACCTACAAGCACCGGGTCGTCCAAGAGTAGCATCTTCCTCAAAAGATGGCACCGTGAGAGTTTGGGATGCTGTAGGTGGAAAGATTGACTATGCGCTCTCTGGCCATAAAGGAAGTGTAACCTGCGTAAAATGGGGTGGTACTGGACGTATATACACTTCGTCACATGATAAAACCATCAAGGTCTGGGATGCATCCGTGGGTACACTGATCAATACGCTATCAGGGCATGCACATTGGGTCAACCATCTCGCTCTGTCGACCGAGTTTGTCCTCAGAACTTCCTACCACGATCATACGCGCAAAGTGCCACCAACAGCAGAGGAAAAAGTTGCAAAAGCAAAGTCACGATTTGAGAAAGCGGCCACAATCAACGGCGAGGTTGTGGAGCGGTTAGCGACAGCCTCTGAAGACTGCACGCTCATGCTCTGGATACCTCTGAGCAGCACGAAGCCTGTGAACAGGATGACAGGGCATCAAAAACAAATCAATCAGGTCACGTTCTCTCCTGATGGTGCTCTTGTAGCATCTGCTGCATGGGACAACCATGTCAAGCTTTGGTCAGCGCGAGACGGGAAATTTCTTAATACCTTGAGAGCCCACGTAGGCCCTGTATATATGGCGTGCTTCTCGGCGGACAGTCGGTTGCTGGCGAGTTGCAGCAAAGACACGACATTGAAGGTCTGGGATATGAGGACAAGCAAGCTCAAGGAAGATTTACCTGGCCACAAAGACCAAGTCTTTGCGCTTGATTGGAGCCCGGATGGAGCCCGGGTTGGCAGTGGAGGTGCAGACAAGCAAGTACGGATCTGGAGCAACTAAGCATGTGTAAATAAGTAGGCGTTGGATGATTGGATGATGGTGGTAGACTCGTAGCATGCTTTGGTCGAGAGATACTACCCAGGCTGACCAAATGGCTATCTAGCTATGGCGAACCTTGGAAAGAAATGAGAGTGGGCCAGTTTTTTCAAGCAAACTCTACTCCGTACTAGGTAGGTGCAGTGTGCCTTGGCAATTCGATAGGATTGTTTGAAAGTCAAGCGAAGTCTTGGAAGAGCAGCATACCTAGGTAGGTAGGTGGGTAGGCAGGTAGGTACTATGTAGGTCTAAGGTACGGGGTTACCTATGGTAATATTATGATATAATAACTGATGATTGCAGGCATGCACCTGTTGTGAATGTACTCCGTAGCACCTCAATTTGCTGTTCCAGTCTGTGCCCCGGATCTTGGCAAAGCTTGGTGGAGGATCGGAGATTGAGGCTGCACTGCTGCAGGCTTAGGTAATCATTACCTTGGGTACGCTAAGGCAACAGGGCGCCGTCGGCGCTGTATTAGTTATTGACTGTCGGCGAATCTCTGCACGATTGAGACACGCGACACACCAGACGCGTTGCACCTGGAGTACCTACCTACATAGTATACCTACCCACCAACCTATCTATGTACCCCGTATTATGATGAGGGATTTCCAGTGCGGGATTGCGTCGACTCCTGAGCCCTCACGCCTCACAGAGCGAATTTGGCGCGCCCCCACACGCCTTCTGATTCGCCTAGGTGGCGGACATGATAGGTAAGCCGTTAAGCGATGACATAACTTGCCTGCATTCAATTTCAAACCACAAGTGCTTGAAGTGCATTGTGCAGTGTGCACACGAAAGGCTAGTTAAGGAGCAGGGATCCCTGGCTGGTCCCCACGGAAGCGTCAGCAGCGATATGCAGCAACCAAGGCGTACGTACATAGTAGTAAGCTTTGTGGGAGCTGTCGAGCTCGAGAGAGTCGAGTCTCGAGCTCTTGAGCTCTCAGCTGTGTGGGCTTTGAACATGTGCACGAATCGGCGCATCAGCCTCGAAAAACTGCTTCCAGAGTTGATGCAACCCTTGACTTGGTTTCCAAGAGTCCAAGCCAGGCGAAACTTTTGGCCGATGCAACCACTAGCTCCATCTGGGCACGGGTGGCAGGGTTAGCTTCTCGGACCTCGCACTCTCTCGCGGCTTCCACCAGCCTTTCCTTCCACTCCTCACCTCGCTCAACTTCTCCAATCGCTCTCTTCAGACGCAGCCAAACATCCCAATCCCTTCCAACCCGCATCGCGAAGCAGTAAGTACATTCGTCTCTCTTTTCTAGACGATCCACAATCGCCATGCATCCCCCTTCAAGCTTTGTCTCCGAATAGGTCCGCCATGGTCCGAGCGGGCGCAAACCAGAGTCCAAACAAAATGCCTCACCGATGCAGAGACTTTTTGTAACCCGGGGCATTTATAAGAGCGCAGTGGTCCCGCGACTTTGAGAGGCTTCTTTTCAACCTTGATGCTTGAGCTCGCTTTTCTCTCAACCCTTTCGAGCCCATTACTGCCCCTGCGACGTTAATCATCCGACCGCGGCTGACAGCTCCATCTACAGCTTCGAGAGCTCCCTTTACTTGGGAAACCAGTCGCGCTTGATTCAAGACCCGGGTTCAGTCGCTAACGTAAGCTTTTCAATCTTGTCTAGAGCCATTGGCTCGTCTACCGCCCGTTTGTCGCAGCTTTTCCAACCGTGTGTGGTATCGATCAAAGCTTGGCGGTCCGTTTCAAAACCTTCGCTTCTCGACTCATTCCTTTGCCCCATGTCAGATCCTGAACTATCCTTCCATGCTATTTGTCTTTGTTTCTAGATACTCCAGCTAACTCCTTCCCAGAATTCTACTCCTAAAAAATGGCCGCCATCGACATGTCCCTCGTTGCTCGCAGCGAGTACGCCGTCCATCAGCTCATGAAGCGCAAGAACTGGGCTCAGCGCGAACCCGGCGTCATTGTCGTTTTCGTCATTGTCTTCCTTGTTGTTATCCTTGTTCTTGCTATGTTCATCAACAAGAAGGTAAGCGCTCGGAAACGAGCACCCCCTGCTTAGGGAAAGATTTCTCATTCGCCATTCCAGAGAGCCGCTGCCAAAGCTGGAAAATAAAATACCCTACGGAACGAAACGAAACGAATCGACCTAGGCAATAGTCTGCTTGAGATACCATGGAACAACGGCTTGACGGTGGATATGGCTGGGAAGTCCCAAGATATTGTGTATAATGTGTGTTTGCATACGACTACGTGTGTTGTATTGGATAGGAATCATCCGTCCGGCCGCGATGAGGAATGGATGCTAACGAAGGGTTCGTAGTAATAATGAATGTCAGATACCTCAATGGCACTCATCCATCACATTTCGTTGTCTAGTGCTATTCTCTGTGCTTTTTATGCTCTACTACAAAATTCTTGAATGAAATGAAGTAACTAGCAGTAGTTTGATTTCTGCTGCAGCACCATGACGGCAACTATTCCGAATCCCAACCTCCAATCATCACCTCCTTATCACAAGCTATCAAGACTAACCAATGAGTGTTGAATAGGGTCATTTGTGCCGTAATTGCTCCGACTTACGTGAGATAGAGTTTACTGATGATGCTAACCCTCGTTTTGCCGGCTTCGCATATGCGTACTAACGTCATGACATGATGTGTCAGCCAGCTTACCTCAGAGGATCCTCCCACGAACTTGTTGGTGTGATTTAGTCAGTTAATTACCCATTCTTTCGTGCCTGGCAGACCTAGAGTCAAGCATGATATACAAGACTTTACATTGGAAGTTTACAACATACCAACAACAAGTGTCTCGGAAGTCTCGGACCGCAATACTCTGTAATATCTCTGAAAATAATAGTGCTAAGTTATATTACAAGTCATTATATACATAGTTAGCTAGGTACATAGTTGTATTTTATTAGGTACGAATTAATAATTATTACTCTAACTATGTCTTGGTAGTAAGACGACATGTTACATGATCAAAATTCAAGTAGAGTGTTACAGCGCTGTGGTAGGGGCATAGACGTACTTTAGACTATGGTGTTCTGTAGAATATTAATGGAAAAGTATGCTAAAGTGTTTTGCCTATACTTGGTGACTTTGTATCAGCATGTAGATGTCGGGCTTTGTAAAGGTTATTTAGTGAAAGTGGAAGTAGACGAGAGAGGCAAACAAATTTTGTGATGAGGGAAAATCAAGAATAAGGTGAGATGATGGATATCTTCTCTGTTTGGCCAAGATTATCTGTCTTTGGGTCATATGAATACTAGGAGTTTAACGATTTGAATCAAATCGAGGCAAGTGGTGTGAGGAATGGAAAAAGATGTCACAAAGTCGGTGCCCGCCTTCATCCCTACGTTTGCAAAAGCAGGAAAAAAAAATAAAAGACTTGGAGTATACCCGAAGTATAGAGAAGGTCTTCCGAACAATAAAGAAAAAGAGGTACAGCATTATGATGCACGTGTAAACAGGTTGTGGCTTTTGGTGTTGTCAATTTAAAACTGGTGTGGTGTGATTGCTCCGCGAATAGTCGCCGGGGGGAAAATGGCGCACGCGTCGAGTTGGCAGAGAGAGAAGACGACATGGTAACTATTGCCGGTTACGTAGATAGAAGCGATGCGTGACATTTGTTCGTCAACACCTCGTCCATCTTCTTTCCTCTCCACGCCATGCACATGTTGCTTCACCCCCAGGACGTGCTGCTTCCGTCGCACAACATTGCGTTTTCGTCGCGCATCACGAGACACTGGACAGGAACCAATGACACACGTTTTTAATTCATGTGGGCCGCGGACAGCCGCTATCGCGGCGAGATGTCGCTACAACCTGCACTTAGAGGAACAGAAGCTGGACAGCCTTTCGCTATAAGCAATGTTTGGCTAAACTCGGCACTTTATTTGAAAAGAGTAGGGGAATAAAGACCGACGATTGTCCATGTGGCCCCAACAGTCCCAGACTCCAATAAAGAACCCTTTCTCTGCACCATTACCCCACGTCTTCGTTCGCATCTGCTACAACAAACCACAACAATGGCACCTGGCGCAATCTCTACAGACAATACGGTCGCAAGTAACGGCATGGCCCTTAAAGCCACTGCTCGATCTTTCCACCCTGTTGGCACCCCAGGTCCCTCGAGATACCATTCATCTTCTACGTCAGAGGCCATCGATTCGGAGGCGAAGCACGCCGCCCACAACTACCACCCTCTCCCAATCGGTATGCAGGCTCGCGTACGCCACAATTCTGGTGCTGACACATGCCAGTTTTCTCGCGCGCAAGCGGTACCAGCGTTTGGGACCCTGAGGGCAACCATTATTTGGACTTCCTCTCTGCGTATTCGGCCGTGAATCAAGGCCACTGTCACCCCGAACTCGTCAAGGCACTGACGGAGCAGGCCTCGCGCTTGACCTTGAGCAGCCGAGCTTTTTACAACGATGTCTTCCCGCGCTTCGCTGAGTATGCTACCAAGCTGTTTGGTTTCGACATGATCTTACCCATGAACACTGGCGCTGAGGCTGTGGAGACTGCGGTCAAGGTTGCACGCAAATGGGGCTACAAGGTCAAGGGCATACCGCAGAACGAAGCATTGGTATTCTCTGTTACTGAGAATTTCCACGGCAGAACCGTAGGTTTTTTTTTTCATAAATCATTCGAGACTCTGCTAATACGGCCCGATGTAGTTTGCGGCCATCACCATGTCAACTGATCCAGAATCTCGCGACAACTATGGCCCGTATCTCCCAGGTATTGGAAGCAATTGTCCATCGACTGGCAGGCCGATCCGTTACAACAACGTTGACGATCTACGCTATGTTCTTGAGAAGCATGGAAAGAATACTGCTGCCTTCCTTGTCGAACCAATCCAGGGCGAGGCCGGTATTGTCGTGCCAGACGATAGCTATCTGCGAGAGGTCAGGGCGCTCTGCGACAAGCATAACGTCCTCTTGATCTGTGACGAAATCCAAACTGGCATTGCTCGTACCGGTAAGATGCTGTGCCACGAGTGGAGCGGCATCAAACCAGACCTGGTTCTGCTCGGAAAGGCCATCTCTGGAGGCATGTACCCTGTGTCGTGTGTCTTGGGCTCGAAAGAGGTCATGCTCACCATCGAACCTGGTACCCATGGCTCCACTTATGGAGGCAATCCACTCGGTTCTGCCGTTGCGATACGTGCTTTGGAACTGATCCAGGAAGAGAACATGGTTGAAAGAGCGGAAAAACTTGGCCAGCAGTTCCGTGAAGGCTTGAAAAAGCTCAACAGCCCAATGATTGCCACTATCCGTGGCAAGGGCTTGCTGAACGCCATTGTCATCGATGAGAGCAAGACAAATGGACACAGCGCGTGGGATCTCTGTATGCTTTGCAAAGAGAAGGGACTGTTGGTAGGAAGAGCCCTCAAGATTGCACATGTGAGGAAAGTTGATGGCACTAACACAAAAGAACAGGCGAAACCTACACACGAGAATATCATCCGTCTGGCGCCACCCCTAGTCATTACCGAGAAAGAGATCGAGTCCGCCTTGTCCATCATCAAGGAGGCCATGGAGGAGCTACCCAATTTGAAAGGAAAGAAGGAAGAGTAGATCCTGCCACCTGGCGAGAAGAACGTCCACATTGGTGTAGACAACTGATTGGAATGGCCGACCAGTTGATGATTCGCTTCCTTGATTAGAGCTACATGCATGTTAGACCTTATGAGCATTGCTTAGGAACACAAAGCGTCATTTGTGCGCTAGCAAGGAGACTATGAATGGACTGAGGCCGCTTTTCTATGTGGAATGAATGCATGTTATTGTTATGGATGCATGGGATCCTACTTGGGAGGATCTCGGAATTAGATACCTACTTGAGGATCTTATCTAATAAGGTAGGATAAGATTGCCCTACTCCCTCGGGACTAGCGCTAGAGTAGAATAAATGATGGTTAAAAGTAGGAATTTTAATCCTACGCGAGTCGCGCCTCTACGCTCCTCGTACTTGGAATCTTGTTTGTCACACGATGTATTTTTGAATGACTATTCTCTATGAGTCTAATCGTTAGGTTGAGGAAGAGTTTCGTGGTAATTACTAAACGATTGATGTTAGTACTAGTTAGGTAAGATGCAGGATGTGGGGCTAGCTCAATCTCTGCAGAAAGACAGCAACTCTGTTCGACGTTTGACAGCTGCAATGTTAAACTGTGTGGTGTATGAGGCTGACCAGGTCCCGTTCTATCTTATCAGCCTTCATTTTCGTTTTGCATTAATTAGGCTCGGACCAGAACCATTTCTAAAATCTCACACCGTCGGTGGTCGGGACAACCGTGACATGGCGATAGGCCTAACTACGGGTGACTAATCACTTCGATTGGTCAGGGACAAAAGTGGAGCCATCGAATCATGGTACCATGCCTACTCTCAACCGATTTGAGCAAGGCACAAATCCAGACTTAAAAGAAGCGCATTTTGGATTACGAGTGGCTTGATAATAATGACTTGTAATTTGGTACGTTTAAAAAAAAGAGTAGGTGAGGTCTATGTAGTTAGTACTCCAGCAATCGAAAGGCAAAAAAGAACCAGTCCTCGATCGCTTCCGAAGCCCCACTTTTCCAGCGTACATAGTAAGAGAAGATTTTCGGTTGCATTTCTACAGTAACACACCAGTTCCAGTGACCAGACACAAAACTCGAATCAAGGATAGGGGTCTACCAAGTACCTTGGCAATTACTAGCAAGAGTAGTGATTATTAAATAGTACGGAGGTGCTTACCAGTTCAAATGACTTCTGGCCTGTGCGCTCGTATTCGTGCCGAGTGTGGCAGATGGCCTGTGCTCGGATATTGAGTAGGGTGAATTAGATATCATAACTCCACCAAAACAGCTCCTATGTGAACATTTGGGAGGTCAAATTAAAGCTAGTAATCTATACAATCATCTGTATCTCCTTCAGCATCAGCATCTGTGCCCTCATCATCATCTATGCCACTGTTCTCAGCTTCAAAATCTTCCAACTCACTCCATGTCATGTCATCTCTAAAATCACCAAAAACTGGCCGGTTGAAGGTCCAATCACCTGCGTCAGATGAGGCTGAGGAGTCAGAGTACAGTGAAGGGAGTAGATCACGTGGCAGATCTGCAAGATCAATTGTGTGTCCCTCTGGATCAGGTAGGTTAGAGGGGTTGGGTGGGTTGATCATCTCATGAGTATGGTGACCAGGCTTATCAAAACGCCCTTCTGTATACTCGTTGCCGCCCTCCAGGAGGATAACCATGTGAATATGGCGTACGATACGTTGGATCCATAATTGGATCCTTGTTTGCTCCAGGTTATCCCAGGCCTCACGCCATCGTTGCTCCATTTCTGCAGCGTTCTCAGGGGCTCCCTTTTCAGTAGTTTTTCTTTTGAGCCATGGCCATGCAGGCTCAATCATGTTGAGGTCCGGTGAATTGCCGTTCCAAACAATCCGTGGGACCTGCTCCTTCTCATACAGATGGTTCTGTATCCAATGTGAATGGGCAGGAGCTTTATCCTCTTGTACAATTGTGAGAGGGCGTTGTATCATACACTGCTTTGCGAAGGGTATCATAAGGGGCTCAAGGACCTCTGTTTGATAGCGAAACCAATCAATCCCTCCATTACTTTTGCTCTCGCGTTCGAGTCTCCCATGGGCCTTATCCCATTTCCACTGAGGCTTTCTGCCAGGCTTGGTTCTCAACGCTACCCTCCTCATGCCAGTAGTAAGCTCCCACTCCTCTCTTTTTTGAGCCTCATAGAACTGATTAAGTTTCTCCACCTTTTTGACAGCAGCGTCTCTCATTTTTTTTGTTTCTTTTGGGTATATGTAACAGGGTCCTTTAGCATCATATGAGAAGCAGCCCCAGAACATGAACTGGCTGAATCCCTTCCACCTGTTTCTGATACAACTTTTGACGGATTTCTCATGTGGTTGCCGCCAAATACGAAGACTGCCTCGTCGCTGGCCTAAAACGATTGAGGTTTCGTCACTCCATATAACGTTTTTCCAATCCTCAAGAGTCCAATGCTCATATCGTTGAGCAAATTTGAGCCTCTCAGTCCTCATCTTTGGCGTGAGGCCAGGTTTTTTCGTAGGTTTAACGTTGACAAAGCCCTGACTCTTCAATGATCTCCAAACAGTCATGTGACCTACATCTCTGCCCTCTGCTTTAAACTCAGCTGCAATCTCCATAGTACTCTTTTCACGCCCGTATCGATCCCGACGCACCTTCTCTGCCACCAATTGATCAAAAGAAGCAGTCCTCTTAAGCTTCTGTCGTTTGGGTGGCTCGTCAGCAAGATACTCGTCAGCAAGAGGAGTATCCTTCACATAGCCACGCTCCTCCGCCCGTTTGAGCCACCTTAATTGCTGGCGTTGATTAATACCAGTAACCCTCTCAACCTCCTTCACAGAGGCTCCATGTAAGCGTAGGCCTACTACATGAGCCCTCAGTGAAATATCATGAGCGTTCACCATGTTGAAATGCTTCAATCTGAAAAAAGTGATAGATATAGTTGATCAAACATCACACAAGCGTACACAGGTTTTTCATTTCACTGAGACTATATAAAACCCATACAAATATAGTGTATATGCAGAATGAGTTGTACTGTAAGGATCAAGTTTGATGGCACCGAAACTGGGCCGAATACGAGCGCACAGGCCAGAAGTCATTTGAACTGGTAAGCACCTCCGTAATGTCAAAAGGATCTCAAGACAGAGACGCCCATGGCCCGCGATTATGAGGATTCGGACTTGATTCCACATGAGCAAGCTAAAAACCCATAGAATCCTGATTCCTAAATAGGCTGAAATGTGGCGTACATCGGGTCGTCGGACCACAACAGCCCCCGAAAGGAGACTCAAAAAGCCATCAGTTAATAATTGACAGCCCTTTGACACCCCCCGGGTTATGCATTAACTCCGTGTAGAATGTACACTAGCTCGCCAGTATGCTGAAGTCATGACTTCGTGCCTGCCACCGCCATATTACTTTCTCTATGGCCTGCTGACAATGACACACCTTTGAAATTCCTTACCAGCGTCGTTTCCATATCGTGTTGGTTTCTTGGCTGTTCTACCTAAAGGCAGGATCGAGCCATCAACTTTGTTTCTTCGAGTATCTGGGCTTCTCGCCGCCTTTCTTGCCATAGGCAAATAACTATCCTGCTGACAGCAGAACCTCCATAACAATGTCCAGTTCGTCGAGTTCGTCGCCATCTCTGGATGAGAAAGAGAGGAAGTTTGAAATAAAAGATCCACAGGTAAAAGCTGTTGAGCCAGTAGAAGATGAACCTATATATGCGCCAATCAAGACAGAGCAAGACACTAAAGACTTGAACGTGCATATTGATACCAACGGGTCAAAAGGCACATTATCAAGACTCCAGAGCGGAACCAGCGCAGTAACGGACGTCAGCGAGACCGATTCAGATGTCAGATCGTCGCGCAAGAAGAGAAGGTGGAATCCACTTAAATGGGGCCGTGTACCACCTATTCCCCAAAACCGAGAGGTCTGCCCAGAGTATAACGCCAGTGTCATTAGTCGAGTGACCTGGCAGTGGATGCAGCCTTTGATGGCGGTTGGTTACAAACGACCACTTGAAAAGAATGACATCTGGACTGTCAATCCAGATCGCAGCGCCGATGTGTTGGCAGACAAGTTGAATGCACATTTCAAGAAATACTTGGAGCAGGGTGATGAGAGACCGCTTCTTAAAGCCATGTTTCAAACATTCAAGTGGGAGGCAAGTGATTTTCTACTATTTCCCTCGTTGGCCTTGAAAACTAACTCTCTTTTTAGGTATGTCAGCCGCTGTCCCAAAGTCCTGGATATCCTTCTTTAAATTCGAGAGAAACTTACTGACCAATTTCATTTTAGTTTTGCCTCGGTGGATTCTGTCAGTTAAGCGCATCTATCATTCAAGCAGTTGCACCCTTTGTGCTTCGATACCTGATCAATTTTGCGGTCAAAGCCTACGCTGCCCAACGGAATCCGGACCTGACAGCACCTAATCTCGGGGGAGGCTTTGGGTTGGTCATTGCCGTCACAGTCATGCAATGTCTTCAGAGTTTAGCTACCAACCATTTCATGTACCGTGGAATGATGATTGGTGGTGAAGCCAGGGGCGTGCTCATATCACTCATTTTCAACAAAACCATGAAACTCTCAGGGCGTGCCAAAGCAGGCGGTAAAGCTTTACTCGAAGCGCCACCACCAGACATCAAACCGGGTAGCGAAGAGGAGGTGAAATGGTACAAAATGATGCTCAAAAGAAAGGCAAAGCAACCCAAGTCTGCTGCCACTGCAGGTGTTGCTGGTGATGGAGAGGGTTGGGGTAATGGCAGAATCGTAAACCTCATGTCAACCGACACATATCGTGTTGATCAAGCCAGTGGCTTCTTCCACATGATTTGGGCTGCTCCTGTTGGCATCATGGTCACCACTGCTCTGCTCCTTGTCAATTTGTCATACAGTGCCCTTCCAGGGCTAGGTCTGATCCTTATTGCTATGCCTCTACTTGGTAAGGCAGTAAAGGTTCTTTTTAGGTAAAGATTTCAAACAAGCTCGAATCTCACCGCAGATTCATGCTAACCATTCTCTCAGACGACGTGTAGCCATCAACAAGATCACTGACCAGCGTGTCAGCTTAACACAGGAGATATTACAGGGAGTTCGGTTCGTCAAATACTTTGGATGGGAGACAAGCTTCCTCGAGCGCATTCAAAGTATTCGAAAAAGAGAGATACAATCCATCCAAATCCTGCTGACGATTCGAAATGCTATCCTTGCCGTCGGCATGTCGATGCCTGTCTTTGCTTCCATGGTCAGCTTCATCACGTACTCACAAGTCCACAAGAATCTCAGCCCGGCGCCAATTTTCTCATCCCTTGCTCTATTCAACTCTATGCGAATTCCTCTGAATTTCCTCCCGCTCGTTATTGGCCAGGTTATCGATGCGAATGCCTCGGTAAAGCGCATCCAAGAATTTCTGCTTGCTGAAGAGGTAAGTCAACGCCCTGATGAGTGAACTCCATGCGCAACTACTTTTTTGTATAAGATTTTCGAAATCACTAACTTTAATTTGCAGGCCGAGGAAACTGCTACATGGGATTACAATGCCAAGGATGCCATATCTGTGAGGAATGCAGACTTTACGTGGGAGCGACATCCAACGGCAGAAGGTGATGAACCTGCTTCTGGGTCAGTGAAGAATTCCCATGCGAAGAAAAACAAAAAGGACAACAAAACGAGTGTACACCCGACCCAGTCTAAAGATGGAGCGTCAAGGCCTTCAGATACGACAGTCGTCGAAGTCGAAGAGGAAAAGCCCTTTGAGTTGAAGAACATTGATCTAAGCTTCGGTCGAAATGAACTGGTTGCCATAATCGGTACAGTAGGGTCAGGAAAGAGTTCTCTTTTGGCAGCGTTAGCAGGCGACATGCGCAAAACAGATGGGCAAGTCGTCATTGGTGCGTCGCGTGCATTTTGCCCACAATATGCCTGGATCCAAAATGCAAGCGTGCGGGAGAACATCATCTTCGGCAAAGACTTCAACCAAAAATGGTATGACGAAGTGGTGGACGCCTGTGCACTCCGCCCAGATCTTGACATGTTACCAGCGGGCGACAAGACTGAAATTGGTGAACGTGGTATCACTGTATCCGGCGGCCAAAAGCAGCGAATGAATATTGCACGAGCAATCTATTTCAACGCGGACATTGTCCTCATGGACGATCCTTTGAGTGCTGTGGACGCGCACGTCGGAAGGCACATTATGGACAATGCAATCTGTGGTCTTCTCAAGAACAAGTGTCGTATACTAGCCACTCACCAGCTCCATGTTCTCAATCGCTGCGACAGGGTCGTCTGGATCGAAGACGGTCATGTGCAGGCTGTGGATACTTTTGATAATTTGATGGCTAGTAACGAGGGTTTCCAAGAGCTACTCAAAAGCACGAGGAAAGAAGAGGAACAACACGAGGCTGAGGAGGCGGACGAGGAGATTGATGAGGAGGTGCAAAAGGGAAACCAGTCAGACGCCAAAAAGACAGCAAAGAGACAGAAGAAGGCTGTTGCTCTCATGCAGGTCGAAGAACGAGCGACCAAGAGCGTGTCTTGGAGTGTCTGGATAGAGTATATCAAGGCTGGTGGCGGCATCTGGGTTGGTCCCCTCGTGGCGTTCCTTCTCATCCTCTCCCAAGGTGCGAATATAGTGACGTCTCTGTGGCTTTCCTGGTGGACATCCAACAAGTTCAAGTACAGCCAAGGGGCATACATTGGTGCATATGCTTGCTTTGGATTCAGCCAGGCTCTGTTTGCATTTTTGTTCTCATGGGCACTTGCTGTCTTTGGCACTAGGGCAGGTAAGACGATGCTTCACAGAGCCATTACTCGAGTCTTGCGTGCGCCAATGTCCTTCTTCGACACCACACCTCTGGGACGAATTACGAACCGTTTTAGCAAAGATATCGATGTCTTGGACAACACCATCACAGATTCTATGCGCATGTACTTTATGACCCTGGCCATGATCATCTCGTAAGTCGAGTTTACTTGTCATTTGCAAGGTGTCAACTGACTTTATTACAGTGTCTTCATCCTCATCATTTCCTACTATTATTACTATGCCATCGCCTTGGGGCCATTATTCATGATCTTCTTGTTCTCAGCTGCCTACTACAGAGCTTCTGCTCGTGAGGTCAAGCGCCATGAAGCTGTTCTACGCAGCACAGTATTTGCACGCTTTGGTGAGGCTGTTATGGGCACACCGACAATCCGTGCCTATGGCCTCCAGGAGCAATTTGCGCGCACTGTACGAGAGTCTGTGGACGACATGAACAGTGCTTACTATTTGACGTTTGCCAATCAACGTTGGTTGAGTGTTCGATTGGATGTTGTGGGCATCCTGATGGTCTTTACTACAGGAGTCCTTGTTGTCACCAGCCGCTTCTCAGTCAACCCAAGTATCGCCGGCTTGGTTCTTTCGTACATTCTCACCATTGTCCAGATGATTCAATTTACAGTACGCCAACTTGCCGAAGTTGAGAACAACATGAACTCTACAGAGCGCATGCATCATTATGGAACGCAATTAGAAGAGGAGGCACCCTTGCATATAGGCGAAGTTCGGCCAACATGGCCGGAGCATGGAGAAATTGTCTTTGACAACGTGCAGATGCGATATCGTGAGGGGCTACCGTTGGTCCTCAAGGGCCTCAACATGCATGTGCGCGCAGGCGAGCGAATTGGGGTTGTTGGCCGAACTGGAGCTGGCAAGTCGTCCATCATGAGCACACTGTTCCGCTTGCAAGAGCTGTCTGGTGGCGCCATCATGATTGATGGAGTAGACATTAGCAAGATTGGTCTGCATGACCTACGGTCGAAGCTAGCGATTATCCCACAGGATCCAACGCTGTTCAAGGGCACAATTCGCTCCAACTTGGACCCGTTTCATGAGCATTCTGACCTTGAGCTTTGGTCCTCTCTACGCCAGGCTAATCTAGTATCTAATGACTCGAGTATGGAGGATACCTCTGGGCGCATCCACCTGGACAGCGTTGTAGAGGAAGAAGGTACGTCATGGACATGCATACATATATGACTGACATGTAATAATATGCTGTATAACAAGCTGACAAGGCATGTGCCGCAGGACTCAATTTTAGCTTGGGACAGAGGCAATTGCTCGCACTGAGCCGAGCACTGGTGCGGGGGTCACAAATTATTGTGTGCGATGAGGCGACCAGCAGTGTGGATTTTGAGACGGACGCTCTTGTGCAGACTTCGATGAAGACGGGATTTGCAGGCAAGACGCTGCTGTGCATTGCGCATCGACTGAAGACGATTATCGACTACGACCGGATCTGCGTCATGGACCAGGGCCAGATTGCAGAACTCGACACACCAGCCAACTTGTATTACAGAGAGGGAGGTATTTTCAGAGGCATGTGCGAACGCAGTGGAATTCGAGAAGAAGACTTGGCAGGGAAGCAGTAAAAGCAGGATAGGCTATATGCAGTGGCAGTAGCGGCTAATAATGGGTCAATGGGATGTGGAGAAGAGGATTAATGATGTGATGGGTGGGTGATTTCATCACGAGGTGGGTGCATGACATGGCGTTTGTAGCGGCATAGGCATAGGCAGGCGAAAAGGGAGGAGTTTGAGTGGTGCATTCCGGGATTTTGCTAGCATGGCATGAGGAATGGAGGTTGCCGCGCAGAACTCCTTATCTCTACTCGGTAGGATTGCACACAACAATACTCGGTAGTCGGTAGCTAACTATCTATGGAGAAGTCAGTGTCGGTACTATGTATGTGCATGTTAATTTGAAGAGATTGGCGAAGCGCCAGTGTTGAGCTAAATTAACATGGCCACGACGGCAGCAAATTTGAGAAACAACGGGCCGAGGGAGGGCATTGATGTGGGAGAGAGGGAGAGAGAGGCTACGGCAGTTCAGTCGACAAGTGAACTGCAGGCTGGAGCATACTATGTATGTAGAAGATGAAGCTAACCAAGACTCGCCACATGTTCGCGGCCAGCCGTGAGTCGGTGAGTTGAGACTCGAGTCTTGGCACGCCCTTTTGGGACTAGCGCCACCCGGCCTCCACCCAGCCATTCAACAGCCAATGGTGCCAAGACGGCGCCGCTCACCAAGTCATTCTAGACCAGGCAACGGCTAGGCCTCTTTGGGGAGGGGGGCGACTGTCACTCACGCAGCGGAAGTAACCTGCCCTACATAATACCTGATATTACATAACTAGTAGTCAATGATGGATAATTTACTTGCCGTTAGTACATAGTATGTACTATGTAGTATCATAGGATGCATCATGGACGACGGTGATGGCCCATGGGCAGTCGGGGCTCAGGGGGCACGTCGCAAATAGAGTCTGGTTGAACATGCAGTGGATGGCCATCAAATGAGCGGATTCCCAAACACGACTAGCGCTCCTCTGTCCAACCCATGGCGTTTTTTTGGCTGCACAGGACACACGCCTAGGCAGGAACCGAGTAGGTAGGTATTCACTCTTCTCCCACTCCCACTCACTACTCACTCCCTCTCGCGTCACTCTTTTCGCCAGACCATCAAGAACTCAGGAACCAAAGAGTCCAGGTCCTCTCCCTCTTTTTTTTTTTCTTCTCGTCTCTTCTCGTCTCTCGTGCTGCACGCCTCAACCTATATACTCCGTACCTACTCCTTGCACATCGCTCCTTCTTTTGTCTTGCTCCTGCGCGCCTGCCTCTGTCCTGGTCGAACCTCCCTGCACCGCACTACTGGAACACTCCGTCGGCAGTCGATATCCTCCATCAATTGAGCCCCATGTCCCTCGTGCTGTAAAACTCACCTTCTCTCCCTTTCCTCACAGTCGCACCACGCCCGCCGCTCAGTGCAGCACTTCCGCTGTCCACTGTCCTTCTCAACCACCACGCCATTGTTCTCTCGGCCGCAATAGACACTCTCCGAGCCCGCTTCTGCTGTCTCGCTGTGTGATTTACTCGCTGCCTCGGTCACCATGGCGGCAAACGAGAAGCACGAGCCCGTCACCTTTGGTGTCACTATTGAGCACCCTGCGGATCCCGCTCCCAACCAGCAGTCGACTCTCCGTCCCCAGCCCTCGACTGACTCCACAATGTCGTCAACATCTGCCGATCTAGCCAAGAAGGAATGGGCCATGGACCCCTCAAACCCATGTTCTGCTTTCTACAAACACCCCGAGGCACGTCGCTCCATGGATGCTTCCAGCGCACCTCAGAGCAGGACCCACCTCGACGTGCATACCACTGAGCGCGACCTCGAAGCTGGTGTTCCCCTCTCCGTTGCCTCGACACAACAGCCAAAGGTATCGGTCGACGGCAGAGTCAAAGAGTGCACCATGTGGCCCTCGAGACAGGCTGTGCTGGACAAGAGGAAGACATACAAGCGAAGTCGTGGCTGCAACCTGTTCAAGAACTTGACCAGCAAGCAGAGACTATGGGCTAAGATCGTCATTGCTCTCCTCGTTATTGCTGCTGCAGTTGGCCTCGGTGTGGGCATCTCGCGTGCCGTTGGCGGAGGAGTATGGGCTGGTGAGGGCAAGAGCAGGGAGATTCCACACGGCTGAACTTGACTGCCATGATGACATGGACCATGACAGCTAGCGAGTGAGTTGCCACCAAGGTCTTGGCTGTCTCTATTTTCCTAACGTGGCATTGCTAGGCTATCTGCACTCTGCTCGCAAACCACGACATTCCATACTGTTTTCGATGCCATTTTTCGATATCCCCTTGTAACTGTTTATTGATTCGGTTATGTAAATATCGTTCAATTCGTTTTGTTCTTCACCGTTGGTACCGGGTTCGACTCAGCATATTACTTTGGGTTTTACATGGCGTTTCATCGGTGGCGCATACTTAGCATTTTACAATCGTACACATGCATGGGCTGGCGGAGCATAATGGACTTGATCATCTGTGCATAGATTTCACACTGAGCCTAGAAGGCCCTACCCATGTTTTAAGAATCAAGTATGGCTTCTGCGAGAAGAAGGCACATTCCGTTCGATGAGCACGATTTGCACTCCATACAAGTGACGTGGATCAACGACCAAACAATGACGCCTAGGGAGCTCTCTATTTAGTAATTATCTCTCTGACTAATTACTCGGTATCCTCACCATGCCAAGCATCAAGGCTGAAGTCTCAACGCAACCCCCCATACACACACACATATAGATCGGAAACGTGAAACATTTCCCACCCCATGAAACCAAAGCTGACAACCAAGGCCCGAATTGTCACGTGCAATTTGCTCACTGCTACTGCTGCCCAAGCGGGAAGATCTAACGGGCCTATGATTAATATCCACCATAGGCAATGACATTCCACTCACCCCCGCCGCTCATCCTCCACCGTCGCCTCTTCTTCCAAGATCTTGGTACTCGGTTGTTGAAAGAATGTTTGGAACGCATGTTGTTTATTTGATAGCGAACAGGGGTGGGGACTCGAGTAGTGTTTATTGGGAGCGTCCTTTTATTTTTCTGTTTCCAATTTTGGGTTATCTTGGTAGTTTTAGGGAAGTGAGCAATAAAATATAGCTGGAATTGAGGGGCGGAAGAAGTTGGAGTGAGTTTAATGTAACTATTGCTAACATATATATATCACTTAGCTAAAAGGCCTTGGGGCATGGGTTTATGAGAAGGTGAATGAATACTGGATATTGATACTCTATCCCATCATGACTACGGCTATGTGTAACCAGCCATCTAGATATGCTGAAGCTCGAAGTAATTCTTCGACACTTGCCGTCAGGGGTAGCGCACCGCCGTGGAGTACTGCCTGAGCAAGTAGAGGGCTACGCCTGCTGGGAAAGAGCGTTGGCAAGATCTGGTTAAGTGCTGTTCCAATAGTCTGCGGTTGGCCTTTGAGCTGTCAGTAATGCCGAGTTTTGGGAGTCGAAACTTCCAGTACTTACGAGAGGAAAGATTTGTTGGCACTAGACTTTGCACCACCCTCAGACTTCCTGGCGTGTCGTCTTTCTGCGATGCTTCTGCTGCATGCGGAAGATACAAGCGAACCGGGAGATGTCGTAGGTTGACACCCTGAGGGTTGAGGAGTTTCTGATTAATGGGATTATAGAGGGAAAAGTCGTGTTTCCGTACACCATCCCATAGCTGCGTCGAGTCTTCTTTACTCAAAAACATGACCGTCTTGCCTGTTCCTGTCCTTAGGTAATCTGCTTCCTTCACTCCATGGATGAACAAGTCATGCAAGACCTTGTCCTCGCCATCAAGCTTTACAAGCTGCTCGCTTGGGAAGTCTGAAAAGTGTACCGTGAGTCGCCACGGTAGATGCTTGCGTTCATCTTCAGTAGTTTCATTCTTTGGAGCAGGCGAGGTTGAGTCGGGTGGATATGCAGGCTCAGCGCCAGAGTATAAATCATAGAGCAAGCCAAGCGGATAGTGCCATTTCAAGGGTACGCCTTCGTACGAAAGCCAGGTATCAGATATCTGGACATCAGGGAAGATCAACTTGGGAGAAAAGAAGGCGTGTAATTTGTGTATGAGAAATCCAAGATATGACAACCGTGGAAATTGGATCTGGCAGAAAATTAGCATGCAACCACGCTGCATGATAAGCAAGATAGAGAAGATGAAGTTGATTACCAGATATGGGTCTGAGTCGTCGTATGTTCTGCAGTCGTTCTTGTAAAGTCTGATTTCCAGTGGTATACTCCCCTCCCACACATTTTGCCGCAGCCTACTCGTGACGTCGCGGGAAGACATGGGAAGGTTCCCCCAGAATGCAAGATGACGCCCAAGAGAGACTACTGGCGATACATGGTGGGGTCGGCGGGGTGAACAGAGCTTGGACACGACGGGATACTTGCATGTTCGAGGCTGATTGTGCGTCTCTCCGACAACCGCCCACCTCTCATTCGCCATGTAATAGTCTTATTCTGCGCTTCCCCTTCACAGGAAGCCATCCGCATTAGTTTCTTTGTCCGACCATTAAGCTTGTTTCCAAATGGCTGACGTTCTTCCTCCCCATGAATGGACCATGAGCGTTACCCTCAGTCGCAAACGCTCGAGGCTCGAGCTGGGCGACGACGATGAGTTACAACTCAGGAGAGAACCATCGCCTGCACCTTCTGCCCTGAGTGATACTTTGAAAAAGTCTCGCACACAATGCGAATTAGACGAGCTGGACATTATACACCCCGAGGAGGCCTGGCGTCTTGACGTGGATGCGCTCCTCTCTAGCAATTGTGTCTCAAAGCCGCCTGGAAGCAATTTAGAGCCACACAACAATTGGGCAAGGTACCAGAAGGGAGAGTCAATCATCGTGCTGTGCGTGCAAGGCAATGTGCAGACACACTACGATTTACTATGGTGAGCATTTCCAGCATGTCGTCTTGCGATGATGCATCTGCTGACAGGCCTACTAGTTCAGCATTGCCAGACCTCTACAACCTTTCGCCAACCCTCCAAGCTTTAGTACTCTGCCACGATCCACAGTCACACACTCTTTCTCTCAATGCGCCAATCTCACTACCTCTTGTACAAGCCTACCAGCCGCCGAATAACCATTTCGTACGCCTAGGACTATTGCATCCGCTCGGCGGAGGAAAGTTTCCCCTTGATGCCTTGGTCGTGTTGGATCAGAGAGGCAGGCGGAGGCTGGTGCTGCCATTTGGCTGGGGAGCCGGTACACACGCGACTACGCCTGCGGGACGAGGCATACAGAGGCGCTTCGTGGAATTGCTAAAGAATTGCGTAGAGACGTTGGAGCAAGTCTAAATTGGCGTTACATGGCTGCGGAACACACTATACTATCTGCAATGATACCCAGGTGCGGCAGATAATAATTTCGTATCCACAATCGGTCACCCACTATTAAGCCACAAACAAAATTGAGATAACTTTTAATAGTTAATGGTATTTATACATCTTTTCATGACTGCTGCGTACTAGGGATCCGTAGCTAGGGGATCTTTTGTCCTCCTGGTCTCAGATCATGCCATCGTGGTGGTGCTTAGAGACCCAGCTTGGTCTCCTTGTCCTTGATAGGAATCTCAGAACCAGTAGTATTCTTGTATTGCTTGCGTATGTAATCACTGATCTGTTCGTCCTTGGCTTGCTCAGCAGCAGACTGTACTATATTAGCTGTTGCACCAACATGCAACATGTAGTTGCAAGTGTGACGACATACCTCGTTGTCCTGAGGACCCTGGCCGAGGAACTTCTCCTGCACAAAGTCGACACCTATGCTTGGTTAGTCATGTGGTCGAGTCAAGGAGCTGGAGAGAGGTGAAGTACTTACCCTTGTCGAGCAAGTCCTCGTTCTTCTCGCTCTCGCGACCACCCCCAGCAGCTGTGTTCAACTTATCGCCAATGCCACCAAAGAAACCACCGCTCTGTTGCTCGCCAGACGATGAACCCTGGGCAGGCTGCTGGGATTGTTGCTGGTTGTTGCCGGAGCCAGTAAGCTTGTTGACAAAGTCCATCTTGAAGAGTAAGGGTCTGTTAATGGTATGTAGGAGATATAAAAGGAGAAGAGAGTAATAATTGAGGCTACTATTTCTTTGCAAAAGGATGAACAAGCGTTTAAGTAGGTAGAGAAGCCAAGCTTTGCAAATAGCAGGATTTCTAGTCGCACTCTTTCTTGGTTGCAGTAATTAGCTTGTAGACTATCATGTACCCAATCTGCTCAGCCGACGAGTAGGTAGATTCAAAAGTCCGCGTTACGTCATTCATTCCAGTTCCAGGGACAGGGATGCGACTTGCGGCTGCCCTACACGTGAAGTGCTACCCCCACATTTTGTGTGCTGACTGAGAGCTTTTTTCTTCTCTAGATATTGACGCATTTCTGTTGGATGTGACATGACTCTTCTTGTCAGTCGCTTTGGTTCAATCGCCATCATGCCTATTCCCATAACAATCATCACAGGTTTCTTGGGTTCAGGCAAAACTAGTACGTATGCGTGCACTTCATCTCAATGATGATGAGCTTCTTCCGAGGTTCGGAACATCAAGCTAACGTATATCTTGTCCAACAGCCCTGATCCTCAACCTCATCCCCCAGCTCCCCCAAACCTACAAACTCGCACTCCTCAAGAACGAATACGGCGATGTCGCTGTCGATTCCCAACTTGCGTCTTCGCAAGCCATTTCCGGCGTCCAAGAACTGCTCAACGGCTGCATATGCTGCAATCTCGTGGGCCAACTATCCGACGCGCTGGAAACCCTCGCAAACGAGCAATCCCTCGATCGTATCGTAATCGAAACCTCAGGCTCAGCTTTCCCCGCGACCCTCGCCATGGAAGTAAACCGCCTAGCCCGAGAAACCGGCCGCTACGTCCTCGACGGCGTCATGAGCGTAATCGACGTAGAAAACTGGAAAGGCTACGAAGACACAAGCTACACTGCCAAAATGCAAGCGCGCTATACGGATCTCATTGTGCTGAATAAATGGGAACTGGTATCGGAGCGCAAACTCGAAGATGTAGAAGACGCCATTCTCGCGCTTGAAGTCGAGCCGCAAATACCACGGACCAAGAGCAGCAAAGGTTGGGTCGATAAGGATATCATATTTGGCCTGGATGCGCGGCTAGCGGGACAGGTGGAAGAGCACAAGGAAGAGCATGCGCACGCGCATAATCATAAGCATTCGAGTGAGATTGAAGTGCTGAGCGTTGCGTTGAAGAGTGCGAGTGGAAAGGGCAGTATAGACACTGAGAAATTGGCAAAACTGCTGCAATATCCTACCAAGGATGAAGTCTACCGGATAAAGGGGATTATATACGCGTCGACTACGCCCAAATCCTCGGACGTGGAACAGGATGCGTATCGAAAAGTGCCCGAGGGCAGAGCGAGATTTATCTTGAACTGGGCATTTGGCCGTTGGTCGTTCACGCCAGTTGCCCTACCCGAGGGTGCGAACCAAGTAGAACCAGAGTTGAGGTTGACAGTCATGACGGCTAGATATGAGTCGAACAAGTGGAAGAAGGAAATAGAGTCAAGTGGGCTCATTGCATTGCAAGATGCTACAGAGGGAACATTGGTTGTAGAAAAGATTATATGAAGCATTGTTTACACTTTTTAGATACCCATATAGACGGCATATAGATAGGTCTCGGTGCCTTCTCGAATAGTAAAGGTGTCTTACTTAAGCCGCTTGATTCCCCC
>SSBG01000018.1:5523-22274 GCA_028220655.1 Shiraia bambusicola | reverse complement strand
CCCCCCAAAAAAAAATGGTACACGCGCCCCTTGCCACGTAGATTAACACCCGTGTGGCATACCCTAAACACAACATGTGTAATTTTTTCTTTACAACTGCTCAATCACTTCAACAAGCTTGTCTAGACCATCTTCAGATCCATCGGTCAGCAGGCCCTGCATCATTCTCGCTCTGGGGGAAACATTAGCAATCATCCTCGAAGCCGCGGGCTCGACTGTGTGACTTACATAGTACCCACTCTACAAGCCCCCATGCTAGTTTCCAAATCCCTTGACTTGCCTTCTGCCACATCAATAACATGATCTGGAACATTGGCCAATCTTGCGACATTCAGTCCATAGGATCGATGGCTCGTGCCTTCAGCAACCTCGTACAAGAAGACGACTTCCTTGCCGCCATTTCTTTCTTCAAAGCTCATATGAACATTTTTGAGTTCTCCCTGGAAGCGATTCTGAAGCCTTGCTAGGTGCTGGTAGTGCGTGATGAAGAGTGTCAAAGATTTGAGGTCACGAATGACATAGTCGAGTACTGCTTCTGCAATAGCGACACCGTCGAATGTGCTAGTTCCGCGACCAAGTTCGTCGAGAATGATGAGTGATCGAGGAGTCGCTGACTTTAGGATATCAGATGTTTCATTCAGTTCCACCATAAAGGTACTCTCGCCCTTTAGCATGTTGTCGAATGCGCCCATGCGAGTAAAGACGGCATCAAGCATGCCGAGTCGTGCTTCTGTAGCAGGTACATAGGACCCGATTTGACCCATGATGGCAATGAGTGCTGCGGAACGGACATAGGATGATTTACCACCCATGTTGGGTCCAGTGACGAGCAGAGAGCGAGTGGAATCATGCGAAAGGTGAAGGTCGTTGGGAACGTAGGTGTTGAGCAAGAGCTGTTCGACCATGGGATGTCGGCCACCCACAATGTCAACCTTGATGTCGTCGACAAAAGTTGGCTTGACGTATCCCGGTTGGTTTGCAAGAGTAGCAAGAGAGAGCAATGCATCGAGTGTTGCCAGACTGTGGATGCAGTCACGTAACTCTTGGTACTTTGCAGAAATCTCATCAAGCAGACCCATGAACGCCTTGTCGCAAGCTGCAGCCAGAGACTCCTTGTATTGGTCCCGTTCTTGCAGCATGCGCTTGACTTCTGGGGTATGGAAGCGCAGGGTCGTCTTTGTTGCCGAGATTTGTTGCCATGATGCAGGAACCTTTTTTTCTTCTGTGGACTTGCGTTTGACTTCGATCAAGTATTCAATACCAGCAACAGTCACATAGTCGACCTTTGTCTTTCCTAATTTTGTAGCTGCATCCTTGCGATGAGTATTGAGATCATCTTCCACTGAAGCAATACTAAGCTTGAAGTCGTTGATGTCTTCTGCTTCATGCTCCTCGCGAAAAAAGTCGTACTTGTCATTGTCTCTTGCGGCCTTGGCATTTATCTTCTCAAGGAAATTGTTCAGGTCCTCATAGATTTTGGGCACACTCGACACTGCCTCGCTGAGTAAGGATGAAGAGAAGCCGCTCTGCTCGGCCGTTTTGACCGACAGGTAGTGACTCGAAATATCTCGCAGCGTTTGCAAAGCAGCCAACAGCTCTGGTCGTGTGCACTTCTTGTAGTATATCCTAATGAGGACTTTCTCTAGATCGGTCTTGATTCTTGCGAGTACGTACTTGAGCTTATCAGTAGCAACAGTGTTTTCGCCCTCCTTGAGCTCTTCCACAGCTGCTATTCGTTCTTCAAGGCGCGTCTTGTCGATCATTGGTCGCCCGACCCATTTCCTCAATAGACGCTGACCAAATCGCGTCTTGGTTCGGTCCATAGTCCAGAAGAGACTGCCTTTTGTTGTAAAGTCTGTCTGGTTTTGGTAAATCTCTAGACTGGAAAGGGTGTTACCATTCAAGAGCATGTATGACCGAGCGCTGAATGGCTGAAAGTACTTGGTCAGGTCAAAAACATGTTCAAGTCCATATTCACTCAAGTAAGTGATCATAGCCGACAAGCATATAGTCACATGTTCGGACAGCTGATGTACTTTGTCAAGAACTGCGCCTTGACTTTCCGAACCACCTCCTTGGCTAGACTTCATCTTGCCAGCGTAGAAATTGGAAATATGGCTGTATGCCTGTGCCGCCATGGTTTTAGGCTTCTCTACCCTTTCTACGCGCGATCTATCACCAAAGACGTTCGTCTTACTCGCGGATAGATGTTGGATCAATTTGTCGGTAGCTTTCGACAGGTCGCCGACGATCAGGAATTCGGCAGGGGCGATGTGGAGTAGTCTTGTCTCAATCTCGCTACGCATGAAACCATCCTCGAAATCGTCGTAGATAATGTCTCCCGTTGCCGGCTGGACAGCAACCAAGCCAACCTGTACTTTCTCGTCTGTGCCCCAACCTTTGGCATTCGTCTCTGTTATGCACAGGAGATAGCCGGTGGCTTGTACGCTGGCACCTGACCCTTCGGTAGGTGTCTCGAGACCCTCAACATCGTCGACGTATGTACCCTTGGTATAGAGATTGGTAAGTTTCCTTACAAAGGGCGCGTTCCTGTTGTCGCCTGCTGCTTTGAGGGCAGCGGTCTCAAGCTGACGGACTACACCGACTTTGTGATTTGCCTGTACAAGTCGCTTGACGTGGACTTGAAGGCGATGTACAGGGAAACTTGCGGAAGCGAACCGGTCATAGTGCGCTTCAGACGGATGCTCATCGTACCTGAATTTGCCAGGTATACAAACGATACCTAACTCTTTTGATGCTACCCGTGCGTCCTCACCAAAGAACTTGAACTTGTATCCGACCTCCATGATTATAACTGTGTCGAGATGTTTGCGCTTGATGTCTAGGTATTGCTTCTCCATTGGAGTCAGCTTTGAGCCTGCCTTCTTGGTTGCAGTGCCTTTCTTGCCTTTGGTAGGCTTGGCCACCGGCTCTTCTTCCTCGTCTTCTTCCTCGCCCTCTGCACCATGGCCATTGACGTCGCCTTCAGAAGTAATCTTGTTCCGCCTCCTTAGCTCTGCAAAGCTATCTGGTCGTCCAAGCTTCTTTACGAACTTTTCGTGAAGCCTCTCCTTCTGTGGCTGTGAGGCCGCAGCATCCTCTTCCGCTATATTCTCATTATGTGCCACAGGGGACGATGAGAACAGGAACTTGGACGTTCTATCTGTGATCTTTGGTAATTTTACCAAGTTCTCCTGGACTGGAGAAGCATCGTCGAGCGAGGGTCGAGGAGATTCGTCATTCGTCAATCGCACGCGTTTGGATGGCGACGAGCGACCGGTGTCTTGATCATCCGCGTCTTCCGTGTCATCATTGATCGAGCGCTTGCGGATGGAAGCTGGACGAGAGACAGGCAGATCATCTTCATCATCGGAATCGTGATGAGCTAGTTTCCGGACTCCGAGGGTGGTAGGTTTAGGGATTGGCTGAGGGGCTGCTGGCTTAGGGGCCTGTGAGGATTTTGGAGTGAAGAAGCTGGAGATTGTTTGCTGCTTAGTTTTTTGATGCTGGCTCTGGGACGATTGGGTACTTTTAGGGGCCATTGAATTGGTCTGCGGGGTTGAGATGGAAGTTGTCGATGCAGCGAGGAGTTGTAAGTGGAAAACGCGTAGGTTGGGCTAAGACGCGCTCACTTAAATCACGATGTCACATGAGCAAGGCTGGACCGTGAACCACTACCAGTCAATTGATTACCTAAGTTACACAACTTGGTGTATAATTGAATACTATCTTTTTAGTAGACTTTGTCGCATCGCAACCCATGTTGGATGACAAGCCTGTCAAAACTATATGGGTTGCTGCAACTCGACCCAAACTGGAAAACTTACGCCGCTGACGATGTACTCCGTATGCAGTACACAATACCACCTAACCATATTGATAACGGCGGATGCGCATCCTTAGCTCGTCTCCCAACAGGATGTGTCCTACCAATGCTTTGAATACTTATCTTATTAAGTGAGTTCTATTTCAAAAACGACTCTCCTCGTACCTTTTTGCGACATCGGTCCGTCAGGGAGATGACCGTTGCTGGACCTTCACTCGCATGCAGCGTGTTTCGTACCGATATGTGATGATTGCATCCCGCTACTCATAGTAGCTGCCTGAATAGTTCAAGCGCCGGTAGGACTTGCGGGTCCTGGCTATCTTTGTGATCAACAAACGGCATTGCAAATAGAGACGAATCCATTACTTCTGCGCATGTCTGGTCTTACTTCCTCCGCTCCTCTCTACCGCCTGCAGGTTTTGCGACAATGCTGTGTGGTGCTGGAACAATGTCAGGATGGATCGCGGGTCTCTTGACTTTGCAAGTAGTCCTTGGGAGTCCCATATCGAACGTGATACCTCGTACACCATCAGCGCCAAAGCTTGATCCTGGGCACTTGGGTGCTGTAGCTTCGGAGGCTGAGGTATGCAGTCACATTGGCATTGATCTGCTGAAGTTGGGTGGAAATGCAGCAGATGCCATGGTTGGTACTGTAGCCTGTGTTGGGGTGGTGGGCATGTACCACAGCGGTAAGTACAATCCATCTGTTCATACAAGATAATACTCAAATCCTTGATGCATAAGGTGTTGACAGCTCGCAGGATTGGGGGGTGGTGGATTCATGCTCGTTCGGGCGCCCAATGGCACCTACGAATTCATCGATTTTCGTGAGACTGCCCCAGCAGCCGCCTTTGAGGACATGTACAAGAACAATACCCAGGCTAGTATTGAAGGTGGCCTTGCCTCAGGTGTTCCAGGCGAAGTTCGCGGGCTGCAGCACCTACACGAAAACTATGGCAGCCTTCCTTGGGCTACTGTGCTCGAACCTGCAGTCAAGGTTGCAAGATATGGCTGGAGGGTCAACGAGGATCTCGTCAGATACATGAACTCTGCCATTGCTTCTGCAAAACAAAACTCGACTTCGAACTTCTTCGTGGACGACCTCGACTTTGCTTTGGACTTTGCGCCGCAAGGCCGCCTTCTCAAGTTGAATGAGACCATCACGCGGAAACGCTACGCCAACACATTGGAGACCATTGCTAACGAAGGACCCGATGCGTTCTACACTGGTCCCATAGCAGAAGCTACCATCCGAGCTCTCCAGGCTGCAGACGGCACCATGACCATGCAAGATCTCGAGAACTACACAGTAGCCATCCGCAAGCCTTCGACCATTACATACCATGACTACAAGCTCACCGCTTGCAGCGCACCCTCTGGAGGAGAAGTTGCCCTCGCATCTCTCAAAATCATGGAAGGCTACTCCGACGTAGGCGAACCAGACAACATCAATCTAACCACGCACCGCCTCGACGAATCCATGAAATTCGCCTACGGCATGCGCGCCAATCTTGGCGACCCTCTGTTCCTAGACGGCATTGACAAATACCAAGACCAAATGATTTCCGCCCAAACCGCCGCCGAAGTCCGCTCCAAAATCAGCGATTCCCAAACCTTTGACGTAGCCTACTATGACCCTCGGGGCCTCGAATCCCTCGAAACCCCTGGAACCTCTCACGTTGTCACAGCAGACCACACAGGCATGGCCATTACCCTCACCAGCACCGTCAACCTCCTCTTCGGCAGCAAACTCGTCGTCCCGGAAACAGGCCTCATCATGAACAATGAAATGAATGACTTTAGCATTCCCGGCGCTTCAAATGCTTTTGGATACATTCCTTCCCCTGCAAACTTTATTCGCCCCGGCAAAAGACCCCTCTCGTCCATTTCCCCAGTCATTGTCGAACACCTCAATGCCACATGCCCGGTTGATGCTTTTTACGTGGCCATTGGCGCGGCTGGCGGATCTAGAATCACCACGGCTACTATTCAGAATCTCATTCATGTCTTGAGTGGCAATCTTACTACGGAGCAGGCTCTTGCTCAGCCGAGGATCCATGATCAATTGGTCCCTGCCCAGGTGTCGTTTGAGTATGCGTGGGATAACTCCACAACGGCGTTTTTCAAGGAGCTCGGTGCTAATGTGACTTGGGAGGCGCCGGGGGGCAGCGCGGCGCAGGGCTTGAGGAGATTGACCAATGGGACTTTTGAAGCGGCAGGTGAACCGAGGCAGAAGAATAGTGGTGGCTTTGTCGTGTAGGGAGGGAGGGAGTGTTGAAATGTGTAATGTTTGAAGGACTGGTGAAATGAGTGAGGTCCAGTAGACTAGAGTCTCTCCCAAGAAGTACTACCATAGATGTTGATTCAGATGCGTTGTACAACTTGATACGTTTGAGCAATGCCAGGATACCGATGTATTAGCTGGTCGACTTTCCCAAATGCCGCACTCGCCTCCATTATTTTGATTGCGGTCATTGTAATGCATGCAAAACGTATATTAATCTTTGGATTATCTACTCATCGAGTATCCAGCTTGGTGACGGGTGTCATGTGCACTAAGATGCCATCAAATCCTCCCGCTTTCATCACGAGAAAGCTACAATACAGGCAAAGGTTGTTGGAGTGAATGGGGAAGCGTTTTATACCTTTGCAAAAGAGTTGTCGACCACCAGAGACATAGCTAGTCTCGGTAAAAAAGAAATTTTGCCTGGACAGGAAAATGTCTCTAGAGACGGCCGCCCGGAATGAAAAACGCCGATGGATGTCGAAACGATCATCCTATGAAGAGTTTTCAGTGCGGTAACTGAACTTGTCAAGTAACCGAAGCTACAGGGTACAAACCTTATCTACACAAAATTGTCAGTAATGCTCACTGTATGAGAATTCGAGCAGTGGCGTACCGTGTCCCTAGTAGCGAGCCCGCTCATCAGGTGTGGGGAGAAACACCACAAGGGTGTCTTCGGCAGGTTCCGAGCTACAACAAAAGTCTCCAGTCAGTGGGCTTCATGTATGATTGAACAGTGTGGTGATTACTTTTCGTCGGCAACCAGGTAAATGCAGGAGATGAGTGACAAACAACAAGAGGATTAAAGCAGAAAAAAAAGCCAAAAAAGGTAGTGGTGTGATGATCGAGGCAGGATGGGAACTTCTATCTTGTGGTGTTCCCACTTCGGTGAACTATTTGCGGTGACGCTTGTTTGCTGTGCTGTGAGGCTGTCCTTTGCGTTTCTGGGATTGGGGACTGGGAGGGGCGCTCTTATCAGATGATACATACCCATTGACAACCTGATCAAGTTGCATATACTCTTCGGCGACATCTTTGCCTCCGCGGTTCAGCAAATACTCCATATAGAAGTGCGACAGCTCCTTCGATGCTTCGGTCGAGCAGCGGCCCTTTGAGCGCATCAAATCGTGGACGGCCTTCACGCGCTCGTGAGCTTCTTCTTGGTCGGAGGAGGGCTGTGCAATCTCAAACTCGAGGTACTTGCGCCAGAACTGACGAGAGTCTGCAAACTGTTCATGCTTGTCTTGGAAGACCTGTCGAGCTTCATCCAAAACTCCCTTGGACTGCCACAGAATGCGGGCCTGTTCAGCAGCTAGAATACCACCAACCTGACTATCAGATTGTGCTATGTACTCATCCAGAAGACGAACAGCGGCATCATTGCCTTCGTGCCGTCGCTCTAGATTGGCCAAAGAAACCAGCGTCTCTTCGTGTCCCGGGGCTTCCTCGAGAATGGACATGTAGATGTCACGAGCCACTTCTGTCCGACCGAGCTTCTCCTCAAATCTAGCCCAATTCAGTCGGACTGTTGAATCTGAAATGGGTACAAATATGCAACTAGCTCGCATGTAGATGATACGAGCGTTCTCTTCCTTGCCCTGCGCGAACATCCATCGCGCATATCGCAGCCAAAATTCGTCATAGAGCGCACATACGGACATGCAACGCTCGTAGAGAAATAGGGTGCGCTCAAAATCTTCCCGTCTTTCCTCGAAATCAAGATATTTGCGCCAGTTTTCGAGTTCGACATCCTCAAGCGCAGTGACGTGGAAGTAGGGACGCTTGATAGCCTGTTCGAAGTTCCAACGGGTTGTAACTTCTCGTTGGACGACAGAGTACAACCTGTAGTAATGTCCGGCAATGATTTGTCGAAGTTGTCGCTCAAATTCCATTGGATTCGTCTCTTGCTGGCTTTCGTCTACTTGAGCTTCTTGTTTCAGCTCCTCAAGCAGTTCTGGGTCTGCCAACTCTTCAATCGGCCGTGTGCCTAGCAAGACGGTGAACTTTTCGTAGTATTTGGAAAACTGATAGGTTGGAAGCTGAAACACGCGAGCGCATAGCTTTGTCACGTTGGCGGGTTCCGGGATGCGCTCCTCAAACTCGATATACTTGTCCCAGAAGATATGGCTCTGGAAGTCGAGGCCAACAAAGTGCGTGCCGCGCTCGAAGAGCCTGACAGGTCAGTATGAAGCTGCGCGAATTTGTCATGTGGAGATACATGCGAAGGTGGGAGAGGAGGCTGGGATCATAAGCCGGCTAGCCCAAAGACACCAAAGCGACCGCAGGCTACCAGACTTTACAAAGGTTTAGAGTTCTACCCCAATGCAGAGAGAAGCCGCGCAACAAGTGCAGCCATGACCTGGCTGGTGAGGAATGTGGTGAGGTGGCGACGAGCATCGAATGCATGCGCCATAGATGGAAAGCAAGACTTACTCTCGGATGATGTCATTGTCATGAGACGTGGTCATCTTGAAGCCGCAGTAGTGTGCCCACAGGTCTACTGAAGCAGTGGCGCAGGAGATGCCTCGCTCAAAGACCTGGTCTTGTGTCAATGTCCATCCTGGTTGTCTCGAGCCAAGTAACAAACTATTTCAGCCGTCTCAGTTCCGCCAATGGCAAACTCGAGGTCTGCATATTTCTTCCAGTAGCCAAAGAACAGCGGGAATTTGGCTAGGAAGCAGTCATAGACGTTGCGCAATAGCTCGATGGCAGATGGGCTTGAGTTGCGCGTGACGCCGCCTTCGAGTTCGGTGGCACGGGTGACGAGCGCCTCCCATCGCCCGAATTCGTCCTCATTCTCTACCTGCAGGCAATTCAGTAAAAGCAACTTTACGAGGGCAATGTAGTACTGACGACTGCTTCGAGGAGCTTCCGGATCTCACATGCCGCCTCCTCGCCGGTATACTGGATCTGCGCAATGGCGCCGCGCCCGGTAGCCAGCATCGCGACGCGCAAAGGCTTGACCTAGCTTCAAAGAAAACGGATAGAGGTAGGAAGACAATTGTTGCGCGATCTGAAGTGAGGTTGGCAAGGTGAAGGTGTAGAGAGCTGTTGGAAGCTATTATCTGCGCAGGGCCCACTTTTCGTCAGCTCTAGGCTGACACGGCACGTGACGCAAACTAAGATCGTCGCCACAACAACTGTTTGTTTGCAATTGAGTCATTTGCACGAGTAGACGTAATATTTGCAGTGGCCCTTTGTGAGAAGAGAATTATTATAGAAAAAAAATGAGGTGCTCTTATATCAGACTGTTAAACAACCGGGCGCATTCCAAAGTATGGGTCAGAATTTATATGGTTTTTTGTTTGCTAGAAGGCGGCGAACCAGCCTAGGTATCAGGTATCTACAAGCACAAAGTAATCCTCCCAGCTTCATCACAGACAGCCTTCTAAACAACCCCCCTCCCCCCCACCCCAACAGAGCAGACGCCGGTTAACGTTAACAGTGCACAAAGAGTTCAAGCAGTGCTTTCTTCCTTCAGATACTTGGCTGTATCATTGCCTCCAAACGAAAAGGGGCTCTTACCAACCTCTGGGCTCCGAGGGCTAATAGGCAGCGCGAACAAGCCATCGTCTTTGTCGTCATCATCATCAGGTAATGACGGCCCTCGAGACTGAAACATGGGGGCTGGCCCCGATAATGCATTGAGTGAGCCCATGCCGAAACTCTGCTGTGCTACAATAGAGGGAGGCGGAATGGCAGCTGCCATCTTCCGTGGCGCAGGTTGTGACTGGGGCGGTTGCGCCGGCTTTGCTGCCAGCGTGGATACATTTGCTCCTTTGAAGATGGCGAAAGATGAGATGGCAATGTCTGATGATTCTGGCGAAAGAGGGTTCGACTGCGGCACACTACTAATACCAGGAGCAAGGTCTTTGTCGTTTGTGCTTAGTTTAAGCCCGGCTAACTTGTCCATCAACCGTCCCCCTCCCGGTGTCCTTGGGCTGACGGGTCCTCCTCTCAGAGGTGCCACTGACGGCTCTGCTAGAGAGAGAGAGAGACCAGCCGGTTTTGCGCTTACACCAAAAGTTTGCTCTATCCATTCCTTCTCCTGCACAGCCATTAAAAGACCGACTCCTTCCATGTTGTCACGCGATTCTTGTTCAATTTCTTTCTGCAATACCTGCAGTCTTTTCTTTGCCCAGATGGTGTGCAAAACCCCTTTCTTGCCTGCTGCTCGTGCCGAAGCTCCGAGCTCAGGAGGAAACAAAGCAGGTAGCGGGTTGGTCTGCCATACCACAGGAGGTCGCCCGGGTTCCTGCGGCCTGAGAGTGAGGGTAACACTCGTGGGTATAGCTACACGAGGGGGAAGGAGAAAGTACATGCGGTTTACATCGTTGGCAGGCTTGTCGTTGGCCGGCAAGACCCTTGTACTGCCTTCCCAGGATATGTGCCAGTCACCGCGAACTCCGCGTGTTGTGTTGTCATCCTCCCATTCTACCATGAGAATCTTGGTGCCTTCTGTGGCATTGGCATGGCCCGCCTCGTATTCGTAGCGTGCGAGCGCATTCGTGCTTGATATACTGGGCGATTCCACCTCATCCTTGACAGGGTCGCTAATCGAGGTGTCTACAGCTGTGAAAGGTGTCGAGGCTGGAAAAGCCATTGCGGAGAGTGTTATTATGTGGACGTCAAGGGTTGGCGCGTACCTGGCGAGACGTGTTATGCTGTAGAGTGGGGGGGGAGAGCGGAACACAGGTCGAGGTGCGGCGGTAATAACTAACGGACGACTCACGAGTAGGTAGATTAACAGCTACGCGGCCCGGATTATTCTTCTCATCGGCGACAACACACTAATAGAACCCTCTTGGCCATGACCTCTGTTTTCTCTTGCAGAGTCATCGACAAAGACTATTATCCTGCCCACAATCCTACAGCATGAGATGTTGTATGTGTGTGTGTGTATCGCCCTTTTGACTTTGCAACCCTTTGCAGGTGATGTTCTTGGCTAAACTAAATTTAGCACGGTCAACTACCAACATACCATTAGTTACTAATTATCTCCCTCCTACTAATGATATGCGCCATTTGGGGAAGTTAGACTCGTGGCAAGCAGAATTACGGGGCAGCCAATCACATCGTGCAAGTGCATCAGGATGGCCTAGTTGGTTACGAGCGTATCGCTCGTTTCACTTTGAATTGCTCTCTGTCCAATCGAGCTCAAACTGAGCCCTCTCTAAATTACTATACAGGTAAGATGGGTGCTGCACTAGCGATCCCATGCTCTTCCAGGCCTGCCAGGGGAAGAAGCAGGCCACCAAAATCAGCCGTAATATCGTCATCCATGGTGTTTCTCCAACACCGTCCAATGCTAGCCATACAGATGCGGATGATGCCGAAAGTCCAAATGGGTATAATGCGTCGCAAAACGTAATAGGTATATGCAAGAAAAGAAGAAGAAGAAGAAGAAGAAGAAAAAGAAAAAAAAAAGGCTTTTGGCGAGTGTCGCGAAGCCGCTCACTATCGAAAGAGTGTATTTGCAAAAGAGCTCAGACCAGGATGCTTTCCAGCAGATTGATTGGTTCTTCTTCAAATGAGCAAGAAGTCCCAACGCTTCTGTTGCATCGTGTCCCGCCAGTGGACACTCTGAGGAATGCCCTTTGCAAGGTTGTTGTCGTTGACTTGCCAGACTTCGCTCAGGAGTTCTTTCATTCTTCCGAAAGAACCATACTCTGAGGCGTCGCCGAGCTGGTTTGCACGCTGTGTGAACATTGTGCGGAATGACGAGTTGGGGAGCGAGACTGAACCCGCAACCAAGAGTGGCCAGACCAAAGAGCGGTCGAAGCCCTCGGGGCCAGTGGGAATGTATTCCATAGCTTTGCAGAAGGCGTTGATGAGATTGACGCTGCTTGCCTGCGTTCGGTCGAAGCCAGGAACAAGGCTGCAAAGGTAGATGCGCGCAGCCAAACGGAAAACTGCCGTTATATTCTTGCGAAGCTGTCGAGGCAGAAGCTCCCCAGTAGAGGTGTATGCACTGTTGAGCGATCCCCGTGGTGGCTCTGTCAAGCTGATTTGTTCGCCAAGGAGCTGGATGTGTTGGCAAAGCTGGGACTGGTCCATGTTCTCAAGCTTCAAGGCTTCGAGGCAGGCAATCTCGGAGATGAGGTACATGATGCGGTCCTCGCAGCCCATGAGCTCTGCAAGGCCGGAAGGTGCATCGGCAATGAGCTTCTCGCGGTAGGTATCCGCAAAAGATGGTGTCTTGCCTAGCATGGTAGCACCGAGAATGTCGATCCACGACGCAAGCGTCATGTTGAACGGGGGCTGGGAGTGTGCCTGTCCGTTCAATGCGACCATCTGGTTGGGAAGGTCCAACTTGTGGACCAGGCTCTGGACTGCCTGGAAATGCTGGTGCCAGGGTATGTCAACAAGACCATCGTCGAAGCGACCGACTGAGCAAGGGAAGAAGATCATGCCGAGAGTTGCATCGAGAGTTTGCGCGTGGTTGCTGTCGCTGAAGAGAGCATTTGTGAGCTGTTGGACGGTGGCGTAGCGGTTGCGGTAGATGTCTTGATCAATTTCCTCGCCTTGCAGGCCCAGAGTGGTCTTCATGTGAAGCGCTGAGACGCTCAGGCAGCAGTGTTGGTATGCCTTGTTCATCTCGAGAGCAGGCATAATGACATCTCCACGTGCGGATCCTGGCTGATTTGCCTCGAGAACAGGGTAGATCAAAGGCATCACATTCTCGACAAAGTGGGTGAGAAGATGTTGATCGCATTCATCGACCTGGATCGTGGGGTTGTGAGATGGGCTGAAAGATCCATGGTTGGCGTAGTCGAAGAAAGGCATCTCCAGTGGCTCTTCGGTAAAAGATTCTTGGTGGCTCTCAAAGTAATCTTGTTGAATCCAGTTGTCAGTCGCATAACCGCCAACTGCTGGTGGAGTCTGGTAGTGGCTAAAAGTTGAGACGGTTGAATCTCGTCGAGTGGGAATGTCGTTGATGAACATTTGGCTCTCGGTTTTGATGTCAATCTCAAATGGAGCAAATTGGCCTGGAAGCTGGAGGGAGGGGGCAAACATGGGCGGAGGCATGGAAGCGTTGTAGAAGTCTGGTGTCGAGACTGCGTTGTTGAAGTGGTAGTCGAGCGAGTTCTGCGAATCCACCGAAGGCGCGCGAGAGCAGGCCATGCCATCTGACAAGGTATCTGCAGTTTGCATCGAGTGGCAGAGGCTGGGGGGAGTGTTGGTGGCCATGGTGACACCCTGTGCGCTCTTCTCATTGAGCTTTGTGCGCTTGATGATGTTCTTGATGACTTCCTTTTGGTTTCGCCTCTGCTCGTTGTTGCTCCACCACATTGGCCTCTTGTATTCGCACTTGAGACCCAGGTGTTTGCAGGCGCGGCAAGATGGCTTGCCCTCGTCACACTTCTTGCGTCGAAGACGGCAAGTGAAGCATCCTGCAGAGCGTCTGTTAGGGTAAAACGTCCAAGCGCGGGATCCCTGCACAGAGGCATGGAAGAGCTAATGCGTACCTGTTCGTGAGCGACGATGCATCTTTGCAGCGGCTTGCTTTGCTGAATTGGCAGCGTTTGTTGTTCCCACCATGGTTGCAGACTGTTTGCTTGCAGATGTGGGAGCGGTTGAGGGAGACATGGGCACTTGATGTATTTGGGCCCAGAGCTGTGGTATATGAAAACTAGTAGACAATGCGGCAATAACGACTAAAGCGCAACGGGACGATTCGTAAGGGACAGGATGGCAGGGCTCGACCGGGCTGCTCGTAATTAAAGATGGGTATTCAAAGCTCGACCAGCGGGCTTGATGTGAAAGAAGGAAGCGAGAGCCAAATTATGCGATCTGCCTTTTTCGTGGAGGGTAGTGGGAGCAGGTTATGTACCTTATAAGTTCCCCAAACGGCACAATGTAGGCAAATACTACTCAATCTATTCTTGGATCCAGCTATGCGACCAAAAGGCAGGCCAACGGGACGGGGATGCGAACGCCATGGTGTCCTGCAGAACGGCGTGGTGATTGGCCAGACTAGTCTTAGTGTGCAGAAAAGCCGCAATATTTGGGGTCATTTCGAGATTGCCAGCTATTTTGGGCAGACTTACCCGCCGAGCTCTAGCCAGACACGGGCCCGGGCGTCCTTTGGTGCATGCATGCCCGCTATCTTGATAGCTCACGATCGACTAAGAGGCCCCCGCAAGTCCCTTCTCAGCTAAATGACCGATTTGGGACTAGTAATTACCTGTGCCCAGCGGTCCTGCTTGAAGTATAGTACATAACCAAGTACTCCGTACATACCGTAACCTACCCTACCTACTACGTACACTGTAAACTTTGCTGGCCTGGGACGTGCTTTTTTTCTTTGGCTGTCTTGTCCCGAGCTCCAACCTCTCAGTCGTCTCTCCTTGCGGGGCAATCTCGAGATGCATCCGAGAACAGCCTAGGAAACACTTGCAGCGGCTCGATAACTGGCCGGCCCGGACGTTGCTGGCGGCCTTGCATGTCCTCTGAGCGCGGATCGTCCACCTACAGTGCTTGCCAAGACGACATAAGATACTCCGTATACTCCCTAGGTACTCGGCATGTACGGTACTACATGGGCAGGTAGGGCTTCGATAGCATCAACTTTCAGAAGGTGGCATTGTTCCGTGGGCCAGACACACGAGGGCAGCACAGTGACCCGTGGTACCATAGCCGGCGGCCTGGTGGCAGAATCTATTCGCTTGTGCCACGTTAGTCTCAAAGATTGGGGCAGCAGAAGACTAAGAGGGGTCACGCAGGACTGTTACGGCGGAGTAGAGAAGGACCCCCCATAGGTACATGCCTTGATGGATTCGCATTCGCCAGTGTCGTGATCATTTCCACAGCGGGACCCAAGCAGACCAGTCACCGCTCACCACAGGGAGACGGCGCCAGTCGACCAAACAGGGCAGGTCGGTTGACGACGTGTTTTTTCTCTCTTCGGGTTATGCAGACTGGACTGGGCTTTGGTGTGACTCGACCGGCTGGGCTGGGGCAGTCTTTTTTTTTTTCTCGCGTGGGATTGCACGCTCAGTGGTGCATGTCGAGTTGAGTCTTGCTGGACAAGCTTTCTCTACCGAGGGCGCACCGCCAATCACGGCGGCCATGGTCCCTAGCCTACCTGGTGGGGCCAGCCACACACGAGCAAGGGCCCTCTCTCGGTTGCCTGCAGCCTGTGTGTGCCAGTGCTCCTATGTTTAGTAGGCCGTTAATTAACCTGCCGAATTGCCCATAATTAGCCCAGCTGCCGATCCAAGGCTTTCTGCATTCAGCCTGCATCCTGATTTCCTCTTGGGGCGTCAGTCAGAGTGATACGGCTGTCGTGCCCTGTGATAGGTCGACTAACAAGTATTGACTGGTACGCTCGGTAACCAATCGCTGCGTGTAGAGCCGTCTACCCCTCCTGTCACCTGATATCGCAGAGTTGATGCTTTCACCGCAGCCCACGCGCCTCGTCGTCGGGAGTCTTGATCCCTTTGTTGAGCCTCTTTTGTAGTGTAGGTAGTTGACCACGACCACGGCCACGACCACGACGGGTACCTACCTAGTACTTAGCCATGTATGCCTGCCTACTCACAGCACCGTGCGACCAGCTCTTGACGCTTGACCGATCAGCCTGCCCTGCCGAGTATCACCACCATGTTATTGACCAGCCAAACTGGAATATTTCGTGGCGGGCCATAGTTTCCAATGGTTGCACGCCCCTTGCTAGCAAATGCGCTGCGCGATGCTTTTTGAAATTCAAGCGTTGAGGGTCAAATTTGAACCAGACTGGCGGGGCACCGTGTTCGCCAAAGCTGCTGGTTACAAACTTGCAGTGCCTTGGCGGAGGCTGCCGGGGGTTGTTGGGTCGGTCGACTCGTGATGATGCTCGTCCAAATCGCGGTGTGGTAGTCTCAAGGTCGACGAGGCGTCTTTACAAGCTGATTCGTTCTGCCCAACCACGCTTCGACCGAGTCACTGCAACAGAACAAGCCAACGATGCAAGGAAGACGACGACGAAGAAGACGAAGAAGAAGAATCGGCGTCTTGGGCGCATGGAAAATCAGTCACGGGAACGCGACATGGCCACGGCTGCGTGGATTTGGATTCGCTGGAGGGGAGTCATGGGAGTCATGACTCCCATGACGAGCTTGCACAAGCGACAAGCTCTGGAGTGTGCAAGCCCGCCATGAGGTGGGTTACTGTGTGGGACCTGTGTGGGTAGGTATAACTACCTAGTAGGTAGTAATAGTAACATAGGTACATAATAGCATTGCAACGGCGGGAAAAGCGGTCTGGGTTTTTGCGGCCGGGCAGGGCAAAGCAGCGGAGTCAGCAGGGCTAACCATTCTTCTGCCCAGTGCCAGCGGCGGTCGAGGGTCACACAGCAGAGAAGTATTAAGAAGTGGGAATCGCACCCCAACAAAAGCGGAGGTACTTTGACATGTGGTCTGCACGCAGCCGTCCCAGGAGTCGGAAGGCATGGTGCTCTGGCATCCAGTCAAAGTCCAGAGTCACAGGTTGATGTGACGATGGGTCATGTTTTGTTAGGTACCTAGCAGGCAGTTATCTGATGGCTACGACATGTCGTAACCTGGATACCTACCTACATACTCGGTAATAGTAGGTATCCAAGATAGCTACGGCCCTACGGTCTGTGGACATGTGTGCAGATGGAGGCGCGATGAGGCT
>SSBG01000017.1:574947-609276 GCA_028220655.1 Shiraia bambusicola | reverse complement strand
GGGGGGGGGGGGGGGGGGGGGGGGGGGGGGGGGTGTCCCGGACAGTTCTGAACCGCCGCCGAATAACTAGCCAAGGCCCAAGCCCTGTTTCCAAAAGCTTACAGTAATGCCATTGAAATATAATTTGTCAGTAATCCCCATACAACGCTAGATATCTTTAGCATAGGAGTAAAACATGTTTTGACCACAATCCTAGCACAACTCTACGCGAGGCGCCTGCCTTGGTTACTTGAGTTACGAGGTACCTACTGCCTTCCTATTGGCGTAACTATACTACAATACCACCTACCCATTTCCAACACTTTCTTAAGCTTTTGAGAGAACGCGGGGCTCTCCACCCATATGCTACTCCTATGTCTATATGTATACCTAATATAGTATACGCGTACACACTGCATAGCACGAGGGGCAGCGGGATTTCGGCAGCGGGATTGCGGCCGCGGCATTAGGTAGTTATTAGTTAGTCGCTTACAGTTTACGGCCGCAGCACGTGCGCGGTTAAACAGGGCTGGGTACTCCGTAGTTTGGTACGTTGCCTACCTAGTTAGGTAGAGACATTAAGAAACGTTCCCATATAGATCGTCACTATAGACCACCAATAGCCCCAATTATCGCGATTCAGTTTTATGCTGTAATTGTGTAGAGTAACGCGTAGACGGCGGTAAATCGATAACTAGGTCTCCGTAGATAGATAGGGTTTGGTACAATGCAAAGTACTCCGTAGTATGCGCAGCGATACAATAATTACGGCGCTAACCGGTTTGTCATCATTAACTTACAACTAGGATTTTACGGGAAAAAGAATACGCGGCGGGCAATTTCGGCGGGTGAGAAGTACCCCCATCCCTTGTAGAGAGGCTACTTCCTTCCGATGATTAAATGAATGCTTACATCTGCGACCGGGCTTGACTAACTTGCATCATCGATCCACAATAGTCGGCGATTAGATCTGCACTGGGATGAGGATGCACCTGCAAGGACGATGGCTGATTCGAGCTTACTATGTATGGGCAGATCTAATAATGCATGCAGGCAAAACAGAGTAATGCTCGACACGGCGCTGGCCCAAAATGGTAATGGCCTTCCACCTATTTAATGCAACCAACAACATGATGTAATTAGTTACTACCGAGTGTAGTGTTTCCAGTGTCCAAGCGCCGAATCGAACCCCTGTCGAGACCTGCTCAGTGAGAGATTATGAGAGAGCTGAAAGAGAGTCTGAAGAGAGCTGAATTGTTCGTGATCTGGCATGTTGATTTGCCAAACTTTCCAAGGTTGGCAGGTGGTTGACATGGCTTTTGATGCGCGCTTGGTTGGTGGAGCGAGATTGATGCACCTGTTCGTCACCGGCTTGCAGCTGAACAAAGGCCCGCTTCGGATCGCGTCGATCGTTAGATCGAATGCGGGAGATGAGTGGAACCGCTAGGTATTAGTTGATGGCGGTCATATGCCGGCGGGTACACCCTAGTTAGGGCATATCATTGGCGGTGCAGAGCTGCAGCTGTGGCGCATTGTATCATCATCCCCTAGCGAACCTGGGCCTAACCGACGACTTCGTTAAGAATGGTCTACCTAATAGTACCTATGCGAGTGCCGTGTCGTCAGGGCTTCCTGCGGAGCCAATCCTATTCTGCAATCGAGGGGCCTTCTTCCCAGCCATCATCCAACAATAATACCTAATTTAACCTTTTCACGCTCCTTTTGCAGTCACGAGCGATTCGTGACGTCCATCACAATGGTGTTAGGCCTCATAGCACTGGTGGGAAGCGTTCCTCTGACAGTGACATCTGTACTGTCCATGCAAAGTCAGGCAGAAAATGCAAAAGAACAGCATGACGACGCTTCGTGGAAAACCGAAAAATGCCACATGAAATGTCAGGCGACGGTTCGAACACCAGAAGATCGGAAACCCTTATTCAAGGACAGTCATGTTGTGTTGCGTAAGGGAAAGCTCTACGTCCAACTTTCGACATATGACGGTAAACACAACCACCCTTTCACCGGCTACTTCCTGCCCTATCCTGAATCTGGCTTCGATGGACTGGTTTCGACGATATCTGACAATCCACCACAACTAAATTGGATATATCTGGACACCAAATCCAGCGTCTTTCAGATCTGCCACGGACTACGTGCGGATGCCGACCAAGCATCGAGCGGGCCTTGGGGTGCGCGAGTATGTTCCAACGACGAGAAAAGGTTCCTGTTTGCCGATTGGGAAGGATTCATGGCGGTAGAAACCGAAGAACCTGGCCTCTGGAGTTTGTGCTTTGATAAATACGATAATGGGCTCAAGGACAGGATACGGGAAGACCAACGAGCAGTTGAGGTGGAATTGATCTGGCAAGCCCTGGAGAGATGAATTCCGTGGCAGAGAAGCAGTTTCTTTAAAGAATTGGCTGCGTCTCATACAATTAGTCGATCTGCAAGAACTTGAGTGCACTGGAACAAACAACCACAGAATTTACTTTGGGTGTACGACTAATATGCAGACATACGGATGGAAGAGCCTAGGGCCATAAGATACAAAGCACGTCGTACATGTGTCACGGTAGATTGCGGATGCTCTAACCTACCAATAGTTATGACGCAAGTAGTTAGACATCAACGCTTGGCGTTAACTATCCATTTCAAATTCACAGCTCCCCACTTCACCCCTAGAAACTAACAAACCTTTAAGATAAATCCAAATTACCATCTCCATATTATCCCTAGAGAAGATTTTTGCTTTACCAACTTCCTGCTTTGTCTTCTTCTTAACCATGTCCGACTGCATTCCTCTACCTATAATCTGCTTTCAATGCGGAACGTACGGAAAGTCCAAACATTAAGCTTTTTGCAGATGCTAATGTAATATAGTGACCAGAATCCATGCCATTGCAAGGTTGTTGGTCCTACAATTGGATTTGCAGTGACTGTGGGCATGGCAGTAAGCTCAAGCTTTCACTACCACTAGAGCACGACTTTAACCGTTGCAGCTTGTCTGTTGGCCAGCGTCTCTTTTCTGCTGTTGCTGCGCGACAGATGCAGGCAAGAAGTAGGTGCCATGGTAACTTTTCTGTAGAGCAGCGCTGACAAAAGATACAAAGAGTGCTCGGACTCCCAGTGGACACAGGAAATGCCATCTCCAACGCCATACCTATATGATAACTCGTTAAACATATTAATCTTTTCCTACTGCCTTTGCTCTGCAGAAAATACGAAAAAGGAAAACAAGCGTTATGGAAGAAGAGAAGCTGACAAAGCGAAAGCCAATCTACACTGTACTGGACGTTGTCAAGTTCACTGAGCTCGTAGATACGCACATAATGGATCTGAATCACCCAACTAGAGATCACGTGAAGCTTTGACGCCAGGATCTCGTAGGCTATAGGATCCAATCTTGGGCTTTCTAGATACTGTGGGCGTGGGTTGGCTCGCCCTCACATCGAGTTTCCAGTCCCTCGACTCCAAAGGCTGAATGTGTACTCACTCCAGCGCTTGACTATCCACAATATTTACAGGCCAAAGAATTGTTCACTTTGTTTCTTCCTCGTTTGCCAACGCGCCATCACCGCGTCGACGCGGTTTGCACACTTTCCTCTTTCGGACAGCGTATTGCACAAACAACACACAAAAGTTTTTGCTCCCGGAGTTCGAACCTTGCAAACCCAAACAACATGGGCCACTCGGGTAGCCAAGATATGGACCGCTTTCTATCGCCTCATGCAGGTATCTACAGCCGGGAAGATATCATGAAAGGCTCGCTGCCATCTTTGGCCTTCGCGCCTGGCGAACTTGGGGATCTGTCGCTCTTTCCCGATATGCCGCCTATGCAACACCCAACCGCTCTAGAAGATGAAATAGATGCGAACTTCGCCAGAGAGACCGGCCAAGTCTCGTCGAATGGAAGGATAGAGGGTGGCATTTACGAACCTGAGTACTACGAGTACAGCCCGCAACGAAAAGACACCTGGGAGGATGGTGCACAAGCGATCGAAGACTTTGATTGGCCATCACCTGTAGGTGGCGGTGAGAGTGAACATGTTTCACAACCACTTGAGCAAGCACCTGTGACTGGGGCAGGCAGCGGGAGGGGACAGGCAGCCGTCGATATCGATACTGCCCAGTCTCAGCTCACCGCAACACCAACTTCTCCTCGCGGTAAGGGTAAACAGCCACAACAGGACTTGCTTAGTAAATCACCGTCATCTCCTCTGGTGTCTGAAGCACCGCCCGTGACACCAAGAACCGTGCCCACACATGTCCACACCATCCAGCGGCCCAACAGCGAAAAAAACAATGTCGAACACAATGCAGATCAAAACAAGTCTCCAAGCAGTTATTCAAACGATTCCAATGCACATTCTGCTTCGACAGTTGGGATTGCTGTTCGAGATGGCGATATAATGATGATGGATTCTAGCCTGACGAGCAGGGCCGCGCAGGACCATGAAGAGCTAACAATAGTACCTGTTTCACCGACAGCTGGACCATCAGAGCATGCCAAACAAAGCAATTCATCGTCAACACATGGTCTCTTACCAGTCATGCCGCCGCCAGGTTTGACGCCGATGGAGATTGACTCAGACGAGCAAATCCACGACGCAAAGTCAGATACTTTTGTTCAGCCTTCAACTTCCTCTTCCAGTAACAGTGCGCTACCGGAAGCCACTGATAGCAACTTAAAAGGCACGTTACCCGGACTGAATCTATCCATGTTTGATTACCCATCTAGCATGACGGATGAGACAGAGTGTCCTCCTAGGTCAGGAGCTGGAAATACTGACGCTCTGCCAGTCAGCTCAGCTGCCATTATATCATCTGGGTTGCAACAGCAAGAATGTCAAAAAAGCCTGCAAGAACAATTGCAACAGGCCGTATATGATTCTGAGATCAAAAAAGAACTCTTGGAGCCAAATGTGCTGACTACGACAACATCCAGTCAAGACAGTCGGGTCCATGGCGACAAGGATGAATATTCTCCCCAGAGCCACAAGTTAAACAAACTGCAGGAGGGTCCCTGTCCTACAGAACCAGATAGGCCAACTCCAACCCCGAGTAGCATTGCATTGGTCCCAAGAAATTCCAATTCAAGCAACGAAGAATCTTCAGATGAGATGACAGACCCAGAGCAAGTCAAGCTTCCCAAACATATATTGTCAAACATCTCAGATGCAGAAGCAGGAGCGCCCGCGAAGAAGAAACAAAAGCACCAATCATCGGCTGCTTCAAGTGTCAGTGAAGGTGTCTCTTATGCGGCCGAAGAGCATAATGCAACAAACGCAGGACAGGTCGACAAGATTAACGTTTTGATTAAAGCTCAAGAGAACTTGTCGCTTACTGGAACCAACGAAGCTTCGTCAAACATTGCAGACACCAATGATCAAGGACTTGACGTAGTCAAACCAGGCCAAGAAGACTCCGACATAGATATGCAGGAGCAATTCTCTGATGAGGCTGAGTCGCCTGCGTTACAGAGCCCGAGAAAGGCAAAGGATGATTCACGTGTCAGGAAGTCCATGTCGTCGCGTGAGCTCTTGTCGCTGGCATCCACTTTGACACCAAGCATGCACCTCACTCTTCAACAGCATGCCAGTGGAGATGCCAAGCGTTCTCGTAAGTTACCAAACTCAAGATGGAATCCTGCACCTATTGATAGCTCGGAACCCTCAGTCGGCAGTGACGAGTCAGAGAAAGACGAGAGACAAGACGCAGTCAAGAAGCAAAAAGCACCTGCCAAGAACAAGAGAAAATTGCTTTCACGCGAACAATTAAAGTCAACGGCGCGCAAGCCCGTATCTGTGCCGAGAAAGAAGTTAGGCAAGAAGGAAGTCAGCGAAGAAGATTCCGACGCAGACGAGTTATTCTTTGAGCCAAAGACGCAGCCCAAAAGACCAGGACAACCACGTAAGTCAAGATCCCGCCGAGCGCCACCAACGAACCTCCAACTCAAGCCAGGACCCAAAGGCAAAAAAAGCATCCCCCACGAAGAAAGCTTTCTCTCCGACGATGAAATCTCCGAAACCACAAAGCCAACCCCTTCATCATCATCCCTAGCCCCCAAGAAAACCCCAGCCTCTCAACCCACGCCTCTCCACAGGAATAAATACGGCTTCATGACTCGTTCCCCCGTCCCGCATTCCTCGCCCTTGTCTGCTTTCCCGCCTTCTGCTTCTTCCAGAGTCACAAAGAAGACGGGCACCGCGGCCAGGAGCAGGAACAAGACCACTGCTTTGGAGCCTGATCGGAGGACGACGAGGCGTGCTTCGGCTGTGGAGGACGAGATTCGCAGGCAGAGTGAGAAGGAGGAGAATATTGGGCGGAGGCTGAGGAGTCGGGATGGGGAGGGTGGTGGAAAGTAGGCAGTGGCGATGGGTGTGGGCATTTTGTATCGGATGGGATGGGAGAAAGGGGATGCAGCACTCAGATTGGGGAATATTAGAGGGTGGAGAAGGCAAATGAGGTTTTTTTTTTAAAAAAAAAACAAGAAAAGAAGGGATATTGAAAGTCGTGGTGGAAGTGGGAAAGGTGTATGATACCCCTTGTTGGTCTTTTTTTTTTCTTTTCTTTTCTTTCCGGTGCTTAGCACGCTTTGTAATATGAAAAATCAATTATTGACACACACACATGAGTGTGTATAAAGTATGATTATTGTGAATTTTAAAGCTCAAATCTTACTTGATACAGCTTGTTCCCCCTCATCCGCTACAAGATTGCAAATCCAATCCGTAGCTTTATCAGCCATGGCCTTTGGAAAAGCATGGCCTACACCGTCGTACAAGGCATCCTCGAAGCCTACATCTAGACTCTGGTCTTCCTTCAAGACCTGCTTGAAGACTTTGAGAAATGGCTCGCTTGCTGCGTAGGGCACGAGTTTATCTGCTTTGCCGCTCAAGTTCAATATCCTTTTACCTTGCAGGCGGTCTCTCACCAGCTGCTTGAAACGATCTAGTGTTGCCTGGTCTGGCTGGGGGTCGGGCCCAATGGGGTTGAAGTGTCGTGGGAGGAGGAGACCGGCAGGGTCAGACTGGGCAATGGCATTCTGCAGGGCATTTGGAAAATCGGGGGATCCGAGAAAGGTTGCGCCAGGAGGGGAGCTTTTAGTGTAAGCGTCTAGTTTGGATAGGCGTGCGCGATCAGTCATCAAGCGTGTGTAGTCTGGGCACCCAATGCCAACTACGCCTGCGGTAATGCGCGGTTCGGCCAACAAACAGTGCCATGTCGCATGGCCACCAAGCGATATACCAAGTGCGAGGTTTTGTGTGATTTTAGGACCTGTTGGGCATGTGAAGATGTAGGATTCAAGATGGTCCATGAGATGCGATGTGTCGGTTGCGGTGCCATGGTAGCACGAGAACATGTCCTGGGCATGCGTTGGATTTCCCTGTCTCCATGCCTCGTTGTGTAGTTTGTCAACCTGACGTGAGCCGTGGTTTCTTTGGTCAAAAGCTACCGCGATAAGACCTTTTTTGCCTGCCTTGCCACTTTGACGCGTATTGAATGTGGAAATGATCTGGCCAGCTAGGGGCGCCATGCCTTCTTTTGATTGTAGTCGCGGGTGAAGGAGCCATAGACAGGCAATTTCAGAGGCGGACGACGGTAGCTCAGCGAGGCCATGGACAGTGACGAGAATACCAGCGACTGTGAAGGTTTGAGCTGAAGCAACAGGGTCGTTGGTCGTGTGTGTACCATGGAGCGGATTGGTTGCTGCTGCCATTGTGAAGCATTCAAATGAGTCAGAGATGCTGCAATGTCAGCCAGGGACTGCTTGTGCGAGTTGTGGCGAGGGACATGTCGTCCCATCTTCGGAAAGATTGATAATGCAGAGGGGCGCCAATAGGTAATTATCCCGAGGTACACGGCAGAACGACGCCATACTCGGTTGTGATATCTGGTCAGTTTAACAGTCTAGGAAAGCAACTCACAGAGTCCAGGGAAGCTAAGGCTGAATGTGAGCAGCGCGCTTTTTTCATACACATTCATCTATCTAGACGTGGCACACAACTGCTCTCGATATCACGGGTCTTGCATAACGAGTAACTAGTTAGTTACGTAACTAACTAGTGGTGGATGCTGGCAGTTGGCATGATTGAATAGAATGTTCGTAAGTCACGGCTTAACTAGTTATACCCAGGGTTGATAGGAGGAAATGCAGTGCCAGGCAGCCAGGAGATTGGCGTCTAGCACGTATTAATACTGTGTCAACAAGAGATGAGGTGAGGTTGTGAGGTCAAGGCGGTCAGAAAGGCGGCAAGCAAAGGGGTCGTCGCGCTAAAGCCGAAGAGGGTTAGCGGGCCATGGCGCCCCGGGGAAACCAAGCCAACATGAGACTCAAGAGATTATTATCTTGTCGACTCAAAGACCCAGCACGAAGACAATCATCATCAACCTGCCGCGTGTACTCTTCCTGCTGTTTCCTCGTCGTCTTGGGTCCCTCGTCTCGCTGCTCTCGTCTCGCTGCTCTCTTCTCTCTTCAACTTCTTCTTGCCATAGAACCTGTGACTTTTCTGACTTGGTCCTCATGACGGCATAACTAGCGCGACCAACTATCCACGGTTACAAGTTCAACATCATGGTAGCTTAGCCGCCAGCCCACTATCAGGATATCTAAGAAGAAATTGGCGACTCCGCCTGCTCTGTAATCTCGTCCCATCTCTTAACATCTACGCTTCTCATTCCTCGTCATGGCAGACACTCCTGGTGGTGTCTCGTCTGGCAAGCCAGAACCTCATCGTGTGCTTTCTCCATTACGGGAAGGGCAGAGTGCCAACGAATCCGAAGATGTGTACGTGCCTTCGAGTTCCAATGGCGCCCCAAAGATCATGCGATCTGCGCCCACAGGGTCACCACTGTCTCCACGCGAGCCCAACGAATTCCCCTTTAATGCTGCACCTACAAGCAAAACTGGGACAGTAGACGGCACGGATTCAATGGAGCCTCCAGCCCGCGCACCAAAACCTACTTCCCATACCTCACACGGGTCCAGCAGTTCGTATTATCCACCTTTTGCACCTCCCCCTCAACGCGCATTAGTCGAAGGAGAGTCAACAGATGCACCCAAAGAGCGAAAGAGCGTCCAATTCGCCAGGTCCAACACATCTGGCACCGACCCGCTCGCTGCGAGTTCGCGACAGCAGTCATGGGAAGCAAAAGACGGTGATGGCAAGGCGAGGGAGCGAGACGCGCAGAGTTCATCCTTGATGGGCAAACTGAGGGCTCTGGCCGCACCGATGCAAGGCCACGGTCGGAGCTTGAGTGCTTTCGCGGGGTCTTCATCACCAAACGCGCCGTTATCCCCAACCTCGGAGCGTGATGAGCCTCGATATGACATGAATGATAGCGAGGCGGATGCTGATGGCGAATCTAGCGCCGGTGAGGGGGCTTCTCGACCATCAAGAAGGCGCAGAAAGAGCAGACGGTGGTACGATGGGGAAGCAGAAGGCACCCAGACAGCACCCACAACGCCCAAGCAAAGTGGCAGCGGTCATTTCTTCTCCCGTGATCGAGAGTCGCCAAGTGCGACACCAAATATCGCTTCGGCAAGCCGCCCCTCCTTTATACGCCGAGGCACTATGAGCGATATACCTGAAAACGAGCGACAGGGATACTCAGAGGACGAGGGGCGCTCGCGCATAGCCAAGGAGAGTGCGTGGAAACGCGGCCTTCATAGTGCCAGAGGCCTATCATATGGTGGCCTGAGGCAACATGACTCCAACGCAGAAGACGATGGCACTGAACGACGACCAGGTAATTTGAGGGGTCTGGCTTCGTTTGGGGCCAACACAGGCGATGGCCGACCATCCCCATGGCGAATGCGTGGGGAGCGGACGTCAAGCCTTAGTGCACAAAAGTGGAGGTCGATCAAGCAGAGCCTGAAGTTGCTTGGTAACAGGGCAAAGGCAGAAAGACAAGTTGACCATGCGAAATCGGCAGAATTGATGGCCGAGCTTCTGGCCGGTGCGCCAGCTGCCTTGTTCCTAGCAAGCATGTTCCAGCGCGATGAACATGGCCACAAGCGTATCCCTGTTCTTCTAGAGCAGCTCAAGGTGAGCATCACGGACACGGACAGAACCAAAGACAAATTTCTCAAGGAAGGTGACCGTCACACGGCTTTGCGTATTGAGTTGGAGTACGGCAGTGGCATAACACGAATGAAATGGGTCGTGTATAGGACCGTCACCGACTTTGCAAATTTGCATCTCAAGTTCAAAATCCAAGACAAGCAAGATCAATTCCGAAGGCCTACCAATCGACTGCAAGGTACTTCTGATGACAAAAAGGATGAAAAAGAAGACCCTCGTACTCGCCTGCCCCGCTTCCCCCGAAGTGCTCTGCCGTACCTTCGAGGTCTGCGAGGCTATGGTATTTTGGATGATGAAGAAGAGGAAGAAGAAGAAGATGCCGGTGCAGGCGGTCAAGCTACCGACGGTGATGCAAGCGCTACCGACCGACCCAGCAAGGGCAGGCGACGGAAGTCTTCGTTCGCTCTTAGCCGTAGGCAGTCCAGCATAGGCGGCCAGGAGACACCCGCTGCCCCAGGAGCACTTTCAGCAAGACAAGGAAGCTTCGCCGGTCCTTCTGGCCAACCCAAGCAGAATCACCACGAACGCCAACGTATGAAACTTGAAACGTACATAAAGAGTCTCATTACATATCTCATCTTCCGGCCCAATAGCAATCGACTCTGTAAGTTCTTAGAGCTATCGGCATTGGGTGTACGCCTAGCAGCTGAGGGCGGATACCATGGAAAAGAAGGCTACCTGATGATCAAGTCATCAAAAGGCGTCAGCAAGCAGAAGAAGTGGCACCCTGTACCATTCGTAAGCCGTCACTGGCCAAAGTGGTTCTTGGTGCGGCATAGCTATGTTGTTTGCGTGGATTCACCCGAAGAAATGAATGTCTACGATGTTTTCCTGGTTGATGCCGAATTCAATATGGAGTCAAAGTCTGGCAAACTTAGGGATAAGAAAGCCCGGGATATTGCTAGCGAAGCAAAGGCTTCTGCGACTGGCCACCATCAGCTGAAATTGGTCAACTCTGAACGCAAGATGAAACTTCTCGCTAGGAACGACAAGATGTTACAGCAGTTTGAAGACTCGATCAGGTTTATGGCATCAAGTACACCATGGGCCCAACGTCAGCGATTTGACAGCTTTGCGCCTGTACGAAAGAAGATCTACGCCCAATGGCTGGTTGATGGCCGCGACTACATGTGGAATGTTTCTCGCGCTATCAGCATGGCTCGAGATGTCATTTATATCCACGATTGGTGGCTGAGCCCCGAGTTGTACCTGCGACGACCGGCAGCTATCAGCCACAAATGGAGACTCGACCGGCTACTGCAGCGCAAAGCACAAGAAGGCGTCAAAATTTTCGTCATCATGTACCGCAACATTGGAGCTGCCATTCCAATCGACTCTGAGTACTCTAAATTCTCTTTGCTCGATTTGCATCCCAACGTATTTGTGCAGCGATCGCCAAATCAGATCCGGCAGAACACCTTCTTTTGGTCGCACCACGAGAAAATCTGCGTTATTGATCATACTGTAGCTTTCTGTGGAGGTGTCGATTTGTGCTTCGGTAGATGGGATACACCGCAGCACGTTGTTGTGGACGACAAATTGACTGGGTTCGAGCTTGATGATAATCCCAAGGATGCTGACCACTGCCAACTATGGCCAGGCAAGGACTATTCCAACCCGCGAGTCCAGGACTTCTTCAATCTCGATAAACCATACGAGGAAATGTATGACCGCACCAAGGTACCCCGAATGCCATGGCACGATATTGGTATGCAAATTGTTGGACAGCCAGCTCGCGATCTGACTCGCCATTTCGTCCAACGTTGGAACTACTTGCTGCGCCAACGTAAGCCTTCTCGTCCAACACCCTTCCTGCTTCCGCCACCAGACTTCAATCCTGCAGACATTGAAGCTCTTGGGCTTGACGGAACTTGCGAAGTACAAATCTTGCGATCTGCATGTGCTTGGTCCCTTGGCACACCCAATAGAACTGAGCATAGCATCATGAATGCGTATGTCCAAATGATTGCAACCTCGGAGCATTTTGTGTACATTGAGAATCAGTTCTACATTAGTAGCAGCGAGATTTTGGGCACGAAGATTGAAAACAAGATCAACGATGCCATTGTCGATCGCATAAAGCGGGCTCACGCCAACGATGAAGATTGGCGAGCTTGTATCGTTCTTCCTCTTATGCCTGGATATCAGAACACTGTTGATGAACAAGAAGGAAGTAGTGTCAGACTCATCATGACCTGTCAATACCACAGTATCTGCCGTGGACCCACTTCGATCTTTGGCCGTCTGCGGGCAGCTGGAATCGAGCCAGAGGATTACATTCAATTCTACGCCCTGAGGTCTTGGGGTGAAATTGGACCAAATAAAATGCTAGTCACTGAGCAGTTGTACATCCACGCGAAGATTATGGTTGTTGATGACCGCGTCGCCATCATCGGCTCTGCCAACATTAATGAGCGTTCGATGTTGGGATCTCGGGATTCAGAGGTGGCCGCGATTGTTCGTGATACCGAAGTGCTTGATTCGTACATGGCGGGCCAGCCTTACAAGGTTGGCAAGTTCCCTCACACACTTCGTGTTCGCCTCATGCGGGAACATCTCGGTGTTGATGTCGATCACATCACTGAGGAAGAGTGGGCGAGCCAAATGTCAGACGCTGAAAGCACTGGCTTCCGAACCGAGTCGTCGTCACCATCCTCGCCCACCGCCCATCGCGCGACTGAGCAGAAGTTGGAGGAAAACAATCATAGACTTCAAGACGAGCTGATCCAGAAAGCTGAAAAGCTACACAGTTTCAATCATGACTTTGATTGGGCACAGAGCGATAACCCAAACATCAAGCCTAACAAGAAGCAATCATCTGACCCTCGCGTCATAGGCAATCAAGCCCATGCAAAGGATGTGCGGGGCGAGGGCGCAGACCATATGCTGGAGGTCGAGAATCGTCGTCCAAGCACATCTGTTGCGCGCGATTCTTACTACGACGAGCATGGGCACGAAAGGCTCATCACAGATGTAGCGGCCGAAAGCTCAGTTTCCACGCCAAAGAAGAACTCCACAAGTCGGTCGCGTGGTCGTAGTAATACGACTGGCACCAAGAGCAGTGCTCTCAGTAGCCAGCCAGAAGGTTATGCCGGCCTTCCACCCCCTCGACTCCCACGCATGGATACGGCGAAGCTTGGTCTCACACAACTCAGTCAGTTACCAGCCTTGCCAACCTCGGATGACACAGATATCGGTGGCCCACCACTGCAACGCACTTTCAGCCAAGGCTCTTCCCCCATCAACCCTCTTCTTGCAGAGATGCGGCGACCCCTTATCACTGAGGATTGCATGCGTGACCCCATCAATGACTCTTTCTTCCTGGACACTTGGCATCAGGTCGCTGAGAATAATACCAAACTCTTCCGGCACGTCTTCCGTTGCATGCCAGACAACGAAGTCAGGACGTGGAAAGAGTACCAGGAGTATGCCGCGTTTGCTGAGCGCTTTACAAAGATGCAAGGCGGCGAAAAAAGTGAGCACCGTAGACAACAAGAGGCATCTGGTAAAACCGGACCGCCTGGCACAGGTGGAGTGATTTCTGAAAAGATTAATGGTGCAGCGGGTGCTGTTGGTAACTCGATCAACGCCATGGGCGAAAAATTGACAGAGAAACACTCCAATAACTCTGACAACACGAGCAACACGCATCACTCGCGTATTGGCGGTGTAGAGCAATGGGCTCAAGATCAAGAAAAGCACATCCAAAATCACAAGGAGCAGTTAAAAGTTGACACGGTGAAGAACAGAGGCGATGAATTCGATGAAAAGTCTGGCGAAAGAAAACCAGCCGAAGATGCAACCGCCTCACCCATGAACACGGCACCCCCCTCCAAGACCTTCACTTTCCCCGCTCCACCACCAATTCCAGACACTGACCCCTTGACCGCCGACTTTTCAAACCACGGCACGCCTGCTCCACGGAATCGCCAAGTCACCATATCCGAAACCCCACATCCAAACAGCAGTACTCCCAACCGCTCAAACACCAAACGCTCACGCCGCAGAGCAACCACCAAATCGAGCGCTCGTGCATTCCACGCTGCAGACATGGACGCCATGCTATCCAAGGAAGATTCGCGTACATTGCTGGGCTTGGTACAGGGCCATCTCGTGCTATGGCCGTACGACTGGCTAGAAACCGAAGAAAAGGGCGGCGGATGGCTGTACAATGTCGATCAAATCGCGCCCTTGGAAATTTATAACTAAAGAGACCATGATGTAAATTGGTGTAAAGGAAAGGTTAGAAAAGGAGGAGTTTTTTCTTCTTCTTCTTCTTCATCTGCATTATTAGTATAGGAGGTAGAGAAGTGGCGCAAAAGCAAGGCGTTTTCTTTTTTCTGGGGGGAAGGTTTTTTTTTTTTTTGCCTTTTTTGCCTTTTTTGTGTTCTTGTTCATGTTTATATTGTTTGCATTATTTGATTCAAACGTAGAATTTTTATAATCTTGAATATATATATATTGGCTTGGCTGGGAGTAGTGTCTTGTTGTTCTTATTCCGAGTGATGTCGTATTAATAGGGGATTTCTAGAAGAGATTGGTGGGGTAGTTAGGTCAAATGCACCACCTAGTTAATAATTAGTATTAACTAGCACACAAGTTAACTAATAACTAACTAATTTTCCCTAGGAATTTATAAATTTCCAAAAACTAGTTATAACTAACTATATGTAACTAAATAACTATGAAAGCTGTAATTATATATATACAAGTATGTAAACTACGTAAAAAAGAGAAAGAGAGAGAGAGAGAAGGCGAGAGGGCGGGTTTGTGATTAAGCCCCCCAAAAAGCCATTTATTTAACATTGCTCTTTTCATCGTCTTCTTCTTCGCGTACGTAAGCAGGGCCTTTGAAGAAGGTATTATCGTCATCATCATAGGATTCTTCCTTGGCATCGTAAAAGACGTCTGCGTCAGCATTGTCGCCTTGGCGAAACATGTGTTCCTTTACATGATCGTCGCCGTCATCGGATTCGTCGTCGTCGTCGTCATCTTCGCCCTCGGCATAGGCGCCTGGTGTAGCGGCGGGGTGGGCGCTGACTTCCTTCTCGGCAGTAATGGATGAGAAGAAGGAGTGGGTTGCGGAAAGTGGTTTTCCGGTAGCGACGAAACCCATTGGGGTGTGTTCGAAGTCTTGTCCTTTGCGGCGCACGGCGAGCCAATTGTGGAGAAAGGTGAGGGGTTGGGCTGCGAATGCCTTGTTGGGGAGAAGTTGTGTTTGATCGTCTCTGTTTGTATTTGTGGGTGTGCCGAGGTAGGACATTATTTCCTTGTATTCGTCCCAGTCGAAATAGAGTCGTCCGGCAAAGATGCCCAGTTCTACTTTGAGCCAAGTTGGCATTGCGAAGTTGGGGGGTAAGGGTGGTATTGCATAGTAGTCGAGACGGTTGAATTGGAGCATTCGTCGAGTAACAGGGGCTGCGTACAGGATAAGGTGGCATGCAGGTGCAGCCATGTATGGGCGTCGAAGCTTTGGAATTAATTGATCTGCTTCTTCGGGGCTGACGAGTAGGCCGATGTTGGAGATGCGACTCCACAACAGCCAATGGCAAGGTCTTATGAAATTGTCGTTTGGCTCTTGGACACTGACGGTCCTGGTAAACTGGGCTGAGACAAATAGTCGTGTAGTTGTCGTTTTGGCGGTGATTGTGCCATCTTTTCTACCGAGGGCTGTGTCCTGGAGGACACAAAACATCGGCTTAAATGCTTCACTACCCGCTGGGATTTTGCCTACAAGATGTCAGCACAGATTACGGTAAGTGAGCAAGACTGGAATACTCACCAGAAATGGCAAAAGATTCAACGTCACGATGAAGCCCCACTACCTTGAGCGCTTTGAAATGCATAGGTTGCTGCACTTCTCGGACACTCTCAACCTCGAATTCCATTTCCCGCTCTTGTTCAACCTCCTCCAAGGCTGATGCATGGACTGCAAAGCCTCTATCTTGAAAGTGTTTCTTGCGTTGGAGCACTTCCTTGACATGAGCTTGCAGAGCAGGTGCAAAATCGGAAACCTTGATTGTAGACCCCCGCTGGTGATACTTGGGCTCGTATAGCTGCTTGAGAGTTTGCATTTCTTTGGAACGAACAACCTGAAGATACGTGTCGCGGGATGTCTTATCTTCGAGGAAGTTGGGATAGTCCAGTTTGGCTTGTGTCCTTTGAAGATAGTTTATCCCTTGGGTGAAGTACAAGGGTTCGAGTTGCTCGATAGCATTGCAGGTCTGCTCTAACAACCAGCCAATGACGTCTGAAGAGCTCAGAGGTGCTTTTGCCCAGGCCTTGGAGGTTGCACGAAGATCTAAGATACTTTGGTGAACCTCAGGAGGAGAGAAGAACGTAACAGACTGAGTCTTGCCCAAGAGTCTCAACCTCATGGCCGCTTGTACTAGGGCATCTTTGGTGAGATGCGGGCCGAGCGTCACAGCAGCTCTAGCCGGGGGTGGAAGCTTTAGATCTATACCTATGGGGTTGCTTAGTATGTCGTGTCGTTATGAATAAATTCGCAGATAATGCTAGAATGATTGTGGGTATGAAGGCTTGGGAAGGCAGTTGAAGAAGAATGCAAGAGACGTACCCCGGCAATGGCTCTCATCGATATAGATCAAGCATTCTGCTAGATTTTCTGCAAAAGGCGATGCGACAAGTGGTATGTCAGTGCCTTTGCCGTATAGTACCATGGCACGATGTTCATCATTGAAATATACAGCAGCTGCAGCTTCGTGGTCTACCTTGAGCCAAGCCTTTGCGAGGCTACGATTGTCATGCTCTAGTATTTGTGCACCTGCATCAATGAGAATGCGAAAACCTTTCGGAGCGTTAAAAGACGGGCCGTAAGGATGCAGAAGTCTTTTGAGAAGACCTTCCTCAGTCAAGCGTCTACCGAAACTGTCAACCATACGAATATAGTTCCGATTGCGTTCTTCAAGTAGATATGCCAGTACCTCGGCGTTAGTATGCGCTAGCTGCGGAAGCTCGCTCTGTCTAATAGTGGTAGGTAGCTGATGCCTCGTATCATTGGTCCCACTGAAACCAGTGGTAGCGCATACGGAGTGTCCAGGGTTGAACAAGACGAGATCAGAGCCTGACGCGGACAGTTTCTTACTAAACTGCTTTGCATGTAATGGAAAGACGAAGGTGTTCAGATAGAAGCCGAGTAAGCAGACTTTGTACCTCCCTTGTGTCAGCATATTTCACGAGTCGAGATTCAAGCATCTGCTTAGATAGGTGCAGCCACCACTATCAAAAACTTACTTGATATAATGGTGGAGTTCGCGTAGTTGGTGATCATCCTCGACATTGATGGCATTGTAATTTCTCAGGCTCTCTGGCACGCCATCTGCTACCCATAAGCTATACTCAATGCTAGGCTCATCCGATTTCGCGAGTTGTTCAAAGGCCTGCTTGAATTGCGGCAAGCTCAGACCCTCATAATAGAACGATAAACAGGTCAAAATGATAGCTACATCCGGATGGCCCCATTCGGCGGTGGGTGAAGGGACGCCCTTAGCCTGGTATGGTACCGCGATTGGATCACGGCTTGGATGAAGCCCATACTGCACGTTCCAACGCTTCTTTAGTGTAGATAGGAGTATGCGATGAACAAAGAGGCCCCGCAGATGGTATACAATGTCAATCAGATGACCCTTGCCTTTGAAAAGCTTAGGTATTCGCTCTGATATTTCAGTATTCAAGACGGGCATGGAAATGAAGGCTCGAATATTTTGTTGGGATCGCTGTGAGAAACGGGCCACGGGAAGAATTGCTGTTTCGCCTTGGCATATCTTTTCAACAAGTTGATCAATCAGATATTCCTCGACATCCTTCCGCAGGAAATAGATGATTGGGTATCCTACGCGGTAAACGACCTCGATACTACTAGGGAACCTTTGGGTCAAATCGTTGAGATAAGAAGCCACAAGGTCCAGGAGGCTCTGTACTGTTTGCCACCTTGCTGGATGTCCGTCAACTGTCTGTTGGGTCCCGGATGGGTATATAAGCTGAGTTCGGATTGACAACGAAACATCGCATTCATCGAGCACATCCCGAGCATGTCGATCTAACCAGTCTTGAGCTTTTATCATGCATGCTGCCTCTTCATGCCTGCCGTCGCAGAGACGTTGCAAGCCGCTCAGCTTGAAGGACAGGATATGTTCAGGAAGAGCAAGCATGACGCCACTTTGGCGCTGAATGTGGTTATGAAGATTGCAATAGGTTTGCATAAGTGTCTTGTTGGTCGGTGTTCTTCGCGAAAAAGGAACGTGCAAGACTTCACGATCCAGCAGTCCACCCAGTTTCGCCTGCATGATCTGAGCAGACTGTAAGAGTAGAGGTCTGGGTACAACGATACGGAAGAGACTATTCTTTGCAAGAATCAACGCAACCATGGCTGTATCCAAGTCAGTATGCTGAATGTCACGCTAAAATGGAACCCCTTACGCAGAATACACGACGTTTTTCCTTTACCCATCAGAAGCTGTAGAACGGAGTTCTCTCCTGATGCAGGCGAGATTGTCGCAAGAGCAACTTCTACTTGTTCTGAGCGAATCAAAATGTTGCTTTCAATTTCCAAAAGCAGCCAGTCGGGGTGTTCCATAGGGGACCAGTTGTCGTGACCAAAATTCTCGTATTCGTCCACCATTTGCTGTTGTCGACCCTTCCGCAAAGCATCTTGTATGCGCAATATGCGTTGATACTTTGTTACCGCGATTCCTAAATCTACAAGGGTTTTCTTCATGAATTTGTCAAGAGTAAACTTGGACGTGGAACGAAGCTCTCTGACTAACGATGAGGCGGTGACTACAGGCCAAAGTCCTGCAGCAGCCAGCCATCTTGCTCGAGGATTCGATCCTGTAAGAACTGCCCGTATTATTTGAAGCATCCCATTCAAATTCTCCCTTGCTGCGTGTATATCATTAGCAAGTTTGCTCGGATTGAATGCTTCAAATATTTTCACTGGTTCAGCAAGGCGATTCGAGAGCGCCTTGATGCTATGCTCTAATTCAGCTCCATACCGCTTATGCACCATAGAGGGCGATTTTTTGTAGGGTGCAACAATCCTGTAAAGCTCTGCGATTTGATTGGAAAGGGGCGACTTGCTTGTCTTTGATGTTGCAAGTGAAAATTGTGGGCCTTGAGTGGCAGACAAAGTCGATTGCATGCCGCTTGAATGGTTACTTAATGCGGTCTTCGCCCAAGTTCCTTGACCGTAGATGGGTCTTGATAACAACTCTTCAAGAGTCGGACACTCGCCGCCCCTCATCCTCGATGGGTATATACATCGCTCACATTGTTCCAATGCAATTGATGTCAATCTCATGGTTTGCTTGTCCGTTGGTGCATTTTGGTGGAGAATGGCCTGGACTTGCTCGATGTGTTGCGAGAAGAGAAGATTTTGTGTGAGCCTGGTCCATTCTGGCATTACGTATGATAGGGCTAGTGCCGTATCTAGGCTGTCTTGAGTTGTTGGCAGAAGCTTCAAATCGAGTTCAAAAGAAGGCCATTGTGAATAAATAGACTTGGCTAAGGCTGTACAAGCTTTTGCAGCTCGCTTCTCGTGATCTGACTCCCAGAGCAAAATTTGGTTGGCTGGTGTCGCGCTGTCAGCCACATAAGGCTGTTTTGCTTTCTCTATCAATTCCATGAGAGTTCCGATCTGTAAGGGCTCCCGTAACTTGAAATGACTGTAGGAAACATGTTCCGGCAGTGCGAGGGTTCTTAAATCGGTGAGTATCGAGAATGACGCAATCACATGCAGCAGATCCATATTCGCCTCATCTGAGAAGGCCAATGAGCCCAGTAAGAAGACCAGCTTGAATTTAGTGCTTTCAGAAGAATCCAAAGCGGTTTTGACCAAAGCACCCCAATCAATTCCAAGATCCGTTTCGAGGATATCAGTAATCTGAACTTTGTCAAAAAGTCGCGTGTAGCCGCCTATAACGGGCATCTTCTCAAGCGATTGCAGTGATTCCATCGTATTGTGGATCTTTTCTGGCCGATTGTTAAGAAGCTTCGTGATAACGTTGACGTTCTCGCGTTTCACTCCGTCAGAGCGAACATCTCTAGGCTTGTAAATCTTATCAGGCCCGGATGAAAGCCCAATGCTGCGAGTGGAAGCTCGTTGTTCGAGATGCTCATCACCTGCCGATCTTAAAGTCGCCTTTCCAGAGGAGTGGCCAGACACATTAAGCGTGAATTGTGACAACATCGAGCTGCGCTCAAGGATGGCTTGAATTATCCATCGATATCTCTCGTCTTGCATGAACACAGTATAACTGGAGTTCCATTGTGTAGTCTCCATGACCTTCAATGTTGTTGGGTAATATCCTCGTTGCGGAGATAAATCGGCCAAGTCCAACAAGCGTTCCAGCGGACCATGTGACAACGGTGACCAAGGCTGGTAAGCACCTGAATGCAGGTAATTTAGGGCCTCATCAACACCCGTGCGGCCGGTGAGAGGATCCGGTAAGAAGTAGGCTGTCAAGGCATGCATTAACGCACGATGATACAACATGACAGGCTCTGTAGGACAGTCGATGCGGCCTAGGACGGCATTGACACCGAATTTCAGGTATTGACCATCATTCTTTACTATGAGGGACATATGAGGACCTTCACGCTCACATATACGCTCTCCGAGTGGGAGTAGAATGCTGCGCTGAATAGGAGCCTGCAGTGATCTTATCACTAGCTTGCTCTTAAGGCCATACCAAGTTCCCACGTCTTGGTAGTGAGACTCAGCGATAGCGGCTCCAAGTTGCGGACTGAAGAGTAATCCCGATTTGAGGACCACAAAGTCAAGTTCGAGGCGCTTCAACTCTATTCGAAGCTGGCTTCTCCCTGATTGATACACAGTAATATGGTCGGAATATTCAAATTGGTGAAAGTTCTGTGCGATCCTGATGGCGAGAGTACTGTTGGGGTCCACAAGAGTAGACTGACCGTTGCGAATGGCTTGCCGGGTGTGTAAGTTCAGCCGCCAATTGCTGGGTTTTGACTTCCATGGGTCTTGTTGCCGAATCTCTAGGATACCAGTGTTAATATTGAGCCAGTGGTAGCAATTTCCGCCAAGTGCGTGCGGTAAATCATATTGGCTTTTGTTGCGGAACACATCGCGAGGAATCAGTTCAAGGACATCTGTTCCATTATGTTCTGTACGAATGATCAGGCTGTTATTGCGGAACCCCAGATGTACCCAGTGCTTGTGGGGCATCTCATGATTAACGACTAAAGACATTCCCGGCAAAGGCGATGGTAGGATATAGAGATCCTGAGAACCGAACAGCTCCTGAATGATTGGCCAGCGTCTGTATTCGGGTGGTAACATACCAATTGGCTGTCCGTTGATTAGCAATGTGCCATGGATGATGTTGTAGTGTATATGGTATTGAACAGCGTATTCGGGCGATATCGTTACAGCAGCCCAAGAAGAGTCATAGTCAAATGTCGCTGCCCTTGGAACATGCAAAGATGTCATGTCTGCTGGCCAATATACCATAATTCCCTCAATAACAGCGTTTATATCCGAGCAGACACTTTTCCGAAGAAAGCTGCGCATTCTGTGAGAGGATTCAAGGTCTTGCAGAACCGCGTTCCTCAAATTGCAGGGCAGCGAGTCGAAATTGCCCACAAGAGAATCCTGCAGCAAAATTGAGGCGACAACAAACTCCTTGAGAAGCTGAGGTGTGGCCTTGTTCAGACTTGCGAAGATAGGATAGAATGTGCGCTTGCATAAGACCGCTGCCCAGATAGTGTAAATTGATGGCCCAAGGTTCTGACCAAAACCCACAGACCGCAAATTCATGCACCAACCTTGACTAATGACATAAGCCTTCTTGAGCAGTTCGATGGCCTTTGAAGTAACCTTTGCACTTGGGGCGAATAGCTGGAGCTTGTTAAGCATTGTGAGCAACAAGTCAAGCTGTACGGGTTCTCGCCAGTTTCGTCGAATTGCCTCCAGGCGATAGTCAATCTGCTCGAAGAGCAATTGACAGAAGCGCTCTTCACCAAAAATACAATTCACGTCTCGCAACTGGTCCCTCGAAGTCCTAGGGCCTGCTTGTAGGATTATCTTCGAAACAAGTGCCCACGTCGAGTCCGTGGAGAAATTGATATTCGTAGACCCCAACTCCCGTAAAAGAGTTGGCCATCTCGTATGCGTCCCGATCAACAGCCCCTGCCAGGCCATAAACTCGTGTACGTTTAGATCAGTCGGACACTCAGTCTGCATCGCCAAAGTTCTGTTAGAGCTAGGCCACTTATCATCTGTGATATTTGTGAAACGTTCATAAGGTGAGTGTGGCGGTAACTTCAGAGGAAAGAGATGCGCAAATGAAGGTGTCCCCGGAATTGAAGTCCAAGAATTTCCCCTGGTGTCGTAGTAATTAAATTTCATACCGAAAGAGCGATGTACATGCTGGAAGCTGACCGGGAAAGACATGTTCTGGTAGTGTGTACTAAGATGAGATTTGGTTGATGAGCCCAAGGTGATGAAAGACTTCGTATGGTTGGCATACTCGCTTAAACCCGAATAATTGCGAAGCAGCGGTACCTCCTCAGTTGTCTGGGTACTAGGATACGCAAAAGACGACAAGATTAACCACGTGGCATCTCGGTAAGCTGCAAATGGCCCAGGACACATCAACTCGAAAATCACGGCTTTTAGTGCCGACTCTTCTTCCGGCAATGGCCACTCGAAAATCTTAATCTTGATCTGTTTCGCCTGCCATTTCAAGGTGTGCTTTTGACACGGCGTCCGATGAATTTGCTCAAGATAGCCCATATCATTAAGCCCTGTAAAGTAAGCACAAGACAATCCGGCCATCGCCTGTATTTTTGCGTCGTGTGCCTGACTTTTTTCTTGCCATTCTGATTCCTTTGTGGACAAGAGTTCATCAGCATCTTTCTCGATTTCTTGGCGCAGCTCTGCGAGATCTAGGAAATCATCCGAGGTTTCGTAATATCGGACAGCAAAACAATCTTGGGAAGGCGAATCGAAGATAGTCATAGAGCGATATTCACTATAGGTTTGAAAACGCTTCTCTATGTATGACTGCACGGCGTCAAGGCGGTATAGTTCTTCCGGTGATAGGAGTTGAAGAACATTGAGCATCGAAGGCTCAAATCCGGGGTGGTATTGAGCGAGGAGGGGATAGCATTGCACAGCATGCTCGTCCATTTCCCTCCATAGCTCCATTATAGTGAGAATCTGACGACTCCGAAACTCGGGATAATTTGCATATGCATCTCCTGTGACAGATATGTAAGTCTCGATCTTGCGAGCTATCTCAGAACACTTGTAGCCAGAAAACCGCATATCAGATGGCCGAGGCTTGGGAACTGCCTGTTCGTCGGTTGCATACAGCGAAAGGTATCGGTTCATAACAGCGATGAAGGGTTTTTGGCCAATAGTACCCTCATAGTGACCCAGCAGCTCGTCGGGGGAGAGGATTTTGGTTTGTTCAACATTGGGTCGGTAACTCATGGCGCGATCTAGGAAAAAAGCACTGTTTGGAAGTTGCAGTTTCAGGTCTGAGGGACTGGCGAAGGGTTTAATAGGACGAATGATCCTACAGGTCCTTCTCTTGTATGCCTCCCATTGTGATTCTAGGGACCGAGAAACCTGTAAGAGGCGCTTTCCCAGCATGTTCCCAAGCGATGAGAACACTTTTGAATGTATGTCTTTAACAAGCTGTGGGCTTTTATCGTGATCAACCTCCAACTTGGCCAGGCGACGGCCAAGCTTTTGACGAAGGTAATGTGTCGCCTCATCTGGGACTCGAAACAACAAATCACCCAGAAGCTGTGACATGAATACGCACATGAGGATCTTGTAGTACAGCCTACCCTTTTCTGGGCCCATCAACCTATACAGATGGCGCTGAACAGCGACACGAAGTACAAGATAGAACGCTGACCTCCGCCAGGGCTTGCGCGCTTTGTTAAACGATACAGTATCGCGTACACGCTTCTGCAAGATTGGAACATCGTGAAAGGAGCCGCTGGCTTCGAGTATCGTCATGAGAAGTTCGGTCACCAATGTTGGGTTGGGCGAATCTCGTAACTCGGGCAATGGTGCACATGCCTTATAAGCAACAGCCGAAAACTGCTTGATAGCCTCTATGCTAGCTTGTTCTATAAACGTCGAGAAGCTTTGCTGCAAGTCTTCTCGCGAAAACGTAGCGTAAGGAACCGCTACTGTCTGGCCGGGAAAGTCCCACTGCAATGCGCTTTTAGTGGCGAGTATGTTTTCACAAGTTGCTGCCGATTCAAAAGCCTCAAATACAATTGACTTTGCGTCGCCTCCACTATTTGGGCATGTTAGTATCGGTGAAAGTGTAGGGTGGAAGCAAGAGCTACCCGAGAAGATAGATGAGTAACCCAGCGTTCTGTTCTGTGATGTGAAGGATGAGGATCTTATTGAAATCCAGATCCCGCAGTTCCTGCTGAAGTAGATTCTTGTCCACTTTGCCATCCACATGAAGAGATTTGCATGTTGTTAGTGCCAATCGAATTGCATCTAGATGTGAGTGGTCGTCTAGAGGAGCGTGCGATATCAGCTCTCTGGCCGCATCAGCTAAGCGAGATGCCAGGTCGCTCTCGATTTGAAAAAGCTGGTGATGCTCATGTCCAGGAACGTGACGCGGGAGAACAATGTGGTGATACAGCTCCATCAACAAAGCCTCGCGACTTGGAAAGGCCATGCTGTCTACCAGGCTTTGCCGCGGCGATGCTTTGGAATAGTTACTTGGAATCTTGTGATGCGTATGAGTCTGGGGTATTGTGCAAGTAGAATTAAAGGTAGAATTAAAGGTAGAGCAATGGGTCAAGTTGTTGTTGGCATCTCGACTTGAATTTGACGCGAAAGAGGCACGGTAAAGGCGCTCTCGGTATCAAGTTGATCCGCTATCGCCAAGCATCATAACCAGTTAATAGAGCGTGGGGGCGGTGACGGCGGCGACGGGAGGCTGCATCTTGCTGCAGGCTACCAGTGCACCATAGTCATAACAGTGCAGTCGATATGGGTGCACAAGATGTGCCTCGCCCATGACTGTCGCTCCACTCTGGCGGTTATTTGGACCCAACCAAGGCATGATCGGTTCCATCCGGGAGGGAAGAGGTTTGAATCCAGATGCATTCCCAAGCTCATTTCCTGTCATGCCTTCTCTTGATGTGTCCCACTGGACAGTTGTTAAGCTGAAAGAAAGCAGCCATGTCTTTGGAAGATATTGACGACGCGGCACGCCACCCAGTGCATTTCGAGAGGAACAAGTGTCACTGGGGAGGAGGAGATGATGTGTAACAAGGCTGCAGATAAGAGAAAGGGTAACTAATCATAGTTAACTAATTGAAGAAAGAAAGGGCCACATATAATATGCATAAGACGCCAGGCACAGCACTCACAGCCAGAAAGAAGTGGAAAGCACGACAGTCAGTCCGCAGCCGACAATTGTGCAGAACTGGCCACTTGTATAACTACGGAGAGGTATCATGGATGTTTGCTGAGGCAACCTTGGAATTGTACTGGGAATCATTTGGGGGTGCAATGGTCAACGTGAGGTGAAGTGAGAAACGTCAAGGCATAGTTATGTGTGGCGAGAATGTGGGCTCACGAGTGAGTGGCAAACAGATCACTATAGTACCTAACTACTACTCTAGAAGCTCTATCTATATATAGTTATACCCGCGGTGCTCGCCGCCGACAACTCACTGCGACAATACGGAGTAGTTAATATGTATTTATCCTAGCTGCGTCTCGCTTGGCTGCTTTCCCAATCGCGACCCGCGGCCAGTGTAACTATCGACTTCCATGTACTGGCAGATACTTTCACAGCTCCAATTACCCGATGATTGGCGGCAACTCGGCATCGAATGTCACCCATGGCCCCGAGGTTGCTGTGGCATTTTCCATCTCTATACCCAATGGCAGAGGTTTAACCACTCCGTATGCTTCGTTCGCCTCAGCCGATGCCCACTTGGCACTAATTAACAACTGTATCAACGCCGAAGGGAACTCCACATGGCCTTGTGCGAGTTTGGTTGGTGGCAATGATGGCTTGATCCTGGTACACTGGAAGCTTTTTCTTCCGACGAGTGGTTGTGGTCGACTATAAATCCAGCTGGACACATGGCTGACCAGACCATAGCCAGTACTTGTTTAACTACCGCAGAGATCGCGGCGTTGACAAGAGGCGAGATGCTATTAATCGGCTCCAACCGCCTGGTGGACATGGGCACTATCATTAATAACGGGCTTGGGGTGAATGCAGAGAAAAGGCCCACCTCCACCTCGGCAAACCTGCATACTATCACCACACCACACGCACCACACGCACCACACGAGGCGATTGAAGAACATGTGGCTGTAGATAACGAATCAGCTGTGAGCACCGAGACGTGCTCGATCAATTCGCATGCAGAAGCGCTGTCCCTCAACGAAGCTCTCAGTCGCAATTCGGGCGTCTACTCAATCACAGAAGCTCAATCCATCCACCAGACATGGAGTCGCAATACCGGAGTCCAAACATGGCCTGCCAACAAGCATATCGTGTCGCAAATCGCCCCGATTGCAACAAACGCAACCCGAGATGCAACATTTGAGATTGACTTTGACGAGGGCGAGAATCCCCAGCAATGGCCCATTGTCAGGAAAGCCACAGTCATCTTCTTCATGAGCTTCTCCACCCTCGTAGTCGTCATGTACTCGACAAGCTATACCAGCGGCATGCCTGGCATGATGAAGACATTTGGCATCCAATCAAAAACCCTCGTCGTACTGGGAATCACTACCTATCTCATGGGCCTTGCAAGTGGGTCGCTACTCCTCGCGCCACTATCAGAAATGTACGGCCGTCGTCCCGTCTACCTAATCGCCGTCTTCCTCTTCACCGTGCTAATCATCCCATGCGCGCTGGCCAATAACCTCACCCAAATCCTAGTCCTACGCTTCTTCGGCGCCATCGCCGGCGCAGCCATGATCTCCAATGCCCCAGGCACCGTCTCGGACATTGTCAGCGACGAATACCGCGCCCTCGCCTTCTCCATCTGGAGCATTGGCCCCATGAACGGCCCTGTCATCGGGCCCCTGGTAGGCGGCTTTGTCTTCCAAGCCCTGGGCTGGCGCTGGACAAACTGGGTAGTCATGATCGGCTCCGGGATATCCTGGCTCATGGTCATGCTCCTCCAAGAAACATATGCACCCGCCATCCTACGCGCCAAAGCCGTTTGCAAGCGCAAGGAGACAGGCGATGCCCGCTGGCACTGCCGCTACGACCAGCAGAAGCTCTTCTGGCCCCTGCTGCGCGAAAACTTGTACCGTCCTCTCTTCATGGCCGTCACGGAACCCATCTGCATCTTCTGGAACGTCTACATTGCGCTCGTCTACGGCGTCTTGTATCTCTGCTTCGTAAGCTATCCCATTGTCTTTGGCGGATTGCGCGGCTGGTCCCCTGGCCTCGTGGGACTGGGATACATGGGCATCGGCATTGGCGGCTGCATCACTGTCGCCTGCGAACCTTTACTCCGCAAAATGATCAATGCTCACAAAACGGACCCCGAGACGGGGAAGCCGTACCCGGAGGCAATGGTCTCGGTGGTGTGTCTTGCTGCCGTCAGTGTCCCAGTGGGTGAAATGATCTTTGCGTGGACGTGTACGCCAAATGTGCATTGGATTGCGTCTGTGATTGCAGGGATCCCCTTTGGAGCTGGAAATTGTGCGGTTTTCATCTATGCTTCGAATTATTTGGTCCAGTCGTATGGTATCTATGCTGCGTCCGCCATGGCGGGCAATGCCGTGTTGAGAAGTGCTATGGGTGGCACTTTGCCACTTGCTGGACCCAAGATGTACGTCCTTTTTCATTTGTCTCCCTTTATTCTTCTTCTTCTTCTTCTTCTTCTTCTTCTTCTTCTTCTTCTTCTTCTTCTTCTTCTTCTTCCTCTTCTTCCTCTTCTTCCTTTTTAATCTTCTTTGGTTCTTGTACATTGTTGGCGGCGGTACTAACAATTGTGAAAAGGTACCAGACGCTAGGCCCCCATTGGTCAGCCACTATGCTCTCACTAATCGAGTTTGCGATGATACCCATTCCTATAGTGTTCTACTTGTACGGCCAAAAGATTCGTATGAAGTCCACGCTTATCAAACAGATGCGTGAAGACAAGGAAAAGTTGGAGAATCGGAAGAAGAGGGCTGCTGCTGCTTGTGGGTATGACAAGAATGCGTTGGATGTTTAATGTCTTTTTGCTTTTACACTTCTAGCACTTTATTTTTTTTTTTTTGAAACCTAAGTTTGCGGGATTTTGAGCGATATACCTTCTTGTTTGTTGCATGGAGCGTTCTATCTTTGTGGGCAATGTGCGTATGTAGCATATTTCTGATCGTCACTGGTATATATCTAGGTTTACAGTTTTTACAAGTAGGCACGCGCAAAGCATACATAGGTTCATATAATGGAATATGCATTTCAACATATAGACGATTCACTTGATGCATTGCAGAAGCACCAATGTCTACATGTGTGGAACTAATCAATAAAGTGGAGACGGAGGCATTACTTTGCCAAGAACTTCTGGAACGCTTCTTGTTCAATAACCACACTGCCAACTGCACGCAACTTCTTCCTACCCTCCTTCTGCTTCTCAAGCAACTTCCTTCGTCTCGACAAATCACTCGCGTGCAGCTTGGCTAGAACATCCTTTCTGTAAGGCTTAATAGTAGCGCGAGCCAGGATACGGCGACCGGCGGCAGCTTGAATGATGACTTCAAACATCTGACGCTCAACATGGACTTTGAATTTCTCGACCCATGCGCGGCCCACTTTTTCAGCTTGTGAGGTGTGTAGGACACGTGATACCGCATCGACGGGTGCACCGTTTACAAGCAGGTTGAGCTTGACGATGGATGAGCTGCGGAAACCAGCGTCTTCATAGTCGAGAGATGCATAGCCTTTGGTCGCACCCTTGAGCTTGCCGAAGAAATCATCGACAAGATGCGAGAGTGGAAGGTCGTACTTCAAGATGACCTGCGTAGCCGTGAAGAAGGTGAGTTCCTTTTGTTCGCCGCGATTTGACTCGCAGAGCTTAATCACCTCACCTAGGTACTCGTCAGGAAGCGTGATGGTAGTATGGACATATGGCTCGTGGACTTCCTGGACGCGAAAGTGTGCTTGGTCTTGGTCAGGGAACTCGTTGGGGTTTGTGATGATGGAACTAGTGCCATCTTTCCAGATGACTTTGAAGGGAACAGATGGTGGCGTGATGATGATTTTAGCACCATGTTCTTGACGCAGTCGATCCTCGAAAACTGAGCAGTGTAGAGTGCCCAAGAAGCCTAAGCGCCATCCAGCACCTAGCGCATCGGACGATTCCTTCTGCAGAGTGACACTGCGATCGTTGAGAATGATTTGCTCGATGCTGTCGTTGAGATGCTCATGATTGTCTTGGTCGGTTGGGAAGGCGGCTACAAAGACCATGCTCTTGGGCTCTTCAAAGCCAGGATAAGGTTCTACCACCTTTTCTGATCCAAGCGTAGTGTATGTGTCGCCAACTTTTGCTTCCTGCGATCGCTTCATGCCTGGATTGAAGTGAATGTAACCGACCTGCCCAGCTTTGAGAACAGTCTGCGGGGTCTGGTCAGGGTACATGATGCCCACTTCGCCTACAATATACTTGAGCCCAGTTGCGAAAGATCTGATAGTGTCACCGGGCCGAACTTGGCCATCGAATACCCGCACAAGCAGGATGACGCCCTTATATACATCGTACCATGAGTCGACAAGAAGCATGCGAAGGGGCTTGGACAAGTTGCCGACAGGAGCAGGAATCTTTTCTACCACAGTAGGTAACAAAGACTGTACGTTTAAGCCTGTCTTGGCAGACACGAGCACTGCATCGTCTGGATCGAGCTCGAACGTATCCTTCATTTGCTCCAGCACCCGCGGAGGGTCAGCATGAGGAAGGTCAACTTTATTCAACACAGGCACCAACGTCAGGCCCTGGGAGAAGGCGAGGTAGAAATTGGCAACTGTTTGGGCCTGCACGCCCTGACTGGCGTCAACCAGCAGCAATGCTCCGCCACAGCTTGCATAACTCCTAGAGACCTCGGCACGGAAGTCGACGTGACCGGGAGTGTCAACCAGATGCAGCAGGTAGTCCTGGCCATGGTGGTTGTATATCATGGTGCATGTCTGCGCCTTGACGGTAATGCCTCGCTCACGCTCTACGTCCAGCTTGTCGAGGATCTGCTTGTTGCCGCCGGGCTGAATGGTGCCTGTCAGCTCAAGCAGGCGGTCAGAGAGGGTCGATTTGCCATGGTCGACATGGGCAACAATGCAGAAGTTGCGGTATCGCTCAATTGGGATGTCGGCGATGCGCTTCTCGAGGTCTGTCTGGGGCTTGAAGGCCTGCGCATAGGCACGAGCAAAGCGTGGGAGGCCTTCAAGGATGGGGTGCAGGAACGGGGTAGAGCAGCCATTGAGGCGGGTAGGATGCGCCCGCCAGCTCTGCAGTAGGCTGCTCGCGGTTCGGACGCATGATCGCATGGGTGAGCATGAGATCAGGTGCGGACTGGCTGCTTGAGAACTCTGGTGGTGAACGCTCGCGCCAAGAGAAAAACAGGTCTTGAGCTTCCACGCTTCGTCGGTCTTATCTAATCAGCCACTGGCTCTCCAGCTAAGCTATATCAGGAATAGTACCAATCGTATCAGTACCGATACAGATGCGGATTGGTCAGTATCGAAATCTGCCCGTATTTTATTACCAATACCGATGTCGATTGGTCAGTAGTTATCGATAACGAAAATATCGTCACCAGCACTGTTCACCCACTCACGTGCCACTGCCACTCCCTTCCGCCCACACCGTTGCATACCACGCCTATTTCTTGTGCTTATCCTTTGGAGAACTGCGCTAGTCCTCTCGCTTTCACATCAGCATATTGATACTGCCCTACCATCCCATCTCGTCCTTTCAAGCTCAGTTGCTGTGTCAACCAAAGTGTAAACAAGGCCTCTTCGGCGATTGCTTCCCGTTAGTTATCACCACCCCGCTCGACCTGTCAGACTAGCTACTATGTCTCAGGCGAAAAGCTCTTCAAAGTCAAAGTCGTCAAAGAGCGGCTCGTCAAAGACCGACTCGTCAAAGGTGCACAAGCTTGCCTTGAAAGGTTCATCCAAGGTAGTCAACGAATTTGTAAGCACTGATGAATTAGTCGAGGCCCCTCCATTACAAAGTTAACATGCTCAAGTTTGAGTACTCCATCAATACCATCCTGTGGGTCATGTTTGTGTGAATGAAATACCATCAGAGGGGCTCACAATGCATAGTTTCCAACGAGGCGTGTATCCAGCCGAAGATTTCACGGCGTAAGTGCATCTTACACCTGAATAGTCATCAAAACTACTAACTATAGAAAAGAGTCAAGAAGTATGGACTGACCATGATGGGTACGTAGCCACCAGATCAGCAGCATCGAGAATACATAGCTAATTCGACCAGTCACTGCTGATGACCAGGTCAAAGCATACATCAAGAAAATCATGTCGCAACTGAAAGAGTGGATGTATGGCGGCAAGATTTCAAAGCTTGTCGTTGTAATCACCAGCAAAGAAACTGGCGAGCATGTGGAGCGCTGGCAATTTGACGCAAGTACCGACTAGTTGTTACGAGGTGCTGGTCTAACTGAGTACAGGTGCAAATATTCGGCAAGAACGCAAAAGCAAAGTCATCTAAAAAGACGCCAGATAACGAAAACTCTACCCCAGAGTATGCCCGACACAAACATGGCTAAACTGCATAAGCTGACAAACGTTTCAGAGGAAATGATGCGCCAGAGGACAAGACCGAGGCCGAGATACAAGCTGAGATTCAGTCTATTTTCCGACAAATCACAGCTTCTGTAACATTCCTACCCATGCTCGACGGTAATTGTACATTCAATGTACTCGTGTACGCAGATGCAGACTCAGAGGTGCCTCTTGAGTGGGGTGACAGCGATGCAAAAGAAATCAAGAATGGCGAAAAGGTGCAACTACGCAGTTTCAGCACTAGCAACCATCGTGTAGATACGCTGGTGAGCTACAGGTGTGCAACTCCAGACGATCTAGGCTTTAATTCTTTGCTAACGTAAGTTTAGACTTGCTGATTGAATATGTTGAACATTGTACCCGGACTGTGCACAAACCTTTCTTTTCACTATAATACCGTCCAGAAGACAATTCTCAGCATGACACAGGGCGAGCATATAGTCATAATTCAATTCAACACCCATATTATTTTGAGCCAACCACCCATGTTTGAACCTCAAGACCATTTATGGTTACCAACAGACGGTCACCGGTGCTCATATGCAACATGTCTGAGTTACATGATCCCCAATAACACAGATGGTGCCTTACAACGGTTTACCGAACCAGCCACCACAACGCCTGCGATAGAAGTCTAGCCAAGTCTTTACAGAGTCTTTTGCGAAGTATTAACGACATGTCTTCACTATAAACAGAACACAAACTATAACCTGTTTCTGAACGAGTTTGCTTCATGTTACGTGTTGAACAGGCATATGCGCAAGTCATGCCAATTCAATAAAGGGTGATCCTACCTAGTTGCTACAGATACAGGCCGCATTGTCTTAAAACCCACCCGACAGGCCCACTTCATGTGAAATCTTCCTATTCACTGAACAATCATGCCTTACTATGATTCGATCCCGGTTCCCAACGTTCCTCTGCAAGTCTTGATTAGTACAGGATCTATACAACAAGTATCGTAACCAAGTCGTTGCGACTATTTTGCTCAGGGTTGCTACTCTATCTATCTAGTTGTCAAATGGGATGAGATATCACAAATTTATAGATAAGCTTGATGGGGTTGATCCTTAATTGTTCTGTCTGTTGTTGTTCTCTCCAGTCGGTGCTATCTTATAGGTTTAGGTAGGTGGCCCCTGCGCCCTTCTTGGCAGGTCGATTGCCTATCCCACTTGCTTATTTGGCGCCATTTGATACTACCGTGGATCTACGGTAGTTCTACACTGGATCCCTCATGGGGCTATAGATCCACTTAGGGATCCCTTATTGCCCTCCATTTGACACTAGTCCACGCAACATGAAGGTTCCAGCACACGCTTACTTCCTCGCAGATTACCCGTTTGAATACTCCCGTCTCCCGGGCACGTCTTTCTTTGGAGCGATATTGCCTTGTTCCCTTGTTTGTGAAGAAAGATGGGTTAATGCAAGAAAACGCAAGCTAAAGGCTTTATTATAGTGGAACACACGTAGAAATATTACCTACAACTCCTTCTCCACTGAGCATCATAATAATACCCTCACATTCTACCAGTTTTCCTAAAATATACGATTGTTGGGAATTGAAACAACGCTTTCCTATGTATATAGAACTGTGTTAGTAGTTGAGTAGGGAGTATGTGCGCTAGTCTATATGTAGACTAGTTACCATAGTTAGCGCAAAGGGAACGGACGCGCTGGTATCGCGTTCGTTGCCCCAAAACACCAGAACAATCAACAATCAACTATTATATCCATATCCAATCGTTGCAACGACGTGTGAGACGTTGATCACCCAATCCTTTGTGGAACCAACAGCATTCATCAATCATGCTCTCCTCTTCAAATGGTTCCAAGAGCGAAATTTCAGACGATATCAAATGTGAGCTACTAGCGAGCTGCCCCCATGCCAAGCAAGAAGAATGGAGGTGGATATCTAGTGAGTCTGTCGAAGGGGTGCTAGTGGAAAAGCGATTATACAGTATACTCTATAGAGATATAGCCTGGAATAAGACTTTAGGAATACTTGGTGCAATGTAAAAGGAAGCAGTTTGCAACTTTCATTGTATTGATATAGATGCTTGTAGTCTGGGAATGTGAATTCTACAAGTACAACTACGCTGCAACTTCGCAGAGTCAACGTGGCAACAGCTCATCCAATTACACGCCCAAACATTTGCCAAAAAGCATACTTCCCAGCCGTCACAGCGAGAATACGTGTTCCCAAGATAATACTAGACAGTAACGATTCATACCTAAACCCTCCTGTACAATCAATTTGTGTCCTAAGAATTACACCAAGACCGCACTGTTCTATTTCAATATAGGTTTCAGCACCAATATTCTCAACAACTTCAACCTTGATGGGACACCTCTGCCCGTCTCATCCTATAATTAGCTACGACATATTAACAACACAAAGAACACCGCGATCAAACACACAAGGGCCCACACTTAACCCCTTAAGCTCTTCGCCTTTCACAGGCCTTAGC
>SSBG01000017.1:564593-574732 GCA_028220655.1 Shiraia bambusicola | reverse complement strand
AGCGCAAGGAGACAGGCGATGCCCGCTGGCACTGCCGCTACGACCAGCAGAAGCTCTTCTGGCCCCTGCTGCGCGAAAACTTGTACCGTCCTCTCTTCATGGCCGTCACGGAACCCATCTGCATCTTCTGGAACGTCTACATTGCGCTCGTCTACGGCGTCTTGTATCTCTGCTTCGTAAGCTATCCCATTGTCTTTGGCGGATTGCGCGGCTGGTCCCCTGGCCTCGTGGGACTGGGATACATGGGCATCGGCATTGGCGGCTGCATCACTGTCGCCTGCGAACCTTTACTCCGCAAAATGATCAATGCTCACAAAACGGACCCCGAGACGGGGAAGCCGTACCCGGAGGCAATGGTCTCGGTGGTGTGTCTTGCTGCCGTCAGTGTCCCAGTGGGTGAAATGATCTTTGCGTGGACGTGTACGCCAAATGTGCATTGGATTGCGTCTGTGATTGCAGGGATCCCCTTTGGAGCTGGAAATTGTGCGGTTTTCATCTATGCTTCGAATTATTTGGTCCAGTCGTATGGTATCTATGCTGCGTCCGCCATGGCGGGCAATGCCGTGTTGAGAAGTGCTATGGGTGGCACTTTGCCACTTGCTGGACCCAAGATGTACGTCCTTTTTCATTTGTCTCCCTTTATTCTTCTTCTTCTTCTTCTTCTTCTTCTTCTTCTTCTTCTTCTTCTTCTTCTTCTTCTTCTTCCTCTTCTTCCTCTTCTTCCTTTTTAATCTTCTTTGGTTCTTGTACATTGTTGGCGGCGGTACTAACAATTGTGAAAAGGTACCAGACGCTAGGCCCCCATTGGTCAGCCACTATGCTCTCACTAATCGAGTTTGCGATGATACCCATTCCTATAGTGTTCTACTTGTACGGCCAAAAGATTCGTATGAAGTCCACGCTTATCAAACAGATGCGTGAAGACAAGGAAAAGTTGGAGAATCGGAAGAAGAGGGCTGCTGCTGCTTGTGGGTATGACAAGAATGCGTTGGATGTTTAATGTCTTTTTGCTTTTACACTTCTAGCACTTTATTTTTTTTTTTTTGAAACCTAAGTTTGCGGGATTTTGAGCGATATACCTTCTTGTTTGTTGCATGGAGCGTTCTATCTTTGTGGGCAATGTGCGTATGTAGCATATTTCTGATCGTCACTGGTATATATCTAGGTTTACAGTTTTTACAAGTAGGCACGCGCAAAGCATACATAGGTTCATATAATGGAATATGCATTTCAACATATAGACGATTCACTTGATGCATTGCAGAAGCACCAATGTCTACATGTGTGGAACTAATCAATAAAGTGGAGACGGAGGCATTACTTTGCCAAGAACTTCTGGAACGCTTCTTGTTCAATAACCACACTGCCAACTGCACGCAACTTCTTCCTACCCTCCTTCTGCTTCTCAAGCAACTTCCTTCGTCTCGACAAATCACTCGCGTGCAGCTTGGCTAGAACATCCTTTCTGTAAGGCTTAATAGTAGCGCGAGCCAGGATACGGCGACCGGCGGCAGCTTGAATGATGACTTCAAACATCTGACGCTCAACATGGACTTTGAATTTCTCGACCCATGCGCGGCCCACTTTTTCAGCTTGTGAGGTGTGTAGGACACGTGATACCGCATCGACGGGTGCACCGTTTACAAGCAGGTTGAGCTTGACGATGGATGAGCTGCGGAAACCAGCGTCTTCATAGTCGAGAGATGCATAGCCTTTGGTCGCACCCTTGAGCTTGCCGAAGAAATCATCGACAAGATGCGAGAGTGGAAGGTCGTACTTCAAGATGACCTGCGTAGCCGTGAAGAAGGTGAGTTCCTTTTGTTCGCCGCGATTTGACTCGCAGAGCTTAATCACCTCACCTAGGTACTCGTCAGGAAGCGTGATGGTAGTATGGACATATGGCTCGTGGACTTCCTGGACGCGAAAGTGTGCTTGGTCTTGGTCAGGGAACTCGTTGGGGTTTGTGATGATGGAACTAGTGCCATCTTTCCAGATGACTTTGAAGGGAACAGATGGTGGCGTGATGATGATTTTAGCACCATGTTCTTGACGCAGTCGATCCTCGAAAACTGAGCAGTGTAGAGTGCCCAAGAAGCCTAAGCGCCATCCAGCACCTAGCGCATCGGACGATTCCTTCTGCAGAGTGACACTGCGATCGTTGAGAATGATTTGCTCGATGCTGTCGTTGAGATGCTCATGATTGTCTTGGTCGGTTGGGAAGGCGGCTACAAAGACCATGCTCTTGGGCTCTTCAAAGCCAGGATAAGGTTCTACCACCTTTTCTGATCCAAGCGTAGTGTATGTGTCGCCAACTTTTGCTTCCTGCGATCGCTTCATGCCTGGATTGAAGTGAATGTAACCGACCTGCCCAGCTTTGAGAACAGTCTGCGGGGTCTGGTCAGGGTACATGATGCCCACTTCGCCTACAATATACTTGAGCCCAGTTGCGAAAGATCTGATAGTGTCACCGGGCCGAACTTGGCCATCGAATACCCGCACAAGCAGGATGACGCCCTTATATACATCGTACCATGAGTCGACAAGAAGCATGCGAAGGGGCTTGGACAAGTTGCCGACAGGAGCAGGAATCTTTTCTACCACAGTAGGTAACAAAGACTGTACGTTTAAGCCTGTCTTGGCAGACACGAGCACTGCATCGTCTGGATCGAGCTCGAACGTATCCTTCATTTGCTCCAGCACCCGCGGAGGGTCAGCATGAGGAAGGTCAACTTTATTCAACACAGGCACCAACGTCAGGCCCTGGGAGAAGGCGAGGTAGAAATTGGCAACTGTTTGGGCCTGCACGCCCTGACTGGCGTCAACCAGCAGCAATGCTCCGCCACAGCTTGCATAACTCCTAGAGACCTCGGCACGGAAGTCGACGTGACCGGGAGTGTCAACCAGATGCAGCAGGTAGTCCTGGCCATGGTGGTTGTATATCATGGTGCATGTCTGCGCCTTGACGGTAATGCCTCGCTCACGCTCTACGTCCAGCTTGTCGAGGATCTGCTTGTTGCCGCCGGGCTGAATGGTGCCTGTCAGCTCAAGCAGGCGGTCAGAGAGGGTCGATTTGCCATGGTCGACATGGGCAACAATGCAGAAGTTGCGGTATCGCTCAATTGGGATGTCGGCGATGCGCTTCTCGAGGTCTGTCTGGGGCTTGAAGGCCTGCGCATAGGCACGAGCAAAGCGTGGGAGGCCTTCAAGGATGGGGTGCAGGAACGGGGTAGAGCAGCCATTGAGGCGGGTAGGATGCGCCCGCCAGCTCTGCAGTAGGCTGCTCGCGGTTCGGACGCATGATCGCATGGGTGAGCATGAGATCAGGTGCGGACTGGCTGCTTGAGAACTCTGGTGGTGAACGCTCGCGCCAAGAGAAAAACAGGTCTTGAGCTTCCACGCTTCGTCGGTCTTATCTAATCAGCCACTGGCTCTCCAGCTAAGCTATATCAGGAATAGTACCAATCGTATCAGTACCGATACAGATGCGGATTGGTCAGTATCGAAATCTGCCCGTATTTTATTACCAATACCGATGTCGATTGGTCAGTAGTTATCGATAACGAAAATATCGTCACCAGCACTGTTCACCCACTCACGTGCCACTGCCACTCCCTTCCGCCCACACCGTTGCATACCACGCCTATTTCTTGTGCTTATCCTTTGGAGAACTGCGCTAGTCCTCTCGCTTTCACATCAGCATATTGATACTGCCCTACCATCCCATCTCGTCCTTTCAAGCTCAGTTGCTGTGTCAACCAAAGTGTAAACAAGGCCTCTTCGGCGATTGCTTCCCGTTAGTTATCACCACCCCGCTCGACCTGTCAGACTAGCTACTATGTCTCAGGCGAAAAGCTCTTCAAAGTCAAAGTCGTCAAAGAGCGGCTCGTCAAAGACCGACTCGTCAAAGGTGCACAAGCTTGCCTTGAAAGGTTCATCCAAGGTAGTCAACGAATTTGTAAGCACTGATGAATTAGTCGAGGCCCCTCCATTACAAAGTTAACATGCTCAAGTTTGAGTACTCCATCAATACCATCCTGTGGGTCATGTTTGTGTGAATGAAATACCATCAGAGGGGCTCACAATGCATAGTTTCCAACGAGGCGTGTATCCAGCCGAAGATTTCACGGCGTAAGTGCATCTTACACCTGAATAGTCATCAAAACTACTAACTATAGAAAAGAGTCAAGAAGTATGGACTGACCATGATGGGTACGTAGCCACCAGATCAGCAGCATCGAGAATACATAGCTAATTCGACCAGTCACTGCTGATGACCAGGTCAAAGCATACATCAAGAAAATCATGTCGCAACTGAAAGAGTGGATGTATGGCGGCAAGATTTCAAAGCTTGTCGTTGTAATCACCAGCAAAGAAACTGGCGAGCATGTGGAGCGCTGGCAATTTGACGCAAGTACCGACTAGTTGTTACGAGGTGCTGGTCTAACTGAGTACAGGTGCAAATATTCGGCAAGAACGCAAAAGCAAAGTCATCTAAAAAGACGCCAGATAACGAAAACTCTACCCCAGAGTATGCCCGACACAAACATGGCTAAACTGCATAAGCTGACAAACGTTTCAGAGGAAATGATGCGCCAGAGGACAAGACCGAGGCCGAGATACAAGCTGAGATTCAGTCTATTTTCCGACAAATCACAGCTTCTGTAACATTCCTACCCATGCTCGACGGTAATTGTACATTCAATGTACTCGTGTACGCAGATGCAGACTCAGAGGTGCCTCTTGAGTGGGGTGACAGCGATGCAAAAGAAATCAAGAATGGCGAAAAGGTGCAACTACGCAGTTTCAGCACTAGCAACCATCGTGTAGATACGCTGGTGAGCTACAGGTGTGCAACTCCAGACGATCTAGGCTTTAATTCTTTGCTAACGTAAGTTTAGACTTGCTGATTGAATATGTTGAACATTGTACCCGGACTGTGCACAAACCTTTCTTTTCACTATAATACCGTCCAGAAGACAATTCTCAGCATGACACAGGGCGAGCATATAGTCATAATTCAATTCAACACCCATATTATTTTGAGCCAACCACCCATGTTTGAACCTCAAGACCATTTATGGTTACCAACAGACGGTCACCGGTGCTCATATGCAACATGTCTGAGTTACATGATCCCCAATAACACAGATGGTGCCTTACAACGGTTTACCGAACCAGCCACCACAACGCCTGCGATAGAAGTCTAGCCAAGTCTTTACAGAGTCTTTTGCGAAGTATTAACGACATGTCTTCACTATAAACAGAACACAAACTATAACCTGTTTCTGAACGAGTTTGCTTCATGTTACGTGTTGAACAGGCATATGCGCAAGTCATGCCAATTCAATAAAGGGTGATCCTACCTAGTTGCTACAGATACAGGCCGCATTGTCTTAAAACCCACCCGACAGGCCCACTTCATGTGAAATCTTCCTATTCACTGAACAATCATGCCTTACTATGATTCGATCCCGGTTCCCAACGTTCCTCTGCAAGTCTTGATTAGTACAGGATCTATACAACAAGTATCGTAACCAAGTCGTTGCGACTATTTTGCTCAGGGTTGCTACTCTATCTATCTAGTTGTCAAATGGGATGAGATATCACAAATTTATAGATAAGCTTGATGGGGTTGATCCTTAATTGTTCTGTCTGTTGTTGTTCTCTCCAGTCGGTGCTATCTTATAGGTTTAGGTAGGTGGCCCCTGCGCCCTTCTTGGCAGGTCGATTGCCTATCCCACTTGCTTATTTGGCGCCATTTGATACTACCGTGGATCTACGGTAGTTCTACACTGGATCCCTCATGGGGCTATAGATCCACTTAGGGATCCCTTATTGCCCTCCATTTGACACTAGTCCACGCAACATGAAGGTTCCAGCACACGCTTACTTCCTCGCAGATTACCCGTTTGAATACTCCCGTCTCCCGGGCACGTCTTTCTTTGGAGCGATATTGCCTTGTTCCCTTGTTTGTGAAGAAAGATGGGTTAATGCAAGAAAACGCAAGCTAAAGGCTTTATTATAGTGGAACACACGTAGAAATATTACCTACAACTCCTTCTCCACTGAGCATCATAATAATACCCTCACATTCTACCAGTTTTCCTAAAATATACGATTGTTGGGAATTGAAACAACGCTTTCCTATGTATATAGAACTGTGTTAGTAGTTGAGTAGGGAGTATGTGCGCTAGTCTATATGTAGACTAGTTACCATAGTTAGCGCAAAGGGAACGGACGCGCTGGTATCGCGTTCGTTGCCCCAAAACACCAGAACAATCAACAATCAACTATTATATCCATATCCAATCGTTGCAACGACGTGTGAGACGTTGATCACCCAATCCTTTGTGGAACCAACAGCATTCATCAATCATGCTCTCCTCTTCAAATGGTTCCAAGAGCGAAATTTCAGACGATATCAAATGTGAGCTACTAGCGAGCTGCCCCCATGCCAAGCAAGAAGAATGGAGGTGGATATCTAGTGAGTCTGTCGAAGGGGTGCTAGTGGAAAAGCGATTATACAGTATACTCTATAGAGATATAGCCTGGAATAAGACTTTAGGAATACTTGGTGCAATGTAAAAGGAAGCAGTTTGCAACTTTCATTGTATTGATATAGATGCTTGTAGTCTGGGAATGTGAATTCTACAAGTACAACTACGCTGCAACTTCGCAGAGTCAACGTGGCAACAGCTCATCCAATTACACGCCCAAACATTTGCCAAAAAGCATACTTCCCAGCCGTCACAGCGAGAATACGTGTTCCCAAGATAATACTAGACAGTAACGATTCATACCTAAACCCTCCTGTACAATCAATTTGTGTCCTAAGAATTACACCAAGACCGCACTGTTCTATTTCAATATAGGTTTCAGCACCAATATTCTCAACAACTTCAACCTTGATGGGACACCTCTGCCCGTCTCATCCTATAATTAGCTACGACATATTAACAACACAAAGAACACCGCGATCAAACACACAAGGGCCCACACTTAACCCCTTAAGCTCTTCGCCTTTCACAGGCCTTAGCAATTCGATCCATTTCATCCATAAACATTTCAAATTTTACGCAGACTATCGGAAGGAAGCCAAGCATATGAGGAAGCCTTCCAAACAGCCCTGCCCGAGCGTGATGGAGGCCTGAGCTGATGGGGACATCCACATAGGGGACCATATCCTCTCGTTTGTGACTACCTATTTGGTCTGCAACGCGCAAAATACAGAGTCCACTGCTATAGCTTGATCTTACAGCGAAGAATCAAGATAACAATAAAAAGTCAGTCCTAAAAGAAAGTTGCACTCAGTCTCAAATTCAGCCTGTGGCGGAGCAAAGACAACCGAAAAAACACCTTTTAGGGCTGCGTGTGATTCTTCCAACAAGAGGAAATGCACTGTATTCTCTCGCCGCAACTAAGTGGTATAAAATGTATATGCTGAACGAGAACATAAAGGTTTCACACTATTGTATTGGTGAGGGTGGAGCTGTGATATACTAACTAGTTGATGACGAACGGGATGCAATTTTCGGGGAAACATTACTGGATGCCCCCAGCTGTACTGGAAACTCCTTAATGACGTTGAACTTCAACGTCAAAGACTACCTTGAGGTTTGCTCATCCTGCGCGTGGATTGTGCTGGTTGCATATTAGGCTAGGTACCTAGGAGCTGAAGTCTAGCCACAGTTACACAGCCTCAAGGGCGCATCTAGTCTCGACGCTCAATCCAAAATTACCTATGACACAATGGTTTGACCGCTTAGAGATTGCGCAAGATCATGTTACTCGATTTGGTCGCTTCGGCAAACGCGATGGCGTTGCAGAAAAAACTAAGCCTCCGCCCTCACTAGTTTGGAGAGCAGAAGGGCGCAGTCTGGAGGCATGGTCCAACTAAGGCGCAATTACTCAGTTTTGCGCGCGAAACGGCCATGACTTGGATAAATTGAAAAAGTAGAAAAGGACGATTGATACTTTACTCTACATACCTACACACCATCCTCTCCGATTCCTTGGTTGATGATAGGAACTCGGATGACCAAAAGCAATCATCATCCTTCGTCACAAACCGCTTGCAATTCTTGAAAGATATCTCCTTCATATACATTGCATCCTCGCATCCGATCCTCTTGATCAAACGAAAGGATCATTCAGACTCAGAGTAGTCCTCTTTACTGAGCGCACTACACTTCGCACCATGGATCGCAACACAGAAAACGAGATGCAAGCTGCGGGTCGGCAATCTTCTCACGAATTTCTTGACTTTCGCTCTGCACGCCGTGCGTACCAACGATCCAGAAGATACGGGCGTAAGGGTCCCGGTCGCTATCACTGCTTATGCTGCAATCGAAGCGCTATGCGTCTTCACAAGAAAGAGGAAAGCTCCCATATCATGCAACAGCGGCCTTGGGACGATGACTTCGGCGCAGAACTGGACTGGGACGAAAGTATGGAATTTATGAATGAAGCTACACACATGGCTACATTTGGAAATCTAAGCAAAAGGGCTCAACGGTTGATGGCTGAAGAGGGTGAAGATTTCGGCGCCTGGGGTCGCAGAAGGATTGAAGAGATGAGAAGAGTCAAGGAAGAAAGAATCCGGAAGCAGCAGGGCAAAGATAAGCCTGCAGCTGTCTCTCCATCACTCGTATCTGGCCTATGTCAATATTCTTCTATCCCCACGACAACACTCCCCACGGATCCATTCGATATACACGGGCACAACCTTCTTCGTTCCGTGCTTACTCCCAACAAATTCATGTCAAATTGGCTACGATCTCAGGGAAAGCCATTCCATACCATCTGTGGGTTTGAGTGGTTTGGCGAGTACTCTTGGGCTTGGGCATGGCACCGCAATGCATCTGGGTTCTGGGAGATAGGCTATGAGCAATGCGGTAGTGAGACGTTTCCTTGTTCTTGTTGTGGTACTGGGATGGATTCGTGTTTTTGCGAAGAGTTTGTGGGGATCGCTGCGCCAGATGAAACACAACGGTGTTCGTTAGTCGAATGGGCTCATGGAAGGCTGCGAGATATATTGGAAGAGGCTCATGCTGAGGAACTGAATGAAGTTAAGGACTTTGAGGTATTGAACGAAGAAGTACCGGAAGCTTGGGAGGTCATGTCTGACGCTGCTTCCATGGAGTGGAGCGTGCTTTCGGCTGATGAAGAGTTTGAGTCTATTTGATTGATACCCATATACAAATCCGGTTAATGAATTCTAAAGATATTAGAACGTGATGATAGTCGTGTACCAATATTGCTCATGCTTACTAGGTCACTGTTGGTCTTAATGCCCATCTAGATTAAATATCGATATTTGTTCTAGCCGAGTGAATGGAAAACATGATAAGCGGTTATTTTGTGTACATCTGGTATCATTCGTTCTCAAAGAGCTTGATATATGTTACAAGGCTTAACCACGGCTAAGCCATTACACTTGATATTGTGGATTGATAAATCCCATGGAACAGTGAGATTGGAAAGGCCGAAATAGATGCGGATTAACTTTGAGGAGGATTTCCACACATCAGTACCATGTTCAGCCAGATATCACTTTGTATTCCCAGATCCTGTTAAACAAAATTACGTTTCACTGAAAACGTGCGTTCCTGTACTCGGTTTATCGCAACGTAAATAAAATTGGACAATCTTAGCGCCCGGTCATCATATTTTGCTCACAAATATTGCCTATCGGCATCTCGCGCAATCGGTTGTAATGCTTGGCCTACGTACAGGCCTATGATTGCCTTCCTGACTTCCGCTTGAGTGCGATTACAACAATCAACGTCATTCAGCTTGTGTTAACTGAACACGCATCTGTATTTAGATCTACCTCAGGATGTTTCAGGACTGCTTTTGGAGTAGTTATATATTGGAGTATCTATTACAATATTCAAAGATTCGTCATTCCATCTGCACGCTGACTAAAACTGAATCATTGCATTGACACTAATCTTATTATTCTAAAATCTCACCGGTTTGTGTAGCATCGTTAAATCAACCCTATTTTGGAACTATCTGCTTGTTTATCAGTGCTTATCATTCACAGCAGCAGCCACAAGCCACATCACATGTATGTTCCTGTGGAGTACTAAGATGTATTATTGGGCCTATCTGTACCTCCTTTTGTAGGCATCTCA
>SSBG01000017.1:515375-539471 GCA_028220655.1 Shiraia bambusicola | reverse complement strand
CAACAATGGTGCCGACGTGTCATGATGAAACAAGTTACAATACTGCAGAGGACGGAATGCTGCGCCACAATGGTCCAATGCTCCGTACATTATCATACTTCATGGGCTGTTCTTGCTCCTACATACATGATTGTGCAGAATCCAGTCATCATCCATTGGTAGTTCGACTGACTCTACATGGGTTAACCGCAGCTCACAATGCTCTGTCGCACAAAAAAGAATTTGGAATGGATCGTCAAGGTACAAAGCAGAGTGCAGAAAAAACCAGAACAATACACCAGCTTGCCAAGTCAGATTGCAAAGTATGCTTACTTATAGCTCGGGCCATGGCGCTGTATGCTCCGCTCATGGATCTCCACTCCTACTTGATCAAAATAAGATGGGTTCGATTCGAAGGAGGTGCCCATCATCACAATTATCCCTGCCCATTCCAAGACGCTTACTCCAGCTGAGACCGGTCTGTACCCACCCTTTGTTGATTTCAAGAAGATCAAAGCATGGGTACGTGATTGTGAAGTCAGACAAGGCTCATCTGCAGACGAGTCGCAGGTTTCTCATGCCAGATGCAGCTTAAAGCGTCACAGCCCGCTACCGTCCTTTCGTGTCATCGACTGCAATACAAAAAACGTTGTGGCTGCCCCATACCTGTGCACCTATGTTGCTCTTTCTTACGTATGGGGGGGAGGGGGGTGCAGTGGCAGGGAATAACAATGAACCAAGCCTTACACTATTACACTACCACAAACACTTCCACAGACCATTGAAGACAGTATAGCAGTGGCAAGAAGGCTTGGATATCGTCATCTGTGGATCGACAAATATGTAAGTTTACGTGTTCAAGACTCGGGGCATGAGTTAACTCTGCAGTGCATCAAACAAGATAGCATTCAAGATAAACAGATTCAGATTGGACAAATGGATGCATCCGCAGCGTACCGTGGCGAAGCCATTAGCCAGATATGCGAGTCTGTATGGGCCTCGCGAGCATGGGTGTTCCAGGAGGGCTTCCTTTCACGGAAATGTCTCTACAGAGTACCAAGCCATTTTTGTACGCAATGCTCGAGTCTACATGGAAGCTGACGGTGAGGATCAGCCCAGGGGCCTGTGCTATATGAGCGGATTGGCATAGTATCTCTGCATCGCTTGATGGTAGATGCCGGGAGGTCTCAGGTACTGATAAGAGAAACTACAGGCGTGATTAGCAAGCCAGATGATAAAGGGGACGGGAGGGTGATCAATGGAGGGTGGAGAATGAGTTCCAGTTTGGATGAAATGGTGAGCACAGTGCCGAGGAGACGTTGTTGATTCGATGACGAGATAAAAAGAAAGGTCACGTGAGTTGAACGCGCACCTTACAGTGCCCTGATGGCCATGGTAATATTGCAACCCAAGTTATAGTAGCACAGGCCCGAATACCGCAGCTTTCTGGGGTGAAATATATGAGACTGCTCGAAGTTACTGGCAGCTGCAAGGCGATGGTTGACAACTTGACATAGGTAGTGTGACAGTGTGACAGTGTGAAAGGGAGTAGTTATTAGTTAATTGATACTAGTGTGTTAGGATTTGCACAGCTGGCTCGTGCGCCTGCCGGCTTTTTGATTCGAGGGACACGACGACGACGACGACGTTGGCGTCCCAACCTCCAGATAGATTCACTTTTGATTCTCTTGTTTTACCATCCAACTTCGTGGTTTTGCCATCCTCATCGCGACACCTAGTTCACTGTCGCTACCAACTAACTTTAGCCCGAAGCATTGGTCTCATTACCTAGGTATTAGCCTGTTCTTACCTCCTAATCTGCGCCCAGCCATTGCGCTGCGCTCCTGTACTTCTCCACGGCCAGCATCATGGTGACAACGCGTCGTAATGCCACAGCGCCTGCTGAGCACAACATCCAAGCCACGGCTTCTGTGGAGCGAGGCATTGATTCACCCGCTCCTTCACGTCCCAAGCGCACCAGCCGCAAGATTCATCAGGTGGCAGCTCACCGCGACACGTCAACGCAGGCGCAATCCATCAACGGCGCATCAACAACACATACTAACACAGTGCCCCCCACCACTACCACCACCACTACCACCACCACCACCACTACACGGCGAACTCGATCCAAAGCGACTGCCTCGCCGCTGAAGCAGCTCCACGACACGAAGCGCAATGCCCCCAAGAGCCTGGGCAAGAAGGCTACCCAACAGAGCAAGCGCAAACGCGACGACAACATCAGGGCCAGCATGAGTGCCCACGCGACGCCAGAGCTAGAGCCTACGCCTTCTGAGGCTGGGTGGGATGACGACGATGAGGATCAAGGCTTGTTCTTCACTCACAGTAGGAATAATTCTCCCTCTTCCCCCTCTAAACACACCAAGATCCCGCGATCTCGACATGGCAGCATCGGTTCGGCAGCTAGTCTGCCCTGTGGGCCCTCTGTGGTTACAAAGCCTGTATCTCCTTCAGACATTGAACCTAGGCTTACTGTAGCCACTGAGCCGGCACCTCATGTGGAAACCGAGCTTGACGAGGTGCGTGGAGAGAATCTCAAACGCATTTCTCAGCTCGAGTGGAAGAACCAAAGCCCCGTCGACGTGAACAATCATCTCCTTGACCAAATTCATACGCTCCATATCGCGCAGGTCCCGGCTAACATAATGCTTGAATCAGATTTCGGTGATATGACACTAAGCTACGAAGAACCATCACCTGTACCACTCGAGTGCGTGCGCGGCAGTGAATCGGCTCTCGCACTTCTTCACCACATCGAGAGCGCGGCCCGCGAGACCCGTCAGACTGAAAATGAATGGCTGGATACTCCTGAGTCACCTGTGTCTCATACGCCTCAACCAACGAGCTCAACTTCTGACGCCCAGCGCGAAAAGACCACTGCCACTCCACGCCCCACACCAGGTAGTTTCTTCACCCGGTCGCTTTCTGCCATCAAGTCCAAACTTGGCTTCTCCGTCCTCACACCGTCCGCCATGCCTGCCCCCCAACCTTTACCGACCCCGTCAAGAGCGCCGCCTGCTGATACGTTTACTGAAGTGCTCTCTGCTCCGCCTACCCCGATTGGTGAACGCAGCAAGGCGCCGCCCAAGAAGCAGAAGCAGAGTCCAATGTTCCGTCTCCTTACCAAGGGCGTTCAGCCCGATGACAAGATGCTCGCAGAAAAATGGGCTAGACAGATTATCCCGCTTCTGAAGAATGATGATCACTTTGCCGAGAAGCGCAAACACCTGGAGACGCCTGTCCTCGTCAAGGATCTCGAGAACTTTCCTTCGTCCAAGCCTTGGGAGTCAGGATTTGGCGATCCGCTTGGCGATTTGGATGACAACGACGTTGTCCCGGTCTGGGCTGTCTATCTTGACATGGTAGCACGGGAGGAACAACCTAGAATCAAGAAGCTCAAGTCTAGGCACGGAATGTCCATGGGCGCTGATGACACTCTATCGCTGAACGAACTCTTTGCCAATAGCACCGGCGCACGACCCTCACCAATCCACGACAGCGACGGGCATTCTGCTTCACTTCACGATCTCCATCCGCGCCGCTCAATTCAGCCATCCCCCATGTTTGATAGTCCTGTTACGCACAAAAAGGGCTCGAATATCTTTCAGGAGCGCCAAGGCAGTGAGGTAGATGCACAGCTCGATGCAAACAACCGAGAGAATTCTCAACCAACTGCTAATCTTACTGATTCTACCACGACGGCATTTGTCCCAGTACACGATCCAGAGCACGGTTCATTTGGACTGGACTATGACGACGATGACGATTCAACTATGATGAGCGAAACTTCAAGTGCTGAAGCTACAACCGATGTCACGGCGGATCCAGTGTGGACACAACCCCCACCTCCAGCCCCTGTTCCAGCCCACGCCCCTCTTCCTGGAGGCCCGGCTGCTGAAACTCCGGCAGCGCCTACGTCCCAACAGCCTGTCGATGAGATTGAGCGGCAGCGCCAGAAGCTGATGAAGCATACCCCAGCTAAGCCGAGCCGTCTTCGAGAGGCTTTTGTTCCTTCGCCTAGCCTGATGTCGGACGTAGGCAGCGAGTCCATGTTGGCAGCTACTCCACTCCCCGTCACGGGTGTTTTGGACGTTATACCCCCTGCTGATAGCTTTGATTTTGACGATCAGGACTTGGCTGAACTCGAGGCTATGAAGGATTCTGCCCAGTCCAAGACAGCACCAGTCGTCAAGGCCTGGGCCGATGCCATGGTGACGTATGATTCGGAAGAAGATGAAGTCAGTTCCGATTAGTGCAAGTCACGGACGAGATGCGATTTGACATGCGCATCTCTTTACTTTATTGTTTTCTCTATCAACTGTATTGCATAATGTTTGGATGGCGTTTGGTAAAAGCAAAAGATTGTGTACAGCATATGGGACGGCGGGGGATTCTTCATTTCTTGGCACCACGGGCACTTTTAGCTTTAGTTACAGCGATTGCTGTTGGAGTCGTGATGACTGACGATGCATATTAACGGCTGCTGGGCGTTGTATACCCCCATTGGGCATTCTCAGTACATGTAATCATTGCTGGGCAATGGGCCTACTCTTTCATCCAATTACTTGGTCTAGTGCCGTAAATTGGAGGCTGTAGCTGCCACCTTTAGATAATAATAGCTGTTAGATGGTTGATGAGATGATTGATGCTCCTCGTGAAGCTTACTAATTGCTGTGATGTCATGCTCACATATTGTATTCCGGACGGGATCCTGCAGTGTCACTGTCAGAGCCTCGCTAAAGCCATCTTTCTTCGTGCAATTGACATAATCCGCGTACAAATCATTATAATACTCTGTACTTTTTGTTCCCTCTAGGCGTCCAAAGCTAATAATGATGACTGACTGACGAGTCACGACAACGACGACGACGACGACAACGACGACGACGACGACAACGACGACGACAACGACGACGACAACGACGACGACAACGACGACGACAACGACGACGACTTTGCCGTATTAATCTTCGAATGAGGGTTAGCCAAGGGGTTTTTTTGTGTACGGAGTAATTACGTGGCGGGGGGAGGGCATAACTAAAAGTCGATCTGCGACAAAATAACGGTAAATACGGCACGGAAATGTTTATTTCATAGTTCATCTGGATTCCTGTGCCACTACTAACTAGTGCTTCGGGAATAGGTACGACGTTTTAGATAATAGGAGCCTGCTCTCCTGGTGATGTTTTTCGAGGGACTTGGTTGGTGAAGAGGAGAATTGTGGAGTTTGGGCTAGTTATGGGCATTCTGTATTCTGTGCGTACTCCGTATAATACATGGCATATTTGACCTTGCGTATGTAGTTGTGTGAAGATGTCGATGGGTTCGAGGTCGATGGGCAGAGGTGTCGAGAGGGGAGTTTGCCCAGGTGGTATCGACGCTCGTTGCAACGACGCACTGAGATTTAGTGGTCGCGACTTTATTTAGTTTCTTTGTAGTCCATCAACGGGGTCGTCGTAGTACAGAAAGAGGAACTGGTTAGGCAACCCAACCCCAAAAGTAAGCCACAACGGCTGCGCGCCCTGTCAATGACATCCAGACACTCTCTTGCCACATCTCCTTTCCCTTTTTGTTTCCTTCCTCCCTACTGCTTTGCGGCGGCACCATGCCACGCCCCGTCGTCTTCCTCCGCCTGTTGATTCTTGTCGCCTTCTTCTACGGCCTCCATGTAATCCGCGGTCAATACCGCTTCCAGCAAGTCCTGCACCAGCGCACCATTACTGCAAATGACTTCCCCGACAAGTACATCAAGACGCTGAACGAGTCGGTCGCCAGCAACGAGCAGCCGCCTCTCGACTTTGACTACGCGGGCGCCTTTCCTACCACCAAGATCCCCAAGATCATCCACTTCATATGGTTCCAGAACCTATACCCCACACATGAAGGCATCAGCCAGATCCCCACGTCGGGGTCCCACGCGCCAGACCTGTGTCGCAAGTTCAATCCCGCGTATGAGGTCAAGATGTGGGATGCCTCGACTGCGCGCACCTTCCTGGCCGATCATTACGAGTGGTTTCTCCCTACGTATGACAGCTACCGGTATCCGATCCAGCGCATCGATGCGCTAAAGTACTTTGCGCTGTACCACTACGGCGGCGTGTACATGGACCTCGATATCGCGTGTCGCCGGCCGCTCGACCCGCTGCTAATGTTTCCAGCATGGTTCCCCGAGGCGTCGCCGCTGGGCGTGAATAACGATTTGATGGCGGCGCGGCGCGGGCATCCGATTTTCGAGCGCATGACCAGGAGATTGGAGGCGAAGAATAGAAACTGGCTGTTTCCGTATTTGACCATTTTTTGCAGTACCGGGCCCCAGTTTGGAAGCGATATCTTGCGCGAGTGGGTTGAGATGGCGCCTGGCGATGCGGCAAAGGGTGAGTCTATTGCGAAAACGCGAAAAAGAAAGAGAGGCATGTGCTAAACGTGATGTGTTAGATTCCAATAACGCCTTCTTCGTCCTGCCGCAAATTTATTACTCCGAGTCACATACCTTTTTTGGCCACAGCCCTGGCGGCACATGGCATGGCGCCGACGTCGCAGTCGTGCTATGGTTCGTCGAAAGACCGTGGCTCCTGCTGGGCATCTTGATCGTAGCCGCAGTCATCGCAGTTCGCCTGATAAAAAGGAAATCAAGAAGAGCATCCTGGACCAAAGAAGACGCACGAACAGAAATGGTTTAAAAGGGATGTCGTCGTCGTCGTTATCATGTATAAAATAAACAAATATCAATGATACCCATGCCCTTTCCAAAACAAGCATTCCCTCGCCATCCCCATGACCAAAGAAAGAAAAAAAAATCGAGAAGAAGTGAGGTTCAACGCACTTGTTGGACACGGTGTTGACTGAAAAAAAAAGTACCAAACTCAAAATCCGATCCTCCGCGCGGATTTGCCCGGAAGTATAACTAATAATAATACATTAAGTAACTAACTACCTATTATTACTAGGTAACTTTGTGATAACAACAACAACTCACCTTCTCAAAACAGATAAGTCACACGGACCGGGGGAAAAAAAAAGAGTGTTGTCCGATTGATTACTTAGGTACTTTACTCCTCTGACTAATTAATACCTATCTTGAAGTTGTACATATCTAGATTCTACCAGCACACCCACCTAATCTATCAATATCAAAACGGCATCTTTTTTGTTGTTTGTATTTGTGCTTTTTTACTTGGTTTGGCCCCCAAGTAGGTAACCTCGCGTTCCTGCATGCGGGGACTATGTAGGTAGGTAGGTAGCTAGTATTATGCCAAAATAACTAACTCGCAGCTACATACTTGTTCATAGGTGGGTGGCTATTCGTTACTGGGCTGGGGTTCATCGGAATTTTGTGGATGGGTGTAAAAGGGTCTTGGGAGATTTGGTTGGTGGTGTGGTTGGAGCTTAAAAAGGAGAGGATTAAGGAGATGTTTTGATAGTTTGGGCCGGAGAGAGTTGAAGGTTTGTTTAGGAACAAATATTTATGGATACGGGGGACATCAATTATTAGTATAAAGTTTAATAACTAGTCATAGAAAAGATTAGATATTAGTGTTGTGAGGTTTGGGAAGACGCTGTTAGTGGCTAGTTTCTAGAAAGTAACTAGTGCCAAGGCTGCCTGCTGCGTCCTCCCTCCCTCCCTCCTACCTACCACCCAACCCTCCAAACCCCCAAATCACACTCCCTCCTCCCGGAAAGAAACCACAAAGTGTCCAACGCCACCGCAGAAAAAACACCATGGGATCAGTCGTGCTCCCTCACCTGCGCACCGGCTGGCACGTTGATCAAGCAATTCTCTCCGAAGATGACCGCCTAGTAGTGATCCGGTTCGGACGAGACTCTGATCCGCAGTGCATGGCGCAGGACGAGATTCTCTACAAGATTGCCGACCGCGTCAAGAACTTTGCAACCATCTACCTGTGCGATCTCGATGAAGTGCCGGATTTCAAAGCAATGTACGAGCTGTACGATCCCATGACCATCATGTTCTTCTTCCGAAACAAACACATGATGTGCGATTTCGGCACCGGTAATAATAACAAGCTCAACTGGGTCTTGGAGGACAAGGGCGAGTTGATTGATATCCTCGAGACGGTTTACCGTGGCGCCAAAAAGGGTAGGGGTCTCGTTGTCAGTCCAAAGGATTACTCTACTAGGTATCGGTACTAGACAGAGTTCCCTGGTTGTGGTGTAGGCTGGATGCATCCAGATGATATGAGGTGGTCGCGTCGAAGATTGGCGTTTGGCGAAATTGAAGGTATGACCACGCCTCTGTGGAATTGCGTCTAAGGAACTATACTCATGACCTGCAGAGGTGACAAGACAAATGCATGCCACCATTCTCCAGAATGTTTTAGAATCAACGCAAGGCTGAGTTCACCAAATACATATCCCATTCATAAAGATATTCTCCTTGCTTTGTCAGCTTATTTCCTATAGCTATTACCCTCCCACAAGCACCTCCTCGTGCCCCTCCAGACTTGTTCTAGTATTGCCCTCCTCGGCAACAGTCTTGGAAACACCACTACAACATCCTCCTCACCGTCCACCACAATGGCAAGATAGAACCTGATCTCAAATCCCTTGAACGCCTCATGTATAACGATATCCTGAATACTCGTCGTAGGTATGAAGCGCGTGGTAGGTGTTTGCAGATATGTAGACGACGTAGTAGAAGTCTGTACACCGAGCCCGCGAAGGACGGTCAAGGACTCTTCTGTAGTGAATTATTAGGCAGAACTTCCATAATGAATATACAATTCGTACCAGTATATCCTCTCTTGCAGACAAGGAATAGCACTACGAGTGTTCCAGGCGCAAGATACATCCAGTCGCACATGTTCGCAAAATTGACCAACCCCTCTGCTACTTCCATGCCCATGACTGCTGCTAAGAATGGTGTCGATTGCTCAAATGTGACGCGCCATTTTATCCATACCAAAACCGACATGCATAGTCCTACCACCAGTCTAAACTGCACAGCAATGTAATATGCAATAGTCGCAGCAAGGGTTCGCGGTGTCGGGCGCGTCGTCACCGTGTAAGAGACTGTAGATTGCGTAGTTTGTAATATGCGTAGCGTCTGATGAGGTGGAGCAGATAGCAGTGAGAGAAAAGCGGACATGGTTATCGAGTCATCATCTTAGGTGTCCTGAATGGTAAAAGGTACTACGTAAGTAGAAAGTTTACGCTAGGCTCGGTGGTTTATGTCATTCTCCGCAACTTTTTACTTTGTTACTCTTCTCTCTCCAGCTTCACACTAACCACACCCTTCATAACAATTCTCCCAAGAATGCCTTCGCCTTTGCCATCCCGTGATGCGCCACTCAAAGCAGAATCCCCAGAGCGCAAACCTGCGCCAACCCGCGCACGCTCTCGGTCCCGCTCACCTCGCCGGAGCCCTGCACGCAAACCAAAGAGCTACTCAGGCCTAAAGTGGAAGAATGACAAGCGCGATGGCGGGGAAAGAGAAGATAGGCGTCGAGACGATCGAGATCGAGGCTACGACAGGAGGGATCGAAACGAGTACGATCGCGACCATCGAAGGCGCGACGACAGAAACGACAGAAACGACAGGAACGACAGGAACGACAGGAGGAGAGATGACAGACACCGCCGAGGAGACGATCGAGACCGCCGCGACCGCCGCGACGACCGCGATCGAAAACCTCGTGAGTCTGGCGAGAAGAAACCGGCCGCACCAGCTATTGCGTCTTCTGGCGAGGCTATGATCATCGTTACTATCAATGACCGCCTGGGCACCAAGACTCAGGTGCCCTGTCTTCCTAGCGACCCCGTCAAAGTGCTCAAGGCTATGGTAGCAGCGAAGATTGGACGACCGGTGCATGAGATCATGTTAAAGAGGCAGGGCGAAAGGCCGTTTCATGATCAGTTGAGTCTGGCGGATTATAGCATAAGCAATGGCGTGCAGATTGATTTGGAGTTGAATACTGGCGATTAGCTGTGTTACAGAAAATATTCAGAGGAACAGCACGATATATCAAAAGGTTGGTAAATCTTCAAGACGAATAACGAAGCTCGAGTGAAAATGTATGATACCCCAAATAATGGCACAATATCGAAAAAAAAAGAAAAAAAATCATCAGAGGTCATGCTTTTGACATTTGTCTTTTTGTTTCATGCCACACATACACTGAGTTGGGTATATTCTAGCCTTTTTCCATACTTTATTCATCGCCATCGTCTTCCCTACTTTCCAATTTCTTCCCATCCAACCCCTTCTTCTTCGCATACCTCTGGTTCACCACTTCCACCGACTCCTGCCTCTCCCTCTGCAGCACAGGGACATAATTCCCCCTGGCCCTGCCCACATGCCCGCCATCAAACACCCTCGGCCGCCCACCCTTTGCAAAACCATCCAGCCCAGCACCACCGCCCCCGCCACCATCAAGCAAAGAAGACACCCCCAGCCCAGCAATCTTGTCCATTAAAAGCGCAGACAACGTCTCATCAATCTTACTCGCCCGCCAAACCTCCCACACATCATCCACAACACCTCCTCTGCCCCACTTTCCCCGACCAACAGTGACTTCCCCGCTCTTGGCCGATTTGCTCAAGCTCTTGGGCTCCAAGCCGCCTTCGTCGCCGACACAGATCCACTGCAGGCGATCTTGATAGCCGTGCTCGCGCTCGGCGCTGCTTTGCACTTCGTGGGCGGCAGGGAAAATGCAGTCCCACAGCACGAGCGGAGCGTCCGAAGCCATTTCGTACTTTGGGCGCGTGGGATTGGACTCGATGTCGAGGAGGGAAGAGATGAGGGAAGGGGGTTCGAGGCGCTGGCCTATGAGGAAGAGGATAGCGACCATGGAGCGGACCTGGTGCCATAGGAAAGCTGAGCCGTGGAGAGAAAAGGCGTAGAGCGTTGGTTGGGAGTTGGGGTCGAGCGGAGAAGTCAAGGCGGTGTGAGAGAGGAAAGAGGGCGCGGAGAGAGGAGAGACTTGGTCGATGGAGGCGTGGAAGATGCGGCGTTGGAAATTGCCGAGTTGTTTGGAGGCGTCGATTTTGCACAGGTTGCGGAAGTCGTGCAGGCCGATTAGTGCGTTGCAGCCGGCTTGCATGGCGGCTATGTCGAGGCGGCCTTCGCGCATGGTGGCTTGGGAGGTGCCGGTTTCGTAGAGGCCTGGTGCGCCGGGGACGGGGGCGAAGCAGGGGTCTGTGAAGAAGTACTTGTATCGTCGTTCTTTGCAGGAGAAGCGGGCGCTGAAATCTGCGGGCGGGTTGGGACACCATGCGTAGATGCGTATGTCTGGTGGAAGGATGCGATTTAATAGTTGGATGTATGGCAATTCGTCAGTGAGGTCATTGAAAGGTTTCGCAGGTGGTTCTGGTACGCTCTCCTTTTTCAGAGAGGGGCCATCTTCCTGCGTGTCTTGTTGGTCTTCTGTAGGAAATGCAGGCTTTGGCAATGGTTTGTTGCTGCGTACACGCACGCCAATGACCTGGCCAAAAGCGCTTACGCCTCGATCTGTCCGTCCACACTTTGAGTATTCACAGCCGTCCCAATTCACATCTGCCCCTTCCCTGTCCCACGCAGCAGAGTTCTTCTGGCCTATCCTGCTATAGTCCGTGGCGTCAAGCTTCGTTGAACGAGGATTGATCAGCCGCGTTTTCACCAATGCCTTCCATAGCTCTTCTTCGATCGTGGGCAGTGGCGTCGAGTTATTTTTGTGGTGTTCAAACCCGTTATATTTCTGGCCCAGATATGCAAATTTCAATGCTATTAATCTCGAGCTATATTTTGACCCGTCAAAGGCTTTTGGTGCCGCTTTTGGAGGCTTGCGGAAAGCTGATGTTTCTGCCCCTTGCTGGCATGTAAAAGTTGTAGGATTTGGCTCGTGGACGTTCGTGGAGTTGGCTTTTTCCTGCGACAGTGCCTCTGCTCTTTTTTCGAGTTCTTGTATTCGCGCAATTAGTTGTTGGTGTGACCATCCCTCGTAGTTGCCCGCCATTGTCGATGGGCGTCCAAAGTTTCCACGCAATTGTACGCGTCGCGGGACTCGAGAGAGCCTGTGGAAACTGCGTCGCGCGCAGGATAGCCTATGAAGGGCAATATCAAACTCAGGAAAGGCGCAAGTCAGCTGCTGCATCGTCCAGCGCAACAGTTCAAAGGGCTGAATGACTCACACGACTTTTTCTGCAACTTGATGTTCGGGGTCTATTCATAATTCGTGGCAGTGTAACTAGTTGACTTCCCCACCACACCCCCAGCACCTCTATATCAGACTACATACCTACCTACCTAACCCCCCTAAACCGGCACCAACGTCTCTACAGTCTCCCTAACTACCTATTATTTACCAACCCATGGTTGTAAGGCATGTGCTAATTCTTTAATGACTAAATAAATTCTGCTGCGCCTCTCTCTCAGCTAGTTAAGCCTGGGCCAGTCAGGCATCGGATGAGGCAGACTCCTTTTTGTCCTTGAAAAGCTGAAGAATCCCCTCGACCAGCTTCAGACTGCCAATAAATTGCCATGACGTCGACTCAGCCACACTCAACGCACTCGAGATTGCTTGTGGTAAAGCAAATGCAGATAAGTGCTTACAATAGGCTGCAGCTGCGGCACCAGGCACCAACCTGGTTGACTAGACCTAGGTATTATATTTCTACTGCAGTGCTCTCCCCTAGTCGGCCGTTTAACTATCTCTTCACCTCTTTTAGTGAATCCTAGCACTGTGAAAACATTTTCAACCGACCATCACCACGAACCTGACATTGCCCATCCCACAATCATCGCCACGCTCTTTTACTGAAGAGATTTCATCATGGCCCTGTTCTCGCCGCTCCGACCATGGCAGCAAGGGCATGTCTGCGGCTTGTACTATAATGTCACGATTGGCGGGCATCTCCAGAAGACATATTTGCCCCAAGTTCAGCTTGAAGCACATGCTGCTATCTTGTCCACAACATCGCGGACAACGCTCAAGCAAATTTTCATGAATCCATCGACTGTGAAAGGTATTCGCGAGACGAGATACACTTTCCCGCTCTTCGGCGGAGTGAGCGTTGTGGGTTTTGTTTGCCATGTCGGTGATCGTACTATTGTTGGTGAAGTGAAGGAAAATGAAAAGGCAAGGGCGGTGTTCAAGGCGGCCGTAGAACGTGGAGAGACGGCAGGATTATTTGAACAATTACCACAAGCTTCAGACGTTTTCACCACCACTGTAGGAAATATCCCACCTGGAGCGAGAGTCACTGTGGAGATTACATACCTCGGTGAATTGAAACATGACATGGAGATTGATGGCATACGCTACACCATCCCCAGTATCATTTGCCCGCGTTACGGCGCTTATCCAGGCACTCTTCAGGCGACGTCTGCCATGGGTGCCATGGGTGGCAGCATTTCCATTACTGTGGACGCAGAAATGGCAGATGGATCGTTTATCCAGAAAATTCAATCGCCAACGCATCCCATCTCCATGGCCATGGGCACTACATCTTCCACGCCAAACGCGGATCCATCAATTTCGAAAGCTTCTGTGAGCTTGGCTCTAGGAACCGCACAGCTCGATAAAGACTTTGTCTTGCAAATCATCGCAAAGAATGCTGGTGTTCCCAAGGCAATGCTTGAGACTCATCCTTCAATTCCAAATCATCGGGCTCTGATGGCTACGTTGGTGCCAAAGTTCTCACTACCACCAGAGAAGCCTGAACTCGTCTTTGTATGCGATCGTAGTGGCAGTATGTCAGGCAGTAGCATCACACTTGCAGTCCAAGCACTCAAGGTATTTTTGAAGTCGTTGCCGGTTGGGGTAAAGTTTAACATATGTTCTTTTGGGTCTTCCTATTCCTTTCTCTGGCCAAAGAGTGTCACATACAGCCAACAGACACTGGACGACGCCGTTCGTCACGTCGGCACCTTTATGGCGAATTACGGCGGTACGGAAATGTTGGCTCCCCTGAAAGAGACCATCGAACGGCGATACAAGGATATGCCGCTGGATGTCATGATGCTGACTGATGGCGAGATATGGAACCAAGAAGAGTTGTTCTCGTATTTGAACCAATCAGTGGGGGAAAGCAAAGCGCCGATTCGGATTTTTACTCTCGGTATTGGCGACAGTGTGTCTCATGCCCTTATTGAAGGCATCGCAAAAGCTGGAAATGGTTTCTCTCAAACGGTTGTTGAGAATGAGAAGATGGATACCAAAGTTGTAAGAATGCTAAAGGGGGCGCTATCGCCACACGTCAATGACTACACACTCGAGGTCAAGTATTCCACAAATGAGGCTTTTACGGATGGAGATGATGGATTTGATATTGTTGAGAAGGTAGCAGAAAGCCTAGTCAACCTCAACATCGAGAGCGCCAAGGAGGATCAACAAGAAGTGAGTTTGCTTGATGGTTTGAACATGAGTTCTTAGCTAACGACTTTCAGAAGAAAGTAATCTCACTCTTCGACGCAACCGTGGATCCTGACAAGGATGCTCCGCCAATAAACGACGAAACCGGAGAGACACGCTATGCCCATCTACCAAGCCTAGATGTACCAAAAGCGATTCAGGCGCCACAAAACATCCCGTCACTATTTGCTTTCAATCGAACCGCTGTTTACCTTCTACTTGGACCCGAAGCACCTCAGGCGACGCCGACGTCTGTTGTCCTTCGTGGAACCAGCTCCCATGGACCCCTCGAACTTGAAATACCTATTCAAATCATGGAACAGCCCGGCGAAACTATCCATCAGTTGGCAGCGAAAAAGGCCATCTCAGAGCTCGAACAAGGCCGTGGTTGGCTCTCCGAGGCTACAGATGATTCTGGAACACTCATCAAAACCAAGTTTGAAGGGCGATTCGGCGACATGGTCGAACGCGAAGCTGTTCGTCTAGGCGTGCAATTCCAAGTCGGCGGCAAATGGTGCTCGTTTGTTGCTGTCGAAAAATCCAAAGGAAAAGATACGGAAGTGAAAGACTGGGAATGGGTAGAAGATGAGCAGCAATCGCTCGCTGAGAATTCTAGTTCAAATCGAGATGCCTTGTGGCAGTTTCATCCAGGCCATAATCAAGGAAGCCAAGACCTACCTGCATTCGGGAGCGGTCTCTGTAGATCGGCTTCATCAATGGCTTCTGGTGCTAGCCCATTCGGACAAATTTCGAATAGCACCCAGGCTGCTAAGAGTTCATTTGCCTTTGGTGGCAGCCGCGCTGAACTCAGCAGCATCGGTTCTGGTATGCCTCAACGCAAAGCACTTTTAGGCCATGCCCCCCCTTCGTCAGTAAGAGCGTCAATTACTCGACGTATGGCGGCTCCCAATAATCCAGATCAGAGATCAAATGCGTTGCTAGACTATCAAATGCAAACCCATCTTCTCGAAAAACACAATGAACAGCGCCTATTGGCGATACGACAGGAGCTACGCAGGCCTAACGCATTTGTTGCAGAGCCACAGCCTTCTCTTTTTGGTACTTCGTTGCCAGACGCAGCACAAAGCTCCGGTGCTCCTCCACCCATGTTCCAACGATCAAATCACGCTCCCCAGACGAGTGGAGGTGCAGCGGTCTTTGGTAACGCTACCGCCACTGCATCAAGTAATGCATTTGCTCCACAGACGCGCAACTTGCTGGCTAGTGTTCATGCTACTTCTTCTTCCACCAACACTCCAGAAGACTTGGCGCACCATCTCATTGGGCTGCAGACGTTTGAGGGCTCATGGGAAGTGTCGCAAGAGCTGTTGGCAGCGATGAAAGTGTCAAACGAAGATTTGACGGCAGAGGCCGGGAAAGCTGGGGTGAGTAACGACGTGTTTGTAACGGCCCTTGTCGTTGCCATGTTTGAGCAAAACTTGAAAGACTTGAAAGGGAGCTGGGAATTGGTGGTTGAGAAGGCTAAAGGTTGGCTAGCTGGTCAGGGTGTGGACGATTTGGAAGGGTTCGTGGTGCATGTTGGGGTGCTATTGAAATCGTAGAGGGTTCAAGTCATAGTATTTTGGCGTTGTTGTTGCGTAGTGATGGTTTCGAGTCGTTTGGTTTAGTGTCTTGTTGACAAGGTGGATTGTATGATGCAAAGAATAAAGGAAATTTTATGTATTTGTCTATTGATTTTCGAATACCTCCCCTTACAGGATGCATTCACGTATCGAAATCGAAAATTTAAAATTTTTGTAGAACTTCCTGCACCTGCTGCTGCGTCGAGAAAGTTGGGGTACGAGGTCTTATAAGAGGGATAGTTAATCAAAAAGCTTATTTAGTTACTGAAGCACATGAGCTAAACACGTGATTTAGAGTTGATTGATCAAGTGACTATCTATCGGGGATCGAGTCTTTCTTATATGTTATAGATGGCTGAGGTAATCACGTGATGTTTATGTGATGTAAATCTCCCTCTATTACAATCTTACACAAGGGGCCTTATCTGGGGGTACCAGCGCCCAGGCTAGTAGGCCTATACCCTGCTCCTCCTTTTCTCAATTCACTCTCCCGCACGTGATAGCTCAAGCTACATGGCACTGATGTACGAAACCAGTATTTTACATATTTACCTTGAGTACGCCATAGCAATACCTCTCTTGTAGTGGAAAATTTGCATGTCTGTCCACTTGCAGCATTATAACTTCTGGTGAATTACAATGTCTTATTTCCTGGAGCGGATTAGAGAACACAGACTTCTCTCCGCTGCTCCCTGGTGTTGTACCCATTCATCATATGCAAATATGCACTAAGACCATACCTCGCAGAATTCAAATCAGTGGAAGGAAGTCGCAGAGGAAGTCGCAGAGGAAACTCGTTTGATGATGGCCGCAATTTCTACACAATCAGCCACTACCAAATCTTCGCATTTGCTAATGTCCATAAAAATCATGAAGTTGACTACGAAGTCCCTCTGCTGGTAGGCGTAGTGTCGAGTAGAGAATGTTATTACTATGTTAGATAGAACGCCAACTTTGGGGGGAAGCTTGATTGTACTATGTAGTGCAGGTGGCCACGATGCGGAAGCGTAAGCATACTTATCAAGGTTTCGACCTCAATATTGGTACACAAGCCGCTTGATAGCATTGCGGCTGTCCATCGGCTTTCGCTGTAGATCCGGTGCATAGTGTTTCTCAGTATCCTTGGCGTTGGTTTGGTCGATACATTCTTGGTGGATCCAAACAAGGGGCCTTATTTACTCCGTACTCCGTAGATTTTGCAATCCCTACGGCGCGATGAAGGATTTTCGGACATCTTAGGTCTTGAGCTAATCTTCCAAGGAAACGAGTGATGTAAGAAATCTGAGGTGCATAGGCTGACTATCATCAGCCTCAACGCTTGCTATGTCGACAATATGTTCTATTTCCTCTAACTAGTAACTCCTCATGGCTATCGCAAATATCCTCAAGATCGATCTCTGTGTCTTTTTGCATGTTGCTCGGCGCCAACTGTAAGTCCCTGCAGGCTGTATGTCTCTACCCTTTCTATGTCATCGAAACGATCGCTCGAGGTGGTGCTTCGTTGCTTCGTTGCTTCGAGGCTGAGCTCTGAGGCTGAGTTATCAGCCCCGTCTAGCACGCACGAGATGCTAAGCGGCCAGCTCAAGCGAGCTTGCATGTATAAACCTTCAGTTCCACTTTGAGTCTCAGTTCGCGTTCTAGTTTTGGTTCTCGAAGTCGAAATGTCTCTCTCCTATCCAGCCGGAAGTCGAGGGATAGTCACGTGATGGGCACTGAGACACCTTTTTCCAGAACCAAAATGAAAGGATAAATCCTGAATTCTAATAGGTAATTAGTCAGATTGAATGCGCCATGATGCGACTCTGGCGATTCGAGTTGTTGGTGGTAGAGAAGCACATGACCCTACACCCAGTGGGATCAAGCCTGGGCAAGCCCCAGACGTCCTGTCTTCTTTGAACGACATGAGTACAATCATCATCTGCATCACCATCCATTTGCAATGTTGCGCCAATGCTTATTATTAGTGTATGTTGCATGTGAGTCGGTAACCACACATTGCCATCAGAGTTGTTGTCCTCTGCCATACAAGGTAAATGAGGCGCAGTGATATTATCTCATTCTCCTATTATTATACGATGTCCTTGCGCCGCCCTACCCGACCTAACAGGTTCACAACCAAGCTTTGTTTGAGTCAACGAGCAGAAGTTGCACTTCATGTGCATATCGAATAAACACAATCTTTGATCCGTTCAACTTCAGCAAAAAAAAAGAAATGCGCGATAAAAAAGAGCGAACTTGATTGGCCTAGTTAGTTACCAGTCAGTACCAATATCCCGCGCGGGCGATCTGCCATTAACTAATAATACCAGAGCGTTTTGGGGTGCTGGCCTCAGCATAGAGATAAGGCTCCGGAAGTTCGTGGAGGATGGCCAAGGGCTGTGTCGCACACAAGACAAGCTTACCTCACCCCAGGCCAAGTCTATTTGACCTTTCCCAGACGCCTTTGCTGCCTATCCTTTCCTTCATCTTCTGTTCCCAGGATTTTGTTCGCGTTATGGTTGCGAATTGATAGTTTCCTCAATCTACAGAGTACACGCGCTCTGTTTGCTGGCCCAGCACACATCATGTGCTCGCGGCAGACGCATTTGACCAATAGTTAACGACGATCTGCTGGCAAATCATAGTATTTGTATTTGTTAGCTCGCAGCCCCGCCCACGACTTATTAGCAATGGTGTTGCCATTTAATCAAGAGTCATGGATCTGGTATACCTGTGCAATTCTGATGATTGGAGCAAGGCTGTAAGTTACCCAAGTAAGCAATGTGGCCTATACTTTCAACAGTCCATGTCGCCCGTCGGTTTCTGTGTAATGACTGTGAGGAATAGTATTTCAAGACACATAGTTCTTGGCTCGATCAGGAATCTACAATTCGACGATTGGATAATGGGTGGGTTTGTAACGGCGGCGTACACAGCCTTGATCGTTTGCTCCAATCGATATGTCAAAGCGCAGTCGAATCTCTTGCCACCTGGGTTCGACATTAATGCATTGACGGACGAGGAGTTTTCTCGGCGACGCTACGGCAGCAAAATGGTCGTTGTGACAGAACAGACCCAGATTGCTGTGATTTGGGCCTGCAAAGCGTGTCTTCTTATAATGTATAATCGACTGACCCGAACCGCTCTTCGCAACGAGAACATTGCAATCAAGCTGCTCTCAGCCTATGTTGCCGTTGGGTTTATAATCATGGAGGTATTGTACTTCGCGGCCTGGTGTCGTCCGGTGACTGAATACTGGGCTGTCCCAACGAGCTCGACCCAATGCAACGCCCTGGTCCACCATCGCATCACTAAAGCAGTATTCAACCTGTCGTCGGATATCATTATGCTTGCCATCGCGCTTCAGATGCTCATACGCTCGCTGTTGCCAATGAAGCGGAAGCTGGTCCTATGCGGCGTCTTCTCTCTGGGCATTTTCGTCATCATAGCGAGCATATTGAACAGCTACTACTCGTTCAAAAATCCATACAAGCAGACTTGGGTTGCCTGGTATGTTCGCGAATCCTCGACAGCGATCCTGGTTGCCAATCTGCCCTTTACCTGGACGATTCTTCGGGAATGTTTCGATGTGGGCCACTTTGATGAGACGAACCCACCAGCCTGGTCGTATCATTCAGCACGAACAGCGCAAGGTCGGCGGCCAACGCAAATGCGCAGTCAGTCTGCACATACGACTGTGACTGCAAAGCATCGACACTCACCAACGGCTAGCTACCGAAGCCAGAATACCATGACGCTTGTCGATTCGTTGACCGCTCTCAAGCACCACTACCACCCCACTAGCCATAGCCAGCGGAATCCAGACACAGGCAACGGATTTGTAGATGAGGCGATCAAGCATCACGACTTCGCTCCCATGTCACCGCCCAGCACAGAAAGTCATGGCGCTCGCCAACAACGAGCATGAGAAGATCAAGTGATGGGGAGATGACGTTGTTGCGTCATTTGAAGTTGAGCAAAACACCGAGTAAGACGATGGGGATCTGGAGGGGTTTATGTCTTTTTATTTGTGTTCCTTGTACATATTTCTTTTTGTATTTGTAACATGTCATGATCAAGATACCCCCAGCACGCATTCGGTTTACATTTAGCCTCTATAGTTTATATGATAATTAGATAGGTACTACTTGGGTAGGTAGGCGAGCGCAACCAGATTTCGTACCTAGCTGTTCCTGACCCTATCACACATAGTTAGTACATTTTCAATACAACCCAGACATGGAACCCGTTGCTACCTAGGTTGCTAGTTAACTATCAGCATGCGGCAAAACTGCTATTAGCGCTGTTTGTGAGGTTACCAGACCGCTTTTTAATTGAATACCTACTAATAGGTACCTAATAGCTGTTGCCAGGCAGTATTCACTCAGCTAGAACTTGAAGGGAGTACGGGCGGTGCCTAGCCGCAGCTGGCAAACCTACATGAATGCATGCTTGGGCGATTGGACATGCATATTACCGCCGGTGAGCCATTTTGCCATGAAGCATGATGGATTTGGCATCATGTGATCACTAGGCCGAACTCGGGAGAAGGTGATGGCGCAATTAATTACTGACCGCTAGGCAGGCAAGCAAACAGAATGCAAAAGGGAACAGGAGTTGGCCCAGCATTCTTGGTATCATCATTAGTGCCAATTACTGATGGATTATCATTCATGCTTCAAAGAAGGTTGGGTGGTTCGGCAAAAAAAAAACAAAGCGGAAGTGCAGCCGAGGGCCCCATTGAAATTCTCCTCCGCCATTGACACGAGAATGCATTCACCCACCATGTTACCATATTCTTGAGATTGCTCTCTCTCTCTCTCTCTCCAGCGCCCCACGGCGACTAGGCTATAAAACCTTTGCCCCCCCCCCTCCCCCCCTTGCCTTTGATTGTGCTCACGCCCATCTAACCACCATTGCCTTTGTGACAGCTTAACCATTGAGCTCTGATCTCATCTAGAGCACCCCCACCACTACTGGCGTCATGGTGCGCAACATTGTCGTCTTTGGCGGAAGCTCTCACCCGCAGCTCACGGCGTATGTCAACATCCCCTTGTGCCAAAAGGGTTGGGAGATGTGTGTGTATAGCCTGCTGACTAGCACTGCAGCACCATCTGCAACCACTTGGGCATACCGCCTGCCAAAGTGCTCCTCGCCAAATTCAAAGGCGGCGAGACTCGGGTTGAGATTGAGGAGAGTGTGCGAGGCAAGGATGTCTTCATCATCCAATCTGGTGGAGGAAAAGGTATGGGGCTGTTTGAATGCTTGCATTTTTCCTGCTAGCTAATATCGTCCCGTCTAGTCAATGACCATTTGATGGAGTAGGTCCATCCTCATGGTGGACTTTTTTGAGATTGCCTGACCGCCTGTAGACTCCTCATCACCATCTCTGCCTGTCGAACTGCCTCTGCGAAGCGCATCACGGCCGTTCTGCCGCTCTTCCCCTACTCGCGCCAGTCTGATATTCCATACAACAAGACGGGCGCGCCGCTCTCCAAAGCTCCGGGCTCGCGCTCGAGAACCGGCACATTCACGTTTGAGTCTCTGCCGCAGACGCCATATCCCGGTCAGACCGAAAGTCCAGGCATGAGCAATGGAGCCACTGCTCTGCACAACCAGCTCAGTCGCATGAAAATGGACGAGCGCAATGGCGGCGGGCCTGGTTCAAATCCTGGCAGTCATGCCAATGGCATCAAGCGCAGCGATACTGCCGAATCCAAGTCAGACAAGTCGGAGAAACACGGCAATGAACACAGTGGCCCTGCTACCAACGGCATCTCGAGGCAGTCCACCAAGCCACCGGCTTTTGAGCCTCAAATCGGCTATAGGCAATGGGTTGCTCAGGCTGGCACCCTAATTGCTGACCTCCTCACTTGCGCTGGCGCAGACCACGTTATTACTATGGATCTTCACGGTGCGTAAAAGACATATTTTTTCGAGAAAAGGATTCCGCTGATTGTAGCAGATCCTCAATATCAAGGCTTCTTTGATATTCCGGTGGACAATCTCTACGGCCGTCATCTTCTCCGAAAATACATCCAGTTCAACATCCCCGGCTACCTACAGGCTGTAGTTGTCAGCCCAGATGCCGGCGGTGCTAAACGTGCGACCGCTATTGCCGATGCGCTTGGCATGCCTTTTGCGCTCATCCACAAGGAACGCCGCCCAACCCAGATTAACGATCGACAAAATGCAACCATGATGCTGGTTGGCGATGTTTCGGACCGCACAACAATCCTCATCGACGATCTGGCAGACACTTCAAACACGATCACGCGTGCCGCGAAGCTCTTGAAAAAGGAGGGTGCCACCAAGGTCTACGCGCTCATTACTCACGGCATTTTGAGCGGAGACGCCATCGACCGCATCAATGCAAGTGCACTCGACAAAGTTGTAGTGACCAATACCGTCGATCAAGCAGAGCACAAAGCGCGCTGTCCCAAGCTCGAAGTCCTGGAAGTCGGCAATGTATTTGCCGAAGCTATCCGCCGCGTCCACCACGGCGAGAGTATCAGCGTGCTCTTTGATTACAGTTAGTGGCTAAATGTGGAACCGTGACACAAAACGTACTGCAGAACCTGGCAAACGCGCGTGATATGGCCATATCAAAAATCCACGTGGATTTGAGGGCTTTGGGGGTTGGCCTTTTTTTTTTTTTTTACGAAAAACATTGTTACCCAAAGTAAAGATGCGCCCCCCCTCCCCCCCAAAAAAAAAGAGAGAGAGAGAGAAGACAGAATTGGGTATATGAAGTCTTGCGGGTACCCATGAACTTTGTATTCTCATCATGCTATGGCGTTTATTGATTACTTGACCATTTCTTATCCTTATTCTTTGTGGGTTATTTTCATTCCACCGACAGCCATAATAGGTGTCTACAACATGGTATATATACATGTGTGTAGCTTTTTTTTTTTGGTTCATTTGCATTTCACTATATTACCATCATTTACTCAAACTACCTACTCACTCGCACAAAAGGATGCAGTGCATGTAGATTGGTGTTTGGAAGGTATCTAGTAGGTTTAGGTATTCACGTTCTTATGTACATGTCTTGAAGATGGGATTACGAATAGATTTTGTACCTACGGTGGGTGTGTATGCGTATGTGTAGCGTGATTATTATGTACGAATTACGGACACTAGGATAAGCTTAGGTTAGGCTTAGGTACAGTTCAGTAGTCTAGTGTCTTAGTTAGCGTTTGTACCGAGTCTTGACTAAATGTAACTTCAACCTAGTTCCTTGTGAATAATACCTGACTTTATGATGAAGGTGTTTGATAGTTTGGCTTTGCTACCTATCGAGGAAATGATGGGTTGAATGTTATTGATTAAGTGGATAATATAGGATTGGATCCCTTATCTACTATATACACCCATGGAAACCAACGAGCTCTTTTCTATCTTATTGGTCGCTGCCCATCTCCTCCACACGCAATGTCTCCCTTTCCAACACGCCGCTTCCCTCTAGCACTACTATGTTTTCAGCTGAGTAGAGTGTGATTGCTGAACGCAGCTTGAAGCGAGTGGAATCCGAATTTCGATAGTCGGAAAGGACAGAGATGAGTTGCGAACTGAGTTAGTGACCATGATGGGGTAGTAAAGTATCCCAATAGCATAATTGGTAGTTACTACTAATCTAAACATGCATATGTTATAGCATCGAATGATTAGTATTTATGACACGCATCATAGTAATAGGGGGCCAAAGACTGGTAACACTGCTGTGTGCATCACTGCGACTGCATATCTGATTACGTGGACTTGATTACCAACTACTAATAACAACGTAATACCGATTGGTTAGTCTTGAAATATGTGTTGCTTTTACGCGGAGCATATAACAGCCTTTTGCAGAACGGAAGCGGGGTCTCTCCGACTCTACGGAGCACTAATAACTGTATCATTCATTCGAACTGTACTACCGTTTGCATACCACGTATCTACGACAACGCAATCTCTAGAATGTAGCCAAGCTACGCGAACATTGTGCTCGTAGGAAAGCAACTCGTTGGGTCCGTTTCTATTAATCTGGCCCCATTGTGACACCCATCACGTGATTGGCTTGTGGTCATAGCTTTGGGCCTATATAGGCAGTTACTTGGCTAGCTGCCTGGGTAGATTGAGGTATCACTCTTTACACACTTCATATCTGAGATCCCTAATCTAGCCTTTTTTGCTTCATC
>SSBG01000017.1:453087-515365 GCA_028220655.1 Shiraia bambusicola | reverse complement strand
GCTTTTACGCGGAGCATATAACAGCCTTTTGCAGAACGGAAGCGGGGTCTCTCCGACTCTACGGAGCACTAATAACTGTATCATTCATTCGAACTGTACTACCGTTTGCATACCACGTATCTACGACAACGCAATCTCTAGAATGTAGCCAAGCTACGCGAACATTGTGCTCGTAGGAAAGCAACTCGTTGGGTCCGTTTCTATTAATCTGGCCCCATTGTGACACCCATCACGTGATTGGCTTGTGGTCATAGCTTTGGGCCTATATAGGCAGTTACTTGGCTAGCTGCCTGGGTAGATTGAGGTATCACTCTTTACACACTTCATATCTGAGATCCCTAATCTAGCCTTTTTTGCTTCATCTCCTATCCCTTCCTCACAGCTGAACTCAACAGTGACCGTTTCGCTTATTTCTACCTAACTAACTAGTTATGCCTGCTCCCGCTTCTCATTTCTGTTTCTGTGGCCGCGGGTACAGCAAACTTAAAGATTTAGAAGAACATCGCACAGCTCAAAGACACCTCATTTCGCACCAGTGTACTGATTTATGCTACCACCCTCCTCCTCCTGCCGACGATGGGCGCACCCATATATGCAAGACATGCAATAAAAAGTGTGCGAGGCTGGAGATTCTGAATGATCATCAAATTGCCCGAGGTCACTGCTACTATTGCGCAGAGTGTGAGCTCAAGTTTGACAATGAAAGATGTTTGAAAGATCATCGAAAGAAGGTTTCGCATGCTTCAGAATTCAAATGTTGCGACTGCGACATGTCGTTCAAAGATATTCAAGATCTGCTATTTCATGTAGAAAGTTCCGAATATCATAAACCGTTGAAGAAAGAGGGGGCTGGAGAAACAACAAGCAACAGACGATGCGAGAAGTGCAGCAGGAAGTTCAAAACACCGGGCGCTCTTCAGGACCACCTAGCATCCCTAAAGCACAACCCAATCAGCAACCTCCGCTGCCCCATTGGCAACGACTGTAGACGAAAATACAAATCGCCATCAGCTCTACTCCATCATCTTGAAAGCGGAGGGTGTTCGTCCGGATTGACTCGTGACGAAATCTACAAAATGGTACAGAAATGCGACACAAATCATGTAATTCATGACAAACCACAAATCGCCACTTCGGCCTCATCATTCTCCTCCACCCCAATTCACACCCCTCCACCAAGCATCGGATCATGGGCCATACCGTCCGACACTGGTAGTGACTGGTCCTTCCCCCTGTCTACCCCGACCACCTCGGAATATGGGGAAACAGAACAATGGACACCCCTCGAAAACAGCCAAATGACAATTCGCTCAGGCATCCAAGTCACGCCAGCAACATTGCAATGCCACCTCTGCCCTCCAACCCGCAAGCCGTTTGCCACGACGACTTCTCTTCGGCAACATATGGCTTCTGCAGCGCACAGTACGAAACTATACCATTGCCCAACCACCTTTGTGCTCGGCCCAAACACCAAGCAAGCACAAGGCAAAGCAGCCAACAAGCCGAACAAGCACACGCAAAAGCAGTTTTCGACACTGAGCGGATTAACGCAGCACTTGGAAAGCGGGGCCTGTGTAGGTGGGAAAACAAAGTTTTTGCAATATTATCCAAGAGCACTTGAACATGTTTGGACTAGTAGGGGGATGTAAAGGTTCTAACAAATAGAAATAATTACTGCTGCCAACTATTAGCAAATTTGAAATGAGTAACTAGTTATAACTAGTCTATAGGCTACAAGTTAAAGGACAGGTAACTATTCACTATTTAGCAATAAGATTAGCTAGTTAACTAGCTATTAAGCTATAGTTAACTAGTTATTAAAAAAAAAAAAGTAAATTAGTTAGGTATAGTTAGTATAATCAAGACTAACTAGTTAACTACACAAAATTTTAAATACTTATAATCAAAAAGACCACTTAACTAGAAAATACTACTATATAGTTAGTTATACCAAGGTTTAAATCTCGTCTCTTCTACGCTAGTCTATATATAGTTATAGACTAAGTAGCCTAAATTTACATAACTACTTCTATATTTAAATCCTAATAGATTTAAAAAAAAAATTTAACAAAAACTTTATTTCTATAATATACACATATATAGTTATAATGTATATATAAAAGGAGTACAAGTACTTTACTAGAAATACTAGAAATACCCGTGTCCCTTATAAATCTCTCTTTATCTCATATCTTCATGCTAAAAAAAAAAAAAACAAAAAGAAGAAGAGAAAACAAAAGACGCTCTAACGCAACAAAACATCATTTTGCTTTGTAAATAAAAAAAAAAGAAAAAAAAGTATAATAAACTAATCAGGTGGGCACCGGAAGTTTCAAAAAGGGTTCCACGCCCGCTGTTATGCAAGATCATGCCTCTTTATTTTTTTCCCCCTCTAGGATCACATGCCCTAATCATCGCGCGGACAGTGGCCAAAAAAAAAAGGAGAAACTCTTGGTCTCATTGGTTTGGACGTCGCTGGCTCGGTGTATACAAAACATACTTGAGCTTGACTCGCTCAACCGGATGTCCTTTTACTCAATAACTCGCCTGCGCTCTTTCTTCGTTGAATTTCTTGCTTGTTCATGCCTCGGGGGGATGTTTCAAGTTGTTGGATCCCTCCAGTGAACCAACCATGTAGTCAAAACTCTTCATCTTTTTCTCTTCCCCCGCTTCGGTCGTCTCGGTCTCGTTGAGCCCCCTTCCCTCTTGAATTGTTCGTATTCGTGTATTCACCTAGGGCTGAGCCAGTCCGGCCATCTTTTCCAGTTCGATCGGCGCTACGGTCTCGCTCTTTGCCCTTTTCTTTTTCCTTTTCCCTGTCTTTCTCCTTGTCTTTGCTCTTTTCTTTCTCTTTCTCCTTCTCTTTCTCCTTGTCTTTGCCCTTGTCTTTCTCTTTTTCCTTGTCTTTTTCCTTATCCTTATCCTTATCCTTGTCTTTGCGCTTTCGCTGGAATGGCAACACGCCTCGAAGACCACGCTCTTTGCGGTCCTTCTCCTTGCCTTCCTTCTCTTTTGACGACCAGGCTGGAAGAGCAGTAGTGTATTCCTCTTGGATGCTACCCGCATCTGAACCTTCAACGCTGATACCTCCTGCGCTGCGAGGAGGCCTATCGGACGGGTTGGAGGTCTTGCTGGTATTGGACATGTTGATGTGTACATTCGGGTTGCTGTAGTTGAATGAGCCCTGCAATGTCGAAGGGTGCGAAAGTGTCTTGGGAGAAGATGGTGCGGGGGCCATATGCAGACCGTCGCTAGATCCTGGAGGTGTTTCTTCCGCAGCAGAAGCATCTGCGCTTGCAGAAGCCGAGGCTGACTGTGAAGTGGACTCGTGTGGTAATGGATTAAAGTTGGCAGGCCAACTTTTTGTCCCAGATGTCAAAGGATTGTTATAGGTAGCCATAGCGGAACTGCTGCTCTTCAATGAGCTGGCCGACGCAGAAATACTCGAGTTTTGCTGGTGTCTCGTTCTTGGCGGAGGCTTCATCATAATTGGAGTACTTGCTGACGACACATCTTCTCTGATTCCGGGCGATACTGGTTGCTCGTAAAATTGGTCTTCTCTAATGGCGCTTCGATTCCTCGTTGCCGCCCCACGAGTCGGTTCGAGATTGGCAACCTGTAGCTGCTCTACAAGCTCTTCCCATTTGACACTGAGTGAGGAAGTGGGACGTTCGGCAGGCTCTGCTCGATTGAGGCAGTCTTTGGTTCGCTCGTTGAGTGAGACACATATGTTGTGGAAGCGAAGAAGATCTCCATCGCCGGCTTGGATGTCGTGTGAAGTTTTTGACGTATTTTCCAACCAGAGATTGACCACCATCGCAAAGTTTCTAGAGTGATCAATGAGATAGGGAAGCGAAGGGAAGCCTTCCTTGAAAGTGGGCGGTAGTCGGTGGAGTATCGCAATCGGTGTGCTGTACGATGGTGGAATCGGCGGCGCGGGTGATGTTGTCGTTGATATGGAGCATGTATCGTCAATATATTTTTTGAACTCCTGACGATGGGACGAAAGGAACGCATTCATTGGCTCCATCCACGCCTCTTTGGTACCAAAAGATGACATGTTGGCTAAGCCTTGCAATGACTTGGCAATGAAGGTGAATGCACGTCGAGCTTTCGTTTTGGGATGGTCTAGAAGCCATGTCAGTTTTTTTTTTTTTTTTTTTCTTCTTCTTCTTTTCCTCAGCAAGTAGTAGAGCGTTATGACTTGTACATGCCTTTCAGTAAGCCGAAAAGCTTTGGATTCAGAACAGCTGGGACGAAAAATCGTAAGAACAAGAATCCAGAGACGCTGCTGTATTTCACGGTTCGCAAGAAGTCGCCGTAGCGATCTTCAGCACAAGCTCTGATATGCCTAAAGATAAGTCTCAGCTCCTGGGGGCAACGCGAGACCGAGTTGTAAATGGCTCGCCAGACTTCTTCTGTGCAATTGATCAACCGCCTCCAGTTTCTGTCAAGTTCATGCTGCGACGTGACCTTGTTGGGGTCTACTTCACACTCGGGGTCCTTTTCATTAATTTCCCTTAGCTTCTCGCTGAGGGTTTCCTCGAGGTACTCTTTGCCAAGACGCTTCATGTGCAGATCGAGTGACTTTGTGAGCAGAGTGTTACCGCGGAACAGGAGATTGGCCTCGAGTTTCGCATTGTTTCCCATATCGCGCACAAAGAGTTCTCGGTCGCTGGCAGAATTGAATATTCCACCCAGTGCCGACTCATTTGACTCGCTAGAGCCGAGCCTCTTGCTGAAGCGTAAGCGACTAGCTGGCGATTCTTTCAATGTGCCGTCAATTTCTTCTTCTACCAAAGCACATAGCCACTCTCCTGCGGCACCAGATACCTGAAAGATATTCAACAGATACTCTGAGAGTTTCTTGAGCTCGTTTGGCACCATCTGAGCAATCTGTAGAGTAAGGCCATTTGAGAAGCGATGGAGCAGTTCAGACAGCGGATAGTAATCTCTCGCCATGAGAATCGCGCATTCTTCACTACTAACTTTGACAAGCACTTCGCCAACGCTATTGCCGTACATGTTGATGAGTGGCCACCACTTTTCCACTTCTTGGTTGGCTTCTAGATCATCTAGATATATATCCGTCTTGCCTATAGTCTGGTCAAAGCTTATGCCTGCGTAACCTCCTTCAGATGCATATGGGTCAGAGCTATCGAGCGGCACCTTGTCGTTTCTTGCATAGCTTGGAGGTCGCTTCTTGAGCAACAGGGAAGCCGTGTGAAGGGCAGGAAGATCCAAAAACTCAAACTCTTCTCTCCAAAAAGGCGTAGTACCCTCGTTCTTCACCATGGTGCGGGCACGTGTTTCTCCATCCAAAAGCACCTCTACCAGATAACCTCCAGGGCTCGCCGGGGCAGATGAAGTTGGCCGCATGCTTGTGCCACCGCCGCCCTCTGAGACTTTTGGACTGACTGGGGGAATCAGCCTGCCTTCAATGACCCGGACAAAGAGGCATTTTTCCATGCGGAACATGTCCTGTGATCCAAAAGACGGCGAAAGAGTTCCTTCGTTCAAAACATCCACCTTTGGCCCATACAGCTGTGGAACGGTGAAGGCACGGAGCAGGACGATCCAGACTTCATACAAAACCCGTGAATCCAGCGACAGGAAAATGGGCCGCAAGAGCGACATTGCCGAAGAGGCTGCGGTATACTGCGGGTATATGGCTATGCAAAACTCATTGTCCAGAACAGAAGGATCCAGGCGCTGCACGGCACATCGGGAGAGTTGAGAAAGCTGGACAGTGGAGACCAAGGTCACATCCGTGTCTGACGAGTAGAGCTTCAGCTCTCCATTTTCACGCAGAGTGCACGAGACACGTCTCCAGCGGCGAGAGCCATGACTTTGAATGCGGTAGGCCTGGGGCCGAGCTGCCGACCCCGCAGCTTTGGGCGTACCCGTGTTACTATATGTCACACTCGTGTCCCAGTATATCATCTTCCCGACCTTGATTATGGGTGCTTCTTTCTTGGGCGACTCTTTCAAAAGTGACACTTCAGAATGCCGTCTGCTGTCGGCTAACCTTCGCTCAATCATGACCGGCACTTGCGGTTTTGCCATTCTGTTCTGGATTCCCTTGGGGCGCATGGGCGACCAGCACAAGAGGGCAGCAAACCACGAATCGAATTCCTCTTGGGTAGGCGGTCGCAAGTGCACCTCGAGCTTCGAATTGTGGACCATGACGTGGATGTATGCCGTGTATGCTTCACCGTCATATGCGCTCTTGACGCGGCACCCTCGAAGGTCTGGGATCAGCGTTCTGGTATACGAATTGTCGCTCTTGGGCTCATAGACCAGACTACCAGCTTCGTCATTGATGTAGCAGTAAGACAGTGCCCATGGGCTTGCTTCACCCCGGCGAAACGCCAACAAACCCTGCATCTTGCCACATGTTGCGCGCATCAGCGCCTTGAGCTTCCTCGCATCCGATGCCGGCACGGGGGTGACCCAGGATTCTGGCGGCGGCACATTGGCAGTCGATGTGACGGGAGATGCGGTGCGTGGGGGCTGTTTGGAGTGGCGGCCGCGAGCGCTGCTGCTTGTGGTGCGCGGGGATATGTGCGTGGCGGGAGAGATGGTCGACGGATGGCCGATGGAGGTGACTACAGACTCCTCGAGGCTGTGGAAATTAGTAGACGAGCTGGCCATGGAGCCAATGCGGTGGCGTCCCGTGACAAACGACTTTGGGGGAGACCTGTCTCTTGTGCTCTTCTCCTCGAGCGTTCGGCCACGGGGGCGGACGCTGGCCTGGTCGCGTCCATTGCGGAACGAGTAGTCGGTATCCGACGAGGAGCGGGCGACCAAGTTTCGTGGATGGGCACTGCGAGACGACTGGCTGTGGTGGGAGTGCGGGGAGTGGGGCGGCGACGAGGTGAAGGGCATGTCGTCTGGAGGGGCTTCGGGGGTAATGGCTCTGATGGTCGCCCGCTTCCTGCTGTCGCCATATGCGGACTGCAGGGACTGGGCAGCCTCTGCAGCAGTCGTCTCCCGGCGCTGACGCCGTTGTTGGTCCATGGGGAGCGGCCGCTATGTGCCCGTTCGCCACCTGTGTTTGCGTTGTGGCAGCATTGACAGCGAGCCGGCCGAGGAAGGAACCGTGGCGCTTGCCGGCAGGTGCGACGGATGGCAGGTCGCTCTTTCCCGGCGCAGGAGCCCGCCAGGCAGAGATTGAGGGAGGGCGTGAGGGAGAGAGGGCGAGAGGGCGAGAGGGAGAGAGAGGGGGGGGGGAGAGCGTGTGTGTGAGGGCGAAACAGAGGGAGGGAGAGAGGGAGAGAGGGAGAGAGGGAGAGAAGGGAGAGAAGGGCGAGAAGGGCGAGAAAGGCGGATGTCCAACTGGGCAGCTCGTCAGCTCGAGGGCAGTCAAAAAGCAGACGACGACGACGGCGACGACGACGGGCTGCTAATACCCAAGACACACTTCTGCCACAAAAGAGGCAATCGAGGGCGTTGCGACAGAGATGGAGTTGTGTGGGCGGCGCATTGCATGCCTGAGGGCGCAGGCAGGACGATGGCGGCGGGCAACTTTGGGTGAAGGGCGATGATAATAGTCAATAGCCAAACTAATAGGTAGTTATTAGAACTTGGACAGACCCTGACCTCTTCAAAAAAGCCCACTAACAAACCATTACCATGAGGTTAATGCATCCTTGGCATCCAGGCACTCCTCTCGGTGCGACCTGTATAGGTACTAATCATATGTAATAACTATACATCCGTCTACTCCTATCATGTCCCATCATGCCCCATCATGCCCCATCATGCCCCATCATGCCCCATCATGCCCCATCCAATGCCCATCTCAGATCATGGCAGATGCAGTGAGAGCGTGCTGCACCCGTCCACTCTTTGCTGCCCACCATCTCGCGCTGCTTTAACTGCCTAACTACCTACTATTAGGTACCTATACTTCTTCTACACATGTAGGTAGGCAGCACCTCGACAGGGACCTGGGAAACCACCATCTCCCTGGCAAGCTGCAATCGACACGACATAACACAGTAATAATAAATAGTGGCAAAGTCAGTCTCAACATTCAACTGCAACCGACGTGTTAGTGTGTGTACATGCATGTATACATACAAATACCGTGTGACCCCGTGTTACACTGTGCTACGCCCCCTCTGCACTAGACTGGCTCGCCTGCGCTCTGTAATACGCAAAATTCTCCGATGTACGGGGTACATGAATACTTCTAGAAGAAGAAAAAGAACCATCTCACAGCCTGCTGGTGCTACCTGTCTGAATCTCATGCCATCTCCCTATTCTCCACCAACACTACGCAATATGTAATGTGATAGATAACCCCAGTGACCCTTGATCAAGCTCCACATGGATATCACAATCAACCAATGACCACCACCACCACCACCACCACCATCAAACCGTCTTAACCTACCCGTCAGCATCACGAGCACACTGCCTCTACACTTTGACTTTTATCCAGAGGCACTTTGCTTGCACTTGCACACCCAACACCCTTTACCGCCCTCAATGTGCCAGCATCATCCTTCCTGCAATGCCCCACTAAACATTACTTCTGCCTTTACTTGAGTGCCGACCGCTCCGCCATGCTGTCTTCCACGCTAGCAGCACTCAGGGGCTGCGAACGACTGCTGCTCAAGTCGCCAGAGTGTGTCTTGCGCAACGTCTGTCGCAGTGTTTCCACCTGGAGGGGAAGCTCGCTACCGCCCAGCGGAGGGCTATTTGCTCCTTGGGGGAACGAATTGGCAGGGCTGCCTGGAGACCGTGTGCGTCCACTCTCAGGAAACCGGGGAGATACGGCGCCGCTTGCAGGTGGTGATGCGCTCATTCCATGCGACGATGTGGGAGACCTGACTGGCGAGGGGGATCGATTGGCAGCCGTAGACGAGAGGCTCTGAAATTGCAACGCATCGCTGGAGCCGAGCATTTCCCTATCCTGCTCCACGTGCTCAGCCTGCACCACGTCTGCAAACGAAATGAAGCTCAATCGACGAGGGTCGCTCAAGTCCAGTGACCCATAGCTGGAAGCAGCAGCAGGTTCGCTCAGGTCAACATGGCTCGAGGCTACCGAATCTTCGTGTACGAGAGAGGGCGAGTACAGCGAGTCGTTGATGCCGCCAGCGACAGCAGTCGAGGCAGGCTGGTGTGCTGAGTGCATGACAATCTCCACCTCGTCTGGATTCAAATGGTCGTCGGTGATGGCCAGCGATGAGGCATCCAGAGCAGGAGGAATATGGTCTTCCGTCTTGATATGGGCAGGCACATCTACTGAAGGCTCGGGCTCCTGCACGTTGCGCTCGAAGATGGCAGACGATGCAGGCGAGTGAAGGCCTGGCGACGTGGAGCGGTGCATGCTGCGGCGATTGGGGCAAGCTCCCATGGCCACGGGTCGCATTCTTGGGCTCCCTCGAGGAGAGACTCTCTGGTCCGTGAGAGGCGGCGAAGGGAGCAGTGTGGGTGCCGAAGGGGGAGACTTGGTGCGCTGGGTTGCACCTGCGCCCTCTGCTGGCTGGTCGTTGTTCGCTCCCTCCTTGGACTTGCCTAGGCCGAGAATCTTGCGTTTTCCCTTGGCCAGGAGGCTGTTGCTCTTCTCCTCAGTCGCATTGTTGTCGTGTGTTTGGAGTGTATTAGTGGACAAGTGGACGTTGGCTTGAGGGGGGGTCGGCGCAGTCTTGGTGGTAGCGCTCATGGTAGCGGTGCGTGTACTACTTGGATGGTGCTATTCGACGGCACAACCTGGCGACCTTGTGACTGTCTCGCTCGGCTGTGCTGGTGCTGTCAGTATTATTATTGTGGCGGTGGCGGTGGTGGTGGTTGTTCTGTTGGGCTGCGCGACGGTCGATGCGCTTCCAAGGTTCGAGGTGGGATACACCCTGGCGGTTTAGAATGGTATGATCAAGGATGCACGTCGTACTTGGGTTGCAGCGACAGCCTGCAGCGCTGAGATTGGAGCAGAGACAGCTTCACGACAAACGACAATTTCATGCACGCACCCAAGGATGAGGACGAATTGCAACCTCAAGATGAACATGTCCCGGTCGTTCCTGTCCATCATGTGCGCAGTGACGTACGCGCGCCGATCCTGCTTTAACCAAGCACTCAGAGTCAGCCTCACTCACCACTCTCTGCTCAATCACACACAGATACGCCCCCCAGAAAGGTTTCAGCCTCACCTTATTCCCCTACTCCAACATTTTTGTGTCAAGACTCAAGAGCCCGTGCCGCAACGCCTGTTTGTGTTGGGACGCGTCTTGAACTTGAAGTACCTAGTACAGTGCCCCCCTTCAGAGCCCGACCAACTACCAGCCCCCTGCGGTCCTGACCAACAATCAGTCTCATCCTAATCAACTGTTAATACCCATGGGCCCGTTGGCTGCGTCCCTTTTGATGCTTCCCCCAATTCACTCTGGACTATCTGAAGGAACCACATTGCTTACCAATCTACTATGCTTTCCGCCAATTACATTGTCATCGGTACTCTTCTTGGGAGCATGACCAGAAATAGTAGTCGGGGCAAAACGGCACAGGCGTCACATTCAAACAAAAGGCCTTCACAAATTGCCGTGAACGCTTGACTGGGGAAGCTCGACTCATGATACCTTTCAGCGGTTAGAGACTCACCTTGCTACTCCCGAGCTTTGTAAGAGCTAGGCCATTGCTGTGCTTTGCAGTGTGTGTGATTCGCGCTGGCTGGGCAATGTCGTAATTCAAACGGCAGTGTTTCTATCCCTCCGGCCCGAGAGATATGACACTCGAATGCCACCAGTACAGCATTCCAAACTCAAACTGGAAGATATTTTGTCTGCTATTTGTACTTGATGATCAGAAACTAAGCAGAATATCACTTTGCGGCTACCCTCCCGAACCATGACCCCTTATTCCAAACTTGATGCATCCCTCATTCGTGCTGTTTCTTTCGGATCAGGGTGGTACAGCCAAAAGACATTCTCCTGCTCAAAGCTACGCACTAGCCACGAAACAGCCTGCACCGCACGACTTGGACAGAATGTCATCACCTTGTCACAAGCTGACCTACGTAAACAATTTGTGGTAATGCTATCGAAGCTATTGAATAAGCATAGTATAGTTTCTAAACAAGCAAACAAGAACTTCCCGCAAACAGAATACTGCTCAATCGATCCACCTTTAACTCCGCGCCGAGGTCGACACCTTCAACTAATGAACCTCATTGGCGGTATATGGCATAAATTGCTCAACTGGTGCAATGACTCCATAGCAAAATGATTACAACAGTGTTCATAAGTAGCTGGTGCTGTGCTATACCATGTGTTCTTACGAATCCTCCTGCGTCATCAGCTACTACTACCATGCCCAGGCTATATTACGTCCTCAGCAAGACGGTGTAGGGCAAATGAGCAGCTGCTCAAACTTCTTCTAGGGATGCATTTGCACTACAATTCTTGGACGATCCCACATTGAACGGTAACAGTTAGCCACGATAGGCATCATCACTATGTTTCGGCCTTACGATATCAGACCAACCATCGAAATCACTGCATTTACAATCACTGGTATCTCCTCTTTGGTCATTGCCATGCGGTAGGCGTGCCTTTGGACCGATCGATTAATCTATTGCTGAGCGTTAAGCAGGATTTACTGTCGTATCAAAGTTATAAACAGACCCAAACTAGACGACTATATCATATGCGCTGCATTAGTATGTACAAAGCAATCTTTCGGCATAGGGATAACTCGCTGTGAACATATCACTCATGCCAAATGCTTACTTGAACAGCTGTGTACCTGGGCTTTGTCGGCTTGCAACCACTATCAACTTCAATTCGGGTCTGGTACTCAAGGGGAGCCTCAAAATTCTTCGCCAGCGGTATGTTATCAACGAAATCTGCTTCCCCCCCCTTTTCTGACAGCGCCTCATGCTAGCTGACGGAAGTGCAATTGAAATCTTTGAATGAGAGACTGCGATTCGGCGCTGCTGCCAGTTGGTACGCTTATCACATCGGTTACATAACTGATCTTTGTCTTGTCAAACTTTCTATACTTGTCTTCTACCTCAACTTTGCGCCCCATCGAACGTTCCGAATGATTGTACATCTGTCAATTGGCATTGTATCAGCAGTTTCTGTCGCCATGATTTTTCTCTTTGCTTTCCAATGCCCCAAAGATCCGCATCATGCACTATCTCCAGCGCGTCTAGGATACCGGCAAGGCGTCTTTTGTTTCGATCTCAGGCCAGTGCTTTACTGGCAGGCGGGATTCAATATGGCTTCAGATTTGGCCATTCTGGCTCTACCACTCCCAATCCTCATTCGACTGCGGATGAACAAGGCGAAACGCGTACTCTTGCTGGCGGTCTTTTTGATCGGACTACTGATACCTGTTGTATCGGGCATTCGCTTGTGGGGAGTATGGATCTGGGCACACAGCGGCCCGCTCGCTCGTTACTACAGCGGCTACATCATCTTTTGGTCAGTTACAAAATAGCATGAATATGCCAGTACAAGCATTAATCTTTTAGCCGCACAGGTCCCAAGTTGAAATCAACACCGCAATCATCTGTGCATCCGCACCTTCTCTTCAGCCTTTGCTCAAATGTCTGCTCCAAAGATTGCATATAATGCCACCATCACGGGATGCAAACCACTGCCGTGGAAGGCGCTTAAATACAATCTCTCAATCGCCAATATCCGAACTCGTAGAGACGGTAGATATTGAGGATAGACGTTGCTTTGTTAGCCGACCAGAGGCAGCACATCATTCACCTCTGATACGAGCGTATGCACCCGGTTGAGGAATCTTGACATTTGCGAGATGTTTCACAGAAGATCAAGCAATTGTTGATTAAGCCTACGATTGTTCATACCGGCCCTCTGCGGTAACTAGACCGCAAGGGTTTCGATTATGCCCAAAGTTAGCCGTTGGAAGTGGTTCAAGACAGATTTTAATACCTGCTGTGGCCGAACACGAAACATGGACGAGGCGACCCATCTCTTGATGAGACGGTCTGGAATAGTAGTTGTGTGGCTTTAGCAAGCATGCTGGATGAACAACTCAAAAAATCACCTTCAAAAAATCCGGACCTTCGTCTACATTTTGAGATCTATTCCAACTTCGAACCCAAAAAGTCACTAGGAATTCCAGGCCACGGCTCATTGGACTCAACGCCATCATGCGCTGCTGGCTTCATTCAGCCGCAAGAAAGCGCCACTTAGTTAGTGGCCACCCACTGTGCCACCCTACTGTAGCACCCAGCTGATCTACTCGCTTAGCTGCCATTCACCGCTTAGAGCTACTCCGCCAGCACTATCGTTGTAAGTGATCAGGGAGCCTTGGAGAACAGATTGCAGCACGCGAGGAATGAATCGAAGAGAAACGAGCTACTGCGACAGCTATTGAGTGATGGCATGATGATGTGAGACGGCTGACCTCAACTAGGTATCTCGCTCGTCCATTGACAATTTGGTAATAATTGGAGCATAATAAGCCATTGGTCACGACATGCTTGGCAGTGTGCGGCTGGGCGAGGTGGAGAAGTCACATAGTTCAAGGTGATATAAGAGGCTTCGATGGCAGCCCACAAGGGAAACATTCCAATGAAGAATCTGTTATCAAGGCGTTCTTGTTGGCTAGGTATTGGTATTGCTGTTTTGGAATAGATTTGGCCCCATACCAACAGAATAAGTGGTAAACACCTTTGTCAGCATTTTAGAAAAAGCGCTGGAATCTTGCTGATCCCCGTCCCTAAGCTCTTGCCATAATATCTGTCCATTTCTTGACGCTGCTTTTCTTGTTCGTGGCAAGGAAGCCTGTCAACATGTCTGCAAACAATAAACAGCATGCATCCTACATCTATACTCCAGGATTTCCGCAACGTTTGCTTATCTACGCCTACAAGGGAGTAAACAAATTCATCCCATGGCACAAGCTCCCGAGCTACATTGGTGTACTAAACATCGATGCATTCCGCTACGAACTGCGACAGAAAAATCTTTACGATACCTATCCATCACCTGACGCGCAAGGAGCGCCAGGCTGCCCTCATATGAATGATGAACAATATCTTCATGCTCGACATTCAGACGGGCTGTTCAACGACTTGTCTGCACCAAAAATGGGATGTGTAGGGATGCGATTTGGGCGTAATGTGCCACGAGAATATACGACTAAACCAACTGATGAAGAATTAATGAGGCCTAATCCAAGATTGATCAGTTCAGAGTTGCTGAAAAGAGACACATTCAAGCCTGCAACTATTCTCAATTTGCTGGCAGCAGCTTGGATTCAGGTAAGTCGTGATGCCGGGACAGCATTATTGGTACATTTGTTAACTTTATATCGCGCAGTTCCAAGTTCATGATTGGTTTCAACATAACAATTCCACCACTGAAAAGCATAATATACCACTCCCAGATGGTGACAAGTGGGACTCAGCGGACGGCAAGATGAACATTGACAAGACTTTAGCCGACGAGCCGCTCAGTGGTCAAGATCGAGCTTCACCAGCATACAAGAACGAGAATACGCATTGGTGGGATGGCAGTCAGATCTACGGCAGCTCTGAAGCCCGCACAGCTGAACTCAGAGGAACTTCAAACAACGGAAAACTCACTGTCGACGAGCATAAGCGAGCCACATTTCTCCCTCGTGATGCTGCTGGTATCCCCGAAACAGGCTTCTCCAACAACTGGTGGCTAGGCCTCGAAATGCTTCACACCCTGTTCGTCCTCGAACACAACACCATCTGCGATGAGCTCCTCAAAGTATACCCAACCTGGTCTTCCAAGAAGCTTTTCGACACTGCCCGCCTAATCAACTGCGCTCTCATGGCCAAGATCCACACCGTCGAATGGACGCCTGCGATCCTCGCACACCCTGCCCTCAGACTCTCCATGGACGCAAATTGGTGGGGCATCCTAGGGGAAAGACTTCACAAGCTTCTCGGCCGCGTAACCAGTTCAGAAGCCCTCTGTGGCATCCCAGGCTCAGGCGCAAACCAACACGCGGCACCCTACGCCCTGACCGAAGAATTTGTAAGCGTATACCGCATGCACCCCCTCATCCCCGACACCATCGCTTTCTTCTCAGCACAATCTGGCACTCACAAAGCCACATACGGCATCAAGGACGTGGCATTTGAGCAAGCGCGCGCACCGATGGAGAAAGATGGCCTAGGCTTTGAAGACGTGTTGTATTCTTTTGGAATTAATTATCCCGGCGCGGTGACTTTGAACAATACCCCCGATTTCCTGCGCGATTTGCACACGCCTGATGGTCAACATATTGATTTGGGTGTTGTGGATATCCTACGTGATCGCGAGAGGGGCGTGCCTAGGTATAACCAATTCAGACGGCTATTTCATATGCCTGCAGCTTCAAGCTTCCTTGGGCTGACGGGCGGAAACAAAGGTGTTGCAGAGAAGCTGGAGAAGTTGTATGAGGGGGATATAGAAGCTGTGGATCTATTAATTGGGTGTATGTGCGAGCCGTTGCCCAAGGGGTTTGGATTTAGTGATACGGCGTTTAGGGTGTTTATTCTAATGGCGAGTCGGAGGCTGAAGAGCGATAGGTTTATTGCGGGGGATTGGAATGTCGAGACGTACACTGAGATTGGGATGAAGTGGGTGCAAGATGGTGGGATGAAGGATGTACTAGCGAGACATTTCCCAGTGTTGAAAGATGTTTTGGCAAAAAGTGGGAATCGTAAGTGCCATTCACTCCCTTTGATGATTTGGATGATATACATGCTGATTTATTGGCAGCTTTTGCTCCATGGGCGAAGAAGGAGGAGAGCGGGAAGTACACGGGACAGGAGACAAATGCGTAGAAGTGCTCATGTCTATTTTGGATTATTTTGCGGGGCGAATTCTCGTCAGGACAGAGATGTTGTTGTGGTGTTACAGGTATTCACTCCTAGCAAGCGATGGCTGATACCTAATTAGTAACTATGTATGCAACAACCACTTCAAAAAGAATTAGGTATCAGCTGTCTCGCCTCCTCCCTTGGCTACGTGAATCGCCACCAACAACTCGGCGAACCTGATCTGGAACGCAATATTCCTTTCCATGGATCGTCCCAACCCAGACCTCTCCCCCCCAACCGCCCCATTCCGTCTCCTCCCAACCCACTGGTAGTTGAAAGCAATATTGCCCATTCTTCTCCGCGGAAGCTAATGCAAGCCTCCGAGTATGACAAGATTAAAGCACGCCAATTGCTCTTGTCATCGCCAGTCTACGGCAAAACGCATAACAACAAAAAAAACGCGAAACCATGTAAATGATTCAGAAAAAAACCCCCTACTATGGTAACTAACTAACTAGTTAACAACCAAGCTGCGTGACCACGACCGAGAATCGTGCAAAGTCTTTGAACCATCATATCACCCCCAGCCAACTATCCCCCTTTCTTCCCTCCATTCCCTTTTTTTCTTCTGCATCCATCCACTTTCCGAATCCGATTCTCTCTCTCTTTTTTTTCCCCTTTTGTTTTTTTAGACCCTGTTTCTGCACTCCGTACCCTACGGCGCACCTGCATACACGCTCAAAGCAGCCTTGTGCAGCAGCAAACAAAAAAGACGTTTTCAAACCCTCTCTCTCCCACACGCACACACACACGCCGGCGGTATGGATTCCCATGTCCCTGCATAAAGACTGGCTGGAAAAGGTTTAGCGTCAAACTAAGTTACTCGATCTGACACTTTGTGGAAAGATAGAAAGACATCCTCTTTTTTATTTGATTTTATTTTTCATCTTCACCCCAGAGTTTTTTTTTGGTGGGCTTTTTTTCTGTTTGATTGCCATGGCGCATGGCTATAACGGCATGGTCTTGTCATTGGCGTGTTTACCACTCCTAGTGGTTTTGCCGTGCGGGATCGCGGACGGGTGGCGAGTCTCGTTGCTGTTGGCGATTTGGATGGTGGGCGCTGTGATGAGGCTGAAGGGTGGGGATCGTCAGATCGAGACTGATTGTCTGATATTTGGGGTTGCGAGTGTGTGGGCGATGCGAAAAAATGTGTTGGGACAGATCGTACAAGACATGTTGGGAGGAGGATCGTGGCTGCTCATCTTTCGCTTCGTGGTTCCCATCGCCGTGTCCGCGCTGGCTTTGCCATGGGCTACGTATGGAAAGTCTGCTGTTGAGAAGGGATTGCCTGGTGGATTGTCAGGATGGAATAGAGGGCATCCAAAAGCCAAGATTTTCCCTTGTCAGACGAAGCATGCGCGCATGTTCCCCAAGCGGCATTCATTCGAATATTCATATTTGCAATGCGGGTTTCCAATCATTCCTGCTGGCATCACGTCTGAAGGGGAAGCTGTTGGTGGGTCACATGATTGCTATTTGGGGAGCTGGTGGTTAAGAGTGAGAGCTGAGGACTATCTGAGTAGAGGCAGCGGCGAGCTTGGCTTTTACGGGAAACTGAAAATGTATTTGAGGGAGAAGGTAAGGATGGCAACGCGATGTTTACCCCCAGTTCACTCTGATCTGATATAAACAGCACGTCGATGACTCGGAATGGTCCTACGCATATCTCGTCACCGCTCCACGTTTCTTTGGCTACTCGTTCAACCCGGTATCATTCTGGTACATCTACGGCTCCGGCCACCAGCTTAGGAAAATGATCCTCGAGGTGAACAATACTTTCGGAGAGAGGCGTGTGTACCTACTTGATGGTTCAAGCATGCCAACTCCGCCTCAAACGCCTGACTCTGAGGCATCTGAGCCGGAACTGCTGCCACTTGAGACAAAGTCACGCTTCACCGACTTGTGGATAAAGGACTTTCATGTTTCGCCCTTCAACTCACGAAAAGGCTCGTACGCACTAAAGGCCCTGAATCCATTTCCTAATGCTACCTACGACAACCCTTGGATTGACAACACGATTACCTTGAAGTCTTCCAAAGACCACGCCAAGCTCGTCGCACGTCTGAATTCTACAGGCATGGCGCTTGACCCGGATGATCTCGGCTTGCTTGGGTCGCTGCGATTCATTCTAAGCTGGTGGTGGGTTGGACTTGTGACATTTCCACGCATCATAAGGGAAGCATTCAAAATCTTCTTCCAGAAAAAGTTGCATGTGTGGTTCCGCCCAGAGGTGCTTCATACAAGCATTGGCCGTGTGCCAACGCCTACAGAGATGTAAGTCAACCGACCTGCTGGAATGGCTACCTTCTGACTTGCATAGTGAGTTGTACAAGTTTTTCAAGGAGTACCTGTCTTTCCTAGTTGAGCAGTCGCAGGATGTCTTCTGCATTACGTTTCACAGCGCAATCCCTGGCGAGCCAATCCAACAAATTGCAACTACAGATGTACCAGGATCCGAACGCGTCACACAGGAACTTGAGATTCGTGTTCTCACACCAGCATTTTACTCACGATTCGTGCACTATACGTATACATCGGAAGCTTTCGATCGCGAATGCATCTTCACTGACGAGAAGAATCGCACCTTGTGGATTTCTCGCCCTGAGCTCCTCTCGCTACTGGTATCCGGGCTACGTACCAGTGCATCAGAAAACAACGGCATTGTACGCAGGAGTCGGCTGGATGAGCTTAGATGGGCAGTCCTGCGGAGGCTGAGATGCGCACCCGCAGCGGCAGCTTATCCTGTTCCTTCCCCAAGAAGGGAGGAACATACCATGGAAGATATCCGAGCGCTGCCACTTTCCGAGTTTGATCGTTTTGTACGAGGTGTTGACGGCAGGTCATGGGCTGGGACTTACAGGCGTACAGTCACAAAGCTCTTTTTGGCGCAACGTTTTGGGCTAGGGTTCGCTGAGATCATTGGAGCTCTGGATGTGCTGGTTCGAGTCTTGTTAGGCTGTATAGCAGCATCTCAGTTTCGAAAATGGACAGTCAATGCCTCTAGTCTGAGTATCCTAGGCTGTCTGTCGAAAGCTGCAAAAGATGGAGACTGGAGTGCTTTTTTGATTTGGGATCGGGTGGTCATGGGCGAATGGTGGTGGCTGGTTCAAGCGACGATTTCGACGTTTGCATGCCATGGCTATGGCATGATGAAGGGGTATTGTTAGGAAAGCATATCTTTCTACGAGTTGTTCACCAAAAAAAAAACACCAAGAAACCGTCAGGAGCTCCAATGGCGCACCCCGATGTCGCTTATAGCAATGAGTCGGGTACTCGAACATTCACGTGTTGAACAAAGCTGATAAGGATAGATGCGGCCTTTATTCATATCGATGTCAGTGTGACTGTGAATGGAGTGGAGGGTATACAGTCAATCACTAGCCCGTAAAGCGTGTTGCCGAGGTTTCTCTAGCAAGTCTGGGGGCTAGAAGTGGGTCCGTGCACGTATAAGCCGAGCTTGGCAACATGCGTCATTTCACATGTTTGCATTCAAAGCAGCACCAGACAGCGTCTCGACATGTGAAGCTGCATGCGGTCTCGTGCTCCAATTCCAAGTGCTACCAGATGGTTACTTATGATTCAGTCACCAAGAGAACATATGCTGATGGCCATGAAGCCATCATGGTGTTGGGATGTGGTGCAATCCCCCCTCAAGCAATTGGCTAAACGTCATGTCAGTCACGCTTCTCAGCTGCGGGATCTGCACCAGTCATGTCACCAAACTCGTCTCTGCCTTTGGACCGAGGACAGTTCGAAACTATGCCTGAAGCAAGACCAGGACTTACCGCTGAATCACGCCTCCCAAGTTCCTCGGATGCAGCAGTCGGACCAATGGTGCGCTCAGCCGGCCCTTCCCGAGCTCTGAAGAGGTATGGAGCGCAAGGCCGGCTATGCCATATTAGTGCATGGTAGCTATGCTTTTCTATGCGGTACCTACTTAAGAAACTTGGTCCCCAAGAAGCTGATTGCGCGGAATATTAATCTTGGTTCCGAGGCTCAAACAGCGTCATTATTTGATTATCTCTGGTCAAAGGACGGTTACACTCCTCCAGACTCTTCCTCTCTTTGTACTATAAAGGCAAGTTGAAGTGAACAGTTACCAAGCTTCTCGTTCAAAAGCTTCAGCATACAGTCATTGTTTTCACTGTATATATACTAGATTCATTACACAATGTCGAACATTGACACCGAGGACGCACAGTTCCAGAAAGAGGTTGAGCAAGTCAAGCAGTGGTGGTCTGACTCAAGATGGAGGTACACAAAGAGGAACTTCACTGCTGAGCAGATTGTTGCCAAGCGTGGAAACTTGAAGATCCAATATCCTAGCAACGACCAGTCGAAAAAGCTCTGGAATATTGTAGAAAACCGCTTCAAGGTGAGAACCTTTTGCCGAATAGTTTCTTGACATACTCATCAAATTCCAGAACAACGATGTGAGCTTCACATATGGCTGTCTTGACCCCGTCATGGTCACACAGATGGCGAAATATCTCGACACTGTATATGTCTCTGGATGGCAATCATCATCCACTGCATCTTCGACCGATGAACCCGGTCCAGATCTAGCAGATTACCCTTATGTAAGTCTCGAAGCGTGATTGATCATGTCCAAATCTGATTGGCGGAGACCACTGTGCCCAACAAGGTCGGACATCTATTCATGGCCCAACTTTTCCACGATCGAAAGCAACGTGAGGAGCGCATCACTACTCCCAAGTCTCAGCGTTCGAAGCTCGCCAATACCGATTTCCTTAGGCCGATCATCGCTGACGCAGATACTGGCCATGGTGGCCTTACTGCCATCATGAAGCTCACAAAGCTGTTCATTGAGAAGGGTGCTGCTGGTATTCACATTGAGGACCAGGCTCCTGGAACCAAGAAGTGCGGTCATATGGCTGGAAAGGTGTTGGTACCAATCAGCGAGCACATCAACCGCTTGGTTGCTATTCGTGCCCAGGCTGATATTATGGGTATGGCTGAATTTTTAACGCTTGGAACTTATATTTGCTAACAATTCGGGACAGGTACTGATCTCCTTGCCGTTGCACGTACTGACTCCGAGGCTGCCACTCTCATCACTTCAACCATCGATCCACGCGACCACTATTACATTTTGGGTTGCACAAACCCGGCCCTTCAGCCTCTTGGCGAACTCATGTTTGCCGCTGAGCAAGCAGGAAAGAACGGTGACGAGCTCCAAGCCATCGAGGATGCATGGACAAAGGAGGCCAACCTCAAGCTGTTCCACGAAGCTGTCATTGACACCATCAATGCTGGCGTTCACGTCAACAAGCAGGATCTTATCAACCAATTCTTGCAGCAGAGCAAGGGCAAGAGCAACGCCGAGGCCCGCGCAATCGCCAAGGGACTGACTGGTGTGGATGTTTACTTCAACTGGGATACTGCCAGGACGCGTGAGGGATACTACAGATACCAGGGCGGATGCCAAACCGCCATCAACCGCGCCATCGCCTACGCACCATTCTGCGACATGATCTGGATGGAGTCGAAACTCCCCGACTACGCCCAAGCCAAGGAATTCGCCGATGGCGTACACGCCATCTGGCCCGAACAAAAGTGAGTTCTCACGTATACATGTCTCTAGCAGCGTATTCGAGTTTCTAACCCGGCTATACAGATTGGCATACAACCTCTCCCCCTCCTTCAACTGGAAAGCAGCCATGCCCCGCGACGAACAAGAAACCTACATCCACCGTCTCGCCAAGCTCGGCTACTGCTGGCAATTCATCACCCTCGCCGGCCTGCACCAAACCGCCCTCATGGCCGACACCTTTTCCAAAGCCTATGCTAAACAAGGCATGCGCGCCTACGGCGAAATCATCCAGGAGCCCGAGGGCGAGAACCAGGTTGACGTCCTGACGCATCAGAAGTGGAGTGGCGCAAATTACGTGGATAATTTGTTGAAAATGGTTAGTGGTGGTGTTAGCTCCACGGCGGCTATGGGCAAGGGCGTTACGGAAGACCAGTTTAAATAAACAAGGAAAGAGTCGGAAGCTCTTTTTTTTTTTTTTTTTTTTTTTTTTTTTTTTTTTTTTTTTTTTTTTTTTTTTTTTTTTTTTTTTTTTTTTTTTTTTTTTTTTTTTTTTTTTTTTTTTTTTTTTTTTTTTTTTTTTTTTTTTTTTTTTTTTTTTTTTTTTTTTTTTTTTTTTTTTTTTTTTTTTTTTTTTTTTTTTTTTTTTTTTTTTTTTTTTTTTTTTTTTTTTTTTTTTTTTTTTTTTTTTTTTTTTTTTTTTTTTTTTTTTTTTTTTTTTTTTTTTTTTTTTTTTTTTTTTTTTTTTTTTTTTTTTTTTTTTTTTTTTTTTTCGTTTTCCATTTTGGTAATGCGCATGTGTAACTATAAACCTGATGGCATAGGGGAGGAGAGAGATTGAATGTGAATGAATGGATGAAGGTGTTGGGTTATTATTTGGGAAAAAAAAAAGAATTTAAAAATTTTACGTTTTTGACTCTTACCTACCTACCTACCTAGCTAGCTAGGAGTTTCTTGGTCCAAGAATGCCGTTGTTAAATTTCCAGTCATGAATTTGAAAAGTTTCGATATGTTTTTTTTTTGTGTGGGTAAAATGTCAAAGAGTGGGTAGGAACAAATAATAAGCCAGTGGTTAGATGGAGGTAATTCAATAGACAGAATATAACTACATGAAGATTGATATTCCCTGATTTCCCCCCCCCTCCTGACGCCCTTTCTTCATTATTGCCCAGTAAAGAAACTACTAGACTCGTCTTGGGAACTCCCTGCAACTAGTCAAAGTTGAAAGCATTCTTGTAAGCCTTTCGCTCCTTTTCCTTTCGGGCAGCTACCCTCTTCTTTGCGCTGTCCAGTTCCTTGATAATGGCCGCGTCGCCTGGGGCATACTTGATAGCTTCGTTGAAGTCCATGATGGCTTCATCTTCGCTCTTCTTGCCTAGTTTCGCTTGGCCTCGCCTAAAGTATACCTTGGCCTTGTCCTTGTCCGTGATACCCTCGATTTCCAGGGCCTTTGTTGCGCTCTCGGCAGCTGCTGCGAATTGGTTCGTCTTATTTTGTAAGAGTGCAGAGTTGCTGTAGACGCTGATCTTGAGGGTGTTGAGCTTGGGGAAGAGATCTGCAGGATCGCTGTCGAGTGGTGCAGGATATTCATGTAGATATCGAAGAGACTTTTGGTACTTTTGGATGCCGAGATGGAGGTTGCCATTCTTGAATGCAGCATTGCCCATATCCTTCAGGTCGGTGGCGATCTTGAGAATTTCTTCACCTTTCCATTCCTCTTGGCCTGATTTCTGGTCTTCAGGGAAGTCTTCGTATGGGTCACCCGTGACATCAGCAACCTTTTCTATGGCCTTGGTGTAGTCATCTCCTGTGAGCTCACCACAGTCTAGTCGTAATTAGTGAAAACACACCGTCGTATTGCCAAAATGGTCACACGTACCAATGATTGTCGCATCCTGCAGTGGCTTGTCACCGCTCTGGGTCTTGAGGTTCTCAATGGTTCGCACGATGCTCTTGCCATTGATTACTTCACCGAATACAACATGCTTCTTGTCGAGATGTGGCGTAGGAACAGTTGTGACGAAGAATTGGGAGCCGTTGGTAGCCGGGCCAGCATTTGCCATGCTCAGGAGAAACGGCTTGTCATGAATCCGCTCAAAGTTTTCGTCTTCAAACTTCTCGCCATAGATGCTCTCACCGCCAGTTCCGTTTCCTTGTGTGAAGTCACTGTGCAGATATATCAGCCTGTAGCCTTGTATCTTATTCGAGAAATACCCTTACCCTCCCTGGATCATGAACCCTTTGATCACGCGGTGGAAGCTTGACCCCTTGTAGTGTAGCGGTTTGCCAGCTTTACCGACACCTTTTTCGCCGGTGCATAGAGCGCGGAAGTTTTCGGCGGTCTTGGGCACGACATCGTTGTACTACAGAGCGGTTAGACAGTCCGCGAACGAGCAGCAGAAAAGGACGTACGAGCTCGAAGGCAACGCGGCCTGCTTTGACGTCGCCGATAGCAATGTCGAAGAACACGCGGGAGCGCTCTGTAGGGTTTCAGTCTGCCTGTTTCTCACGTACAAGCGCGGCCAGGCTACACTTGAAGCTGGAGAGTTATTTTGGGTGCTTACTAGCATCGGCCATGTTTGGTCAATTGAAGCTTGGTGAGGGGCTGGAGAGAGGAGGTGAAGTGGCAATGTTTACGGGCAGCGTATGTCAAGTCTCGGTAATTGATTTGCGAGAACTGAAACTTGAACGGGGTGAGAGGTTAAACAAAAAGGTTCATGCGCCGTAAGCTACCAGAAGTTTCCACGAAGCTATAGTCTCGTTACCGCGCCAAGCCCGCGTTGCAGCAGTAGCAACCAGTCAATGAGTGCCTAATGTGATGACTGCGTATAGAAATTTTCAATATTCAACCTGGTCAACCCCAAGGAGATGCCTGTAGTAAAGATACTTCTGTAGAGTTTGGGGCGCAAGCGTTTAATTGACAAAGTGGTGAGGGGCAATGCGGGGCTGATCTTGAGGAAACCTCCAAAATGCCCGCCAGATGCTTTGAAACGTGGCAGAGATACAACTGTGAATTCCAACCGCTTATAGTATTATTACTTCTAGGTGTATGCCATTTTGCTTCCTTCTTGATGACAAAGGGAAGAAGACGGTAAGAAATGCTGTCACAAGGTAATATAATAACGTCGCACACACAAACCGCTTCAGTGCCTTCACTCTCCTCTATGACTCTAGTAGTTAATACTGGCGTCTTACAATCTGCTCTTACCGCTTTTTAGACATGGAGAACGGCAACGCTGTGTTTACAACATCGTTCTGGTCGTAGTGATAGATGAATCCGCCTTGCAATGTTCTTCTCAACGCATTCAGTCGCTGGAGCTTCCACCACTTGTCAATCTTGACTTCTACATTCTTGCTGATCTTCACCTTCATCCTGCCGCCCCCGTAAACCCTTCCTGATTCTTGGTCAATTGCCGTTGAGTAGGCCGGCCCACGCGTGGGCTTCTCAACCGAGTTGCGAATGTCTGCAAAGGAAGAATGGAGCGTCTTTCGGTCCTTCTTGGAGATTCGCCGGGTCGATACGTTTGCGAGCGCGTCAAGTGTATGCAGAAGCTGATCCTGTCTCCGATAGACTTGGTAGCGCTTAACCATCCTCTGCCCGTTATTGTTCGCCTCTGGTTCCTCAAAGTCTTCCTCCTCGATGTCTTCGCCTTCTTCTTGAATAGTGTACGACTTCTCATACAACAAAGCAATGTTCTCCCCGGCAGCGATCTGCACACTAGCATCTGCGCTTTCAAGCTGTTCAACAAAGGCGTCCATAGCTGTCTCTGTCTCTTCTTCCAAGTCCTCAATCTCAGTTGCCAACAAACCCCAGCTTTCAAGCGCTGCAATCACGGCCGTGCCTTCATCCTGAGCGTCCACGGACGCACCATCAGACTCGATTATCTCTAGGAACAGGGCCATGATGTCAAGAATCTCATCGTCTCCAGCGCCAGTGAAGAATGCAGTGACACCCAGGGCGTGAATCGCGTTGACTTTGACCTCGATAGACTCTGATGACTGTATCGAGCGCTTGAGTTGGTCGGCAACGTCATCGTATAAAGAATCCGAGTCAAGGGTGACGGCAGTAACGGTGAGGGCTGCGGCGAGTTAGTAAGAGTCGTTGCCAAAAAGATTGGTGCAGGACATGCCCTTCAAGGCTTTGACAGCCTCGCGCTCTGTTGTCTCTTGTCTAATACTCCTAAGCATAGACGGCAGCAGTTCATGCATATGCCCCTCTATCTCGTCTCTAGCATATCGCGCCATCAAGATATGTGCGTAGCCATGAAGGCTGTCTGCACGTCCCTCGGTGCTGCTGCGCTTGAGGTTGGTGATTTGTTCGATGCGCACTTTGAGCTGGGCTTTCCAAGCTTCTTCGGATACGTCAACGTCTCCGCCATTGAGGATCTCTTCAATCGAGTTGGTGCTGCGTGATCCAAATTTAGCGCCATGTCCGCGTCGGTGAATGACATCATAAGCGCAGCGCGAGCGCGAATGTGGAGAACCAAAAAGTTTGTTGAAATGGCAAACTCACCTCCAAGCGGTGTCGTCGCTCAGATAGTCCTCGTCGTCCGAAACTTGATGACTGCGGGTGCGACTGGTGGCTCGAGACTGAGCAGGCGAGTTGACAGCAGAGTTCGCTTTGGATGATGCGCCTGAAGCGATGCGCGAGCGAGCCTTGCGCGATACAGTCTTGTTGCTCTCGAGCGCTTGCCTGAGGAGGTCGCGTTCACGCATTTTGGAGTCGGGCTTTGGATGAGTCTTTGGGAGCAGGAAATGTTCCCTGTGAACGGGGCTATAATTAACTATTGCTGCCTCAGTGGGGCAGCAAGTGTGTGTGTTGGCCTTGGGAGTGAGGGGTGGCGGAGGAAGGCCGCAGTTATTGCAACGGCAGGGAGTGTGAGAACTCGGTTGTACAAATATTTATGTGAGGTTTGAAAGACATGAGTGGGTCAGTCGGTGGCTAACCAAAGGTGAAGTGTGTCGAAGGGAATAGCGGAGGTAAACTGTTGGTGTCAACGGATGAGAAGCCTGAGCTAATAGTATTAACTATCAGCCAGAAGAGAGGGAGGACCAAACGATTTGTGCCGCATTCTTTTGTGCGCTAACCGAGCAGCACACGTCATTGTCTAGAGTCTACTGACGCTCTACATACTTGGTAATACCTACTCTGCATCAGCCCACCCATTGCATTTACTCCTACATGTAATAACATGCCTGATGTTAGCAGTGTGACTCAGATGGACTCCACGGGGATAACTAGCCGCCAAGCATGTTGATGGTCATGGGCGGCCTTGAACCATGTGAATAGCAATGAGCAAGAGTCTAGTTACAAGACTGATGACGAATTCACATAGTTTGACTACCATATAACTAGTTATGTGACAATGAGCAAAACAGATGTTCCCAACAGGGTGAGTTGTGCAAATGGAATGTTGGCTGAAGAATAATTACCTACCTACGGAGTAATAAGCCTTTCACCTCAGCTCAGTTACCTGGGTAATATATGATATGATATGAGCGCCCCATGAGACGTTAGTTATCGATGATTAGTTTAAACTCAGTTAACTAACTACATGTCAGCTGATTCCACTCATCATAATCGGCTTCAACGCTCGGTCCATCCGCAACACCGCTGACACTCTGCTCAGTGCTCGAGTCACACAACACGAGCCCATCTCTCCCCCCAAAACATGTTGGATGTGTAAGCCTCTATTAGTTACTCCACTAGACATCTAATTTTACAAAAGCCATGTCACTCGCACGGCGCAGCAAGGCAGATTCAAGAAGTTCAAGCCACACCCCGTAGACCGACCCCTTCACCCGCCAGGCCCTATCTCCGTCTACGCCATGCTTGGCAGGCCATTATAGAGTACTCCGTAGGTATTATGGGCTTTTTTCTTTTCAAACTTTGTTTGCTTCATGCATCTGCATTGACATGTCGTGTCAACTCCAAAAAAAAACCGGACACGGAGCATCCCATTCCGGCCACCCGGTCATCTTTTAATAATTAATACACCCTGATCCCAGATCTAGATTGAGCAGACAAATCGCAGCCCGCAGCTCTGCATTTCTCATCATCATCCCGATAATAATGCAAAACTCCTTCCGCCATGCATCAGCAAAACCTCTTCTCCCATGCTTAGTGATCGACATATTGCATACAACTCCACAAGTGGAGAAATAAGAGGATAAACCTATGTATAGTTATAGATGGGGAAAAACAAAAATCAAGATTCTATCCGTAGAATGTATACGACTCTTCTATGCTAGTATATATATAAGCAATACTCCCTAAACGCCGATGCGGCACGCTCTAATACCTGGAGGCCTTGCTTCTAATCCAAGTCGGCTGCGCTATGCTACGCTATATATGTCAAATCAATTCATCTATGCTAAAATCTAAAGTTCCAAAAAAAAACAAGACGCTAAAGGAAACATACAAAAACGACTGAATGCTCGAACGGGGTGTGATAGGTAGGTAGTCGGTGCCGAAAGAACAAGGTAGTGTAAGGCTAGTGTCTTGGCTCAAGTCGGTGTTGAGTTTGACAAAAAAGGGACAGGGGTTACGTGATAAGTGGCTATGTCCAACAGGCTCCGAGAAGAAACGCTCCAAGAGAATAAATGCTTAGGCGTGGGGTCCAAAGCCAGCAAATCGACGTGCGCCCTTGACCACATTTCATGGGTTTATTTGGGTTTTGAGGATGATGGTGTTGTTGGTTTTGTTGGCTTTGTGTTCGGAGTCTAGTTCGTAACTAATCCTCTGCTGCTGCTGTTGCTGATGTAGTGCATCTGTCGTTTCCACAGACTCCAGAACTCATAGTGCTGCTCTCCCTCCCTTACACCCTCACCAGCCCTCCTCTTACCCGTCCTTGAGATCACACACCAAAACTCACTGGCTCTGGAATCCTTCAGGCCAGCCAAAGGGAAACGCACTTCTTTCGCCTGGCCGTCGCTTGGGAATGTCGATGTGGTGAAAGTTGCGTAAATGTTCGACAAGATGGTCTCTGCGTGTGAACCCTTTCTCGCCCACTCGATTACATTGCGGGACTGTACAGGGGTATTCCGGAGCGCCCATGCCATGCACAGTGGATTGGTGACGTTGAAGGTCTGCAAGGCGCGTAAAGTTGGCCGAAGAGGTGCAACCGGCTATATCGCATGTCCATGTCCTGTTGTTTCATGTTAGCTTATTTTTTTATTTATTGATTTTTCGATTACTTCGTAGTATAGCCATTCTGATACAAGACTTGTGGATAAAGGATCAATATACCTTGTGCGACTACTGCTTCTGCTTGCCGTTAGTTTCTCAACTTTACAACTTGATGTGACAGGGCTGGCTTGCCTTGTAGGTACTTCAGAGGATGTAACAGGGACATCGGGGCCTCCACTATGTGTTTGCCACTGGGAACTATCATATGCGGATCCAGACACCTGGTGCTCATATCCTGTTGCAACAGCTTGGACTGGTTGTGCGTAATAGTCCGGAATGATGTGATAAGGCTGCGGTGGATAACTTTGATATTGTGCGTAGTACTGGTTTATTTGAGACTGTGTGTATTGTGGAATCGCTACTGGGTATGCCGTGGCATAGTTAAAAGCGCCTTGGTCGCCTGAGGAATACTAAAATCCGCATCAGAACACGGCATCTACTGTAAACACTGGGCAACTTACACCGTAGCCAGACATAATGGGCGAAACGGATCCTTGTTTTGGGCGTGTGGCTCTCTTCTTACACGTAGCGCCTGATCTTGAATGTGGGCGATTTGCGGATGTTAAAGGTAGAGCGATGTGTAAATTGTGCCTAGCAGGCCTGTGTGGAGACTTGGAGACCTTGTATGAAGGTTCGATATTTTGAGGAGACCTGATGCAATCAGTGATGGTCTTATGCATTTTTATATAGATGTGCGTTGCGGCGTTCGTATCATCCGTGAATGGAGGCCTCACTGGCAATGTCCGCTCACTGCCACCCCAAGGTCTTGGTCCGGGACCTCCATGATAAAGACTCACATAAATCCTTGTGTAGAGACCAGTCGCTTCCGCCCCAGCGACACGAATGTATTTTGACTTGCCAGCATCATTTCGGGGACGGGCGATATCGCATTCAGGCGTGGAAACCGCAGGGCTGAATGGATGATGACGAAAACTCCAGTGGACTGTGGGTTATGTTATGGACCGTGCCGCACGTCAGATAGAGTCGAGTACAATCGACTAAGAGCTGAGCTATCGCTGCGTAATTGAAGCTATGCCTTGTTCCAAATGTATGGTCCGACTCTACATGTATAAGGCTGACGTTTGACGTCTGGGCAAACCTAGGAATCGAGTATTGTGCGGCACGGGCATAGAGATGGTGCAAGATAATCCCGAGCGGATGTACAGATCAAGGCGGTGACAGTAAACTCACCAAATTAGGCGTGATATTTCAGTAGCGCAGCACTGGAAGGTCTATTTTGCAAAGGATCACTGCTCCTACGCACGTTCATCTCTAATTGAAATCGCTTATGAAAGCACCCACAAATTAGTCCGCTCGGTCATCATTCTAAGATGGCAGAACTAGGATGCTAGGCGCTCGTAGAGGCCTTGGTGGAGAATGGTTCCTTGAAGTTGCAACGCCCATTATGGCTGGCTGATCGTCGGAGCAACTGGAAAGAGGGTCTGGGGCCTTGGATGCATACCAATGATCACATGGCGTTCTCTATATTTGCCAATCTTGCGCTATGTTCCTGCAGCAAATGTATGGCAATACCGCTTCATCAGAGGGGTTGTCCATGAGAATAATGTATTGAACTGGTTTCATGGCGGGATTGCATGGCAGTGAAAGCAGCGGGCCTGACCCATAGGCGTCTCTAAATTGTCAAGGACGCAACCAGATGCGGGCCAAAGTTGGGTAGCGTCGGAAGTTCAGCTTTATCGCTCGATGTGGTGCATGTTGGTCATCAAACGCCTGGTTGCGCATAGGTACTGCACCTCGACTACGTAGGTAACTACTGCATGTCAAACAATTGCAATGCAAGCAAAACCACAACAGAAGCAGACTTGAAATTTGATCATGATTGATCCTGTACGCGCTGGTACGCGCTGAAATTCGAGGTCAGACCGAACTCAGTTACTGTCGGGCGTAACTTAAGCATGTCGTTGCGGAAAAGATCTCGCTTAGGCGACCAGTTGGAGCGGCCCAGCAATTGGCCAGTGCCCTCAGGCTCGGAGACATCCACGCGAATGGGGCCGACATGGTCTACATAGTACATGTGTACCTATTATGTCGCTAGGGACCCAGTTAGCAAGCGAAGAGGGCTGCATGAGCCAAATCATGTCAGATTACGCCCGGCGCTCAGTGTTGCAGTCTGGGACAACCAATGAAAGAGGCCGACGATACCTGAGCCTCATGTTATATTATATCCTGGGCGTGTCTCATCATAAGAATGTTAGAAATCATGGGCAGCTCCGCACAACATATCAAGTGAGTGGATTCCAAAAAGGGACCTTGGCAGCGAGGGAACTAGATTCTCCATATAGGAGGCCATTCCAAGACTACTGAATACTGGATACAGATTATCACCTTTGTGTGATTCGAGACATTATCTTGACGAAAGCATTTGCCAAATGCTTATAATTCGTCCTCTAGGAACTTGTAAACAAAGCGGAAGTCTGCCTTTCTGCGGTTCATCCTGGTGTCACGGGTCAGCAGAGAATCAAATGACGTACAGTAGAAGTTGCAAGGGTGAGTGGGAAAATTTGGGCGCTTACCACGTGCTCTCATAGTCGAAGAACCGGTACGTTCCTTGCTCGTAATCTTCGGTGATTGATTTTGGCTCTTCATGGCGTTGGAACCAGGTCTGGTACTGCTTGTGAAACCTCCAGCTTTGAGACTTGAGTGCCTTTGCTGCAAGGTATTGTTGGTAAGTGCCTTGGCGGTAATAGAATGCGTAGAAGAGCGCATCAGTCTCTATTCTAGAATATAATCGTGCGTCATCAAATATGGGCAATGGCTCTTGTGGGTAGTGAGATGGTGTGAATGGATACGGGTTCTGCGGTCTATAATGACGTGGAGCTTCGGTATCCGCAGAGTCTGGCGCAGTTGCCATTGACGATACGAGCATGCGCTCATCTGGCGGTTTCGAAACAGAAGCGTTGATGTCATTTTTGGTCGCCTCGAAGGAGTCTAGCAAGTCCTGTAAGCTCGAGGGCAAGTGGTAGACTGATTCTTCCTCTTCGTCTTCGACGTGAGATTCGCCGTTTGTCAAAGGTGGTGTTGCGGCTTGAGAATCATCCTCTTCTGCACGATCCGGGGCTGGTGTCCTTCGATTTGCCCTTGCGGCGTCTTCTATGGCTGCGGCACGTGAAAGGATTGCCTTTTCTGGGGCCGGAGTCACAGGGTTGCTTGCTGAGACTGCTGGTGATTTGTTAATATGTAGTTGCTGTGCCGACTCTCCCGACAGCTGCACTGGCTTGGTATGCGCCAATGCTGGAGAAGCCGCTGCACTTGACCGTGCACCTGCAGGAGCCAGGGCTGCCTGTACAGCAGGCGCTCCAGGTGGTGGAGGTAGAGGGGCGATGCCAACGCCATTCTTGTCGCTTGCGGCTGCAGCTGCAGCTGCCGAGGCGTACTTCAGAGGCTCTCCTGGGTTACGTGTTGGCAATGGGGCTGGTTTCATAGCCGATGTTGTTGAACTTGAAACACCAGGTAAGGGCGTATGTAAAGTCGCCAACGCCGGTAATGGTGATTTGAGTTGGGTTGATGGTCTTCGAGCGCCAGACTGTAATGGTTCCACAGGTTTCGCCTTTTGTACACTGGATTTTCCATCCACGTCGGGCGTATCGTCTTGTATCGACTGTGTATCTTGTGACGAAACGCGGTCCATCTCTCCTCCCATGCCAAAGATGGCCTCCTCCTCTTCAAGATTGAAGTCGTCGTATATTGTATCGTCCTCCATGAAATCCGGGTTCTGATTCTCGTCGACATAATACTTGATTCCATCCTCAATCTCCTTGACCTGGTCCGTCTCCACGTTGCCATTCTCTAGCGCTCGTTGTAGCAGTTCCAGCTTATTCTGATGCCATTTATGCCTCTCTGTTGTTTCTTCCAGCTCTGCCATACGCTCAGCCTTGGCATTATCTGCCTTCTTGCTCTTCTTGGTGGTGACTTGCATGCCCTCCACCTCAGCTTCAATGGTTTCTATTTGTCGCTCTAGCTCTTCGTTCATGTGTTGCAGGAACTCGACCATTTCCATTTTTTCCTTGTCTTTTGGATCGATCTTGGATGCTAATTGCAGGCCTTCCTTGGAGTATGCCTTTGTCTTCATCTCCTTCTCGACAGCCTTGAACTTTTCCATTTGCTGTGCATCATTAGCATGCATCCCAAAGAGCGCACCAAAACCAACGCACAGTCTCAATCAGCTTTCTGTGGTCCAGTAAAGGCTTCTTATCCTTGATTTCGCTCATGGCTGCCCATGTCTTGATCTGATCTCGCGATCGTTGCAACTTCTTGATCTCCTTTTTCAGCTGGTCCTCCAGCTTCTCTTTCTGCGAGGGGTTTCCGGTCTGCATAATCTTATCGTATATAGACTCGAAGGTTGCCACACCCTCGGCGACCTTCTTGAAGCATTTGTCTATCTCCTGCTGGAGCTTTCGAGCTGCCATTGTGTCGATATGGCCTCGTCGTGAGGGCTTGTGTCCGTGGTAGTGTGGATCTCGAGTCGCGCCGGGTGAGGGAGATGGCTCAACGGTCGGCGAGCACGCGGATGACTGGCTGGTTGCGGCGGTTTGGGAGTGTTTGTCGGTGGTTTGACGAACACGGAGGTTCAGATGCGCATCGCAGAAGCAGGCGCGATTGTGGCTAGGTTGCCAAGAAACTCATGTGTCTAGCCCAGAAAGGTATAGCGCTCTATGCTTAAGTGTTCCCCGCGACGCGTCCAGTTTCGAAGAGCGCGTTACAGACGACGGATTCGTCTCCTCAGCTTTTGGTATTATTGCAGGAACCATTGGTCTGCAAGTTCTTATCTCCAAGACTGACCAACCTTGATCGCCCGAGGAGCTGCATATTACCCAGTTACAGTAGCTGCAACGTTTACAATTGCAACTATCACAGCTAGGCACCCCACCACGATGAGGAGTAAATTGTTCCAGCTTCCAAATGCACATGCAACTGCTTCTGACCAATGATGTGCAGCGGTAATACAGAGAGTCAAGTCTGCATCTGTCACGGTCAATGGTGAAGTGATATCATCCATTGGTCGAGGCCTGCTAGTGCTGGCCGCTGTGTCTAAAGACGACACAGAAAAGGATATCGAATCAATGAGCAGCAAGATACTCAAGTTGAAATTGTGGGATGATGATTCTAAAGACCCACCGGGTCGTGTTCGTAACTTTCCTCGGTCCAGCCGTGCAACTAATAGCCTCTGACACCGTAAAGTGGAAGTCCAATGTCCAAGATATTGGGGGAGAATTACTCTGCGGTATGTCCGATTTCAAGTCGCGCCTCGTTGACTGCGGTTTTTAGGGAGCATTACAACCAATATGCTAACCATGAGAAGTCTCTCAATTTACATTGTACGCCTCGGTCAAGAAGGGAAATAAACCTGATTTTCACCAATCTGCAAGTGGTGACAAGGCTAGGAATCTTTATCAGGCTTTTCATAAAAGAGTTGGAGAGCTTTATAAAACTGAAAAAGTCAAGGATGGTGTATTTGCAGCCATGATGGATGTGGCTTTGGTTAATGATGGACCGGTAGGTTATATTGTACTTACTTCCTCACACATGCCACCAGCTGTATGCTGTATTCAGATGTTGCGGTGGGTATGAATCGATCAACTCATGCTAACATATGTATAGGTTACAATCCAGATTGATACTAATCCCCCCAAAATATAAGACTTGACAGGGGCTGCGTGCAGCTGGCCAAGAGCAGGTAGTTGAGTCGCCAAACAGTCAAGCATCATCTTCGAAGGAGCGAATGTCTTTGCGTTGCTCGAGACCTCAGGTCTTATTGTGAAAAGGCTTCAGGTTTAGTATAAAATGTCCCGTCACATTGCACAACATTGATCCTCATGTTGGTAACCCATGCACTTGCAAATCAATAAGAATAACAAATTTTTAGCTATTAATGGGGACAAAGTGACCACGCCCAGATCTCAACTTGGCTCTTCAATACAGCCACGTTGACTCAACAAAATAACGTTCGCCTCAACCTCGGCTCAATGAGCTCATGCTTGCACCGCCTCAATTCGCGCTCTATTAATGCTTGAATCTTGCTGCCTTACGCTGCTCGTGCTCGTGCTCAGTCTCACTCGCTGTCCCGTTTCCTGGCCCTCGGCATCATCTAAGCAGCCACACCGTATGCGATGAGAGAAATGTCATGTCGACACCACCCTGTTAGGAGACCCAATCTTGGGATTCTCCTCGAACACTTCGGGTTGATTCATCATCACCGGCGCTTTGCTGATGCTGTGGGATGAATCCCCTCTAGCGTGTTGATTCACGGCGGTCGTCTCTTAAAGGTATGCATGCATGTAGGATGCTGGTGGTTGATTCATATATAAAGTGTAATCCTGTCTCTATTTCATTCCAAACAGAAAGAACTTCCTCTCCCCTCCCAGAATCATTTCTTGATGTGGTTGTTCAATAGCAAATCGATCCTCTTTGCATTCTTCATGTCTCTGCTTTCACTGAGGACAATAAGCTCAGCCGAGCGTCTTCATACCCGCCTCTCTTCACCTTGCTTGCAACTGAATCAATACTACTATTTGTTTATTTGGCCCGTTATAGTAGATGTATATACAGAATAGTACCCAGAATAAATCCAAATCATGCATTAATGAATATAGTTCGTCGTCTAGAAGCATGCTAATTGCTATAAACGCTTGTGCGCTAGTCTTTCCTCGTACTCCACGCCTCGTTCGATCCCCTTTGAGTCCATGCAGGCAATTACCTTCTGTAGGGAAAACCGTGACCGAAAAACCCCTGCACATGCTTCTCTAGAGGAGCGCTGTTCGAACCAAGACCAGCTCCTACTCCTCCAAATCTCCAAGAAGCCAAGGGTCTTCTCATAGCTCAGCTGGTAATGCTCTCAATTCCGGCGTCCACCTGACTATTTTACAGACAAAGTTAAGGATTCAGGAAGCCTTTCTTATTAGAAACTTTAAGATTCCTCTAGGACTCCTCCTAAGAAACCGACAGGATAGGAAATTAGGAATCATAGGATTGATTCAAAATTTGCTTAAGCATTGCCTTAGGTAGTTTATAATCTAGGTAAGTACTAAGCATACTAGAGGCTCAATATATTGCGAGAAAGAACCTTATAAACTAAACATTAATAGAAATTCCCTACTCTGCTTAGAACAAAGAACTTAGGAGTCCTAAATAGTTGTTACGAACGCGTAACAGCAGAACCAACCCTTGATGAGGAGGCCAGGTTTGAGGCCGAGGGATCTCATCAGAATACAGATGTCCCAGCCGAGGTGCCAGGTCACGTGATTGCCATCCCAAACATCACCACCATCCGGGATGGCAGGGATGGCAGTAATGGCAGTAATGGCAGTGATGGGATGGCAGCCATCAGAGACATCACCACCATCCGGGATGGCAGGGATGGCAGGGATGGCAGCCATCAGAGACATCACTACCATCCGGGATGGCAGGGATGGCAGGGATGGCAGGGATGGCAGTAATGGCAGTAACGGCAGTATTGGCGATGATTGCCATCCCAAACATCACTACCATCCGGGATGGCAGTGATGGCAGTGATGGCAGGACTCAGAAGACGAGGGTATAAAGATAGGACGGATCTCCTTATTACGCTCGTTGTAGTCAACTTCAAATAGTTCATCTCTTACCCAGATTGCAACTAGTTATTCTATCTGATAGAATTGGATTGTCACTTATATCTTTCCTAACATACCTTGTGTCGCCAGACAACCCGCTTGAGGTACAACGCCTAACTCTACCTGCCTTAGTACGGACCAGGACCAGAGAAGTATAACCTCCAGTAACAATAGTGCAAACATATAGTTATCTTGATTCTTGCTAGGATGGTTAACCGTTACTAATAAGTTGAAATAACTTATAATAGCACTATATTATGCTTACTAATCTGAAGCTAAGTTTTACTATAACCTTAACTATACTTTTTATAGGTATAACTTTACCTAAAGTTATTAGGTAGAACTTTTTAAAGCCTGCCTCCCTCCCTTCTTTAAATAGGGTGGCTGAGGATAAATTATAATATAGAGCACGATGTAATGCGGCCTGCGACATAAGGAGCATGAAATAAGGCGAGATCTATCTATAACTGACGTTCGCAGCCGCAAGAATATACAAGGAAGAGAGAACATGGAAATTAGTAAGTGCCTAGGTAATGGCAAAATTGGGTGGCCAGGGCAGCCCTGGAGACTTCGGATAGATCCATAACTAGTTAACCGCTGCGCTTAATAACTAGTTAAGACAATTTAAGCGCGCGCTCCAGAGCGTCTTGGCGCTTCAAAATAGTTCAGAGGTCTTGCAGCAGTCACATTAATGACTTTGACAGGGGATATAGGCCTATAGATGTCGACTTTCGAGGATCCCGTCTTGGAGCATGTTGGGTCACAAAATCAGATACGCAATCAGACTAAGCCAGGGTTCAACCAGGCACGCTCACGCTGAATCAAGCTCACGTTACAACCTTGCGCAACTCACGTCTCAAGACAGAAATAGACTTTGTGTGAGGTCACCTTGTCCCTATACATCCTCAACTAATTTACAGTTTGTACGCCGACCTTTTGGTGTATCAATTGCATGCAGCACACCCTTTTTTCCCTGTCTGTTGGGTTAAAGCTGAAGTAAGACCAGACCCAAGATCGTGGCCAAACCATCTCATTTTAACTACCATTTCGATGCCGGAATCTGACATGCATCCACCGTAGCCTCCGCTCATGCGAACCAACATCATGCTCGTCGTCCTGGAATAGCCCCATCAAACTACATGCTGTGCCATGCTAGGTAGCCACACTCGCTTCGAAAGATGCAGCTTGCAGCTTGCAGTCAACGAACATGATCGCCAAGTAAGCACCAACTTACCGGCCCACATACATAGCATACCAATGCCGCTAATCGTACCAGGCTGGCACCTGGGAGTTCACCATGCGAATTCCAAAGTAAGACACCCGCGACGACACCTCGATACGAGAGCAGGCCAGACATGAACTCGTCCAACATGCAGCTTGACCAAAGGGACCAATATGCCAATTCCACCGTTCAATTTCCTAAAAAAAGAGCACAGCAAGTTTCATCTCGACTGCCTCTTTGAAACGGCGGGCGTGGCTGCTGAGAAAGAGAGAGAGAATGCCAGCCCAGTTGGCCAATGTTCTAGAACCTCATTTCTGTTTCAGCCTGGTGAATTCCCTACTTTGCGATAATCTCCGTTTCCCATTACCCTGTTATCTGGCACACCAGCCTTGTCTCTCTTCCGCTGACAAATCGCACGATCCATCCACTTTGTCTCGGAATCTGTGAACTTTTTGTTTCTTTATCGATGCCTGTTTTTTTACCAAAATGCCGCGTTGGTATTGTTCCATGACTGATGGTGATGCGAGCAAGGAACTTGGGTTTCACTGATAGTTAAATTGCGTAACTAGGGTTTTTTTAGAAGCGCGGATGACGTTAAAAGCATTTACTATCCAACCGCTATCAATCATGCTTACTGCGCAAACAAGATGCTTTACAGTTAACAGTGTGCTTATTGAATATGATATATAATCATCTTTCCCCCTTCAAGACTACTGCGATTCTTCTCGCGCTCGTCCTGTTTCAATCCATCATATTCGCGATCAGAAGATACCAAAGAAACTAACAATGTATTTACTAATGCCCTATTGACATATGACTAGGACCTTTACAAGACTAGAATATTCCCATCAAAGTGTGTAGAGTCGTAAGGAGTGAAGAAATCAAGCAAAAACAATACAATCCCCAAAAGAACAAGAACGGAAAGAATCCATATAATTACAATTCATAACTAGAAATCTACACTTTAGAAGAAAAAAAAAAGAGAAAAGAAAACTTGCCCCCTAGCACACAAGCCTATTCGTGTGAGTGAGTGTAGATGTAATATCTACAGGATATATACCTTTCCAAAAAGACCCACATACAAGCTCAAAAATGCCGTAAAAAAAAAAAACTCCCGCTATAGTTATATGTATGCCACTTTTCGTTTTTGCAGATTGCAAAGTGTAAATCTAAAAAGAAGGATTAACAAGACCAATATTAAATAAAGACTCGTATTATTGCGGCGCCCCCATGGCCTGCAACTTGGCCAATTCCCAATACACAGCTTTGCACGCCATGAGTTCTTCATGCGTGCCCCTTTCCACAACTCTCCCTTTATCAAAGACGTAAATTACGTCTGCGTGCTGGATTGTGCTGAGGCGGTGCGCAATGGCTATTGTGGTACGGCCCTTGGAGGCTAGGTCGAGTGCGGCTTGGACAACGCGTTCGGATGTCGAGTCGAGGGCAGAGGTGGCTTCGTCGAGGAGGAGGATTTTGGGGTAGCGCAGGAGGGCGCGGGCGATGGCTAGGCGTTGGCGTTGACCGCCTGAGAGGAGGGCACCTTTGGCGCCAACGAGGGTGGAGAAACCGGAGGGGAGAGACATTATGCTGAGGGGTGGTGTTAGTTTTGTGTGTTGTAAGAGTATTGGGTGTAATGCGTGGATTACTTACAAGTCATAAATGTTTGCGTCTTTGCAGGCTTGGATAATGGCTTCTTCAGAAATGTCCTCTTTGTCGGCGAGAATGTTGTCGCGGATTGTGCCTGTGTAGAGCGTGGTTTCCTGGCTGACAATAGCTAATTGCGAGCGGTAGTCTTGGAGGTTGTAGTCTGTGAGAGGGACTTGGTCGACGAGTACTGTGCCACTTGTGGGGTCGTAGAAGCGCTCTAGTAGTTGCATTACTGTACTCTTTCCGCTTCCACTTGCACCGACGAGCGCAATGAATTGACCCGGCTCGGCAGAGATGTTGATTCCTCGCAGTATACGGTGGTCTGGTCGGCCGGGGTACGTGAAACGTACGTCTTGCAGTTGAACCTGCCCAGCTAGGTTATCAACCTTCCTTCCATCAGTAGACCAGTGATCGATTCTAGGTACACGATTGACAAAAGATTTGAGAACCACAGCAGCCTTCCGTGCTTCGCCCATATCTGGGGCAAAAGAAAAAATTGCTCCTGCTGATTGAGCTCCATTGGTGATGGCGGAATAAATGATGAAGAACTTGAGAACAGTGTATTCGCCAGACAATAGTAAGCCACCACCATACCAGAAGACCAGGGCAAAAATGAACATGGACAAGCCTTGCGACAAGGCATACAGGACACCAGAGACATTGGTGAATCTGAAGTTGTCCCGGGCTTGGTCACCAAGCTTGCCGTGATACTCGTGAAGCAGATGTTTCTCAAGAGAAAGCGAAGCAACAGTGCGGATCGATGAAGCAGCCTCACAAGCAAAAGATGCAGCATCTGAGCTCTCCTTGGCGCGCTTCTCCATGCGGATCAGAGCGTAAAATCGGAAGTATCCACAAGCAAGCACAAGTGGAATGGTCGATGTGCAGACGAGCGCTAGCTTCCAGCCAAATGAGCATCCAACAATAACCGCAACAATAATGGAAGCTGCAGCGCTGACGATGGTACCAAGTGTGGAACCACTTAGACCAGCCAAACGGTTTGCCTCTGAAGACAGAAAGCTAGCGAGAGCACCAGAAGTGACCATGTCGCCGTCGTAGAACTCCATATCTTGTCGAAGCATAGCGGCGAAGGCGCGCTCGCGAATGTTTCTGATGAGTCGTGCGGAACCACGAGACAATGACAGTCCCTGCGCAAAGTAGAACGACCAAATGATGAAAGCAAGCATGAAGAACATCCAGCACCAGAAACCGATACCAAGACCACCTAGCGACGTGCCAGGTGAAAGCAGAGAGTTGATCGCGTTGCCGAGAAAAATAGCTTGGATGGCAGGGTTGCAGCCAGCAAGAAAAGAGAAGACGAGGCCAATAGCCATTGTTGTGTGTTCGCCAGCATTCATTTCCCAACTGAATTTGACCAACTCCCAAGTGCCGTATTCTGGATTGTTGTCCTTGTCAAGTTTTCGCGACATCATCGACGGGGCAGATGTCACAGTCCTGATTAACTCGGATCGTTCGCCAATGCCTGTAGTGGTTTGGTCCTTTTCTGGGTCGCCTAGATCAGATTGTTGGTTACCAGCGTTGATTTTGGAAGTAAGTTCTTGTGCTTGGACTAAGCTTGCGTATACACCATTCAATTGACGCAGCTCATCATGTGTGCCTTGTTCGACAATTTGCCCCTTTGCCATTACGACAATGTTGTCTGCATTTTTGATTGTGGACAGCCGGTGAGCGATGACAATGGTTGTTCGCCCTTCTGATGCGCGGTCTAGTGCTTCCTGCACAGCACTCTCAGACTTGGTATCAAGGGCTGCGGTTGCCTCATCGAGGAGAAGGATCTTGGGGTCAGATACCACAGCACGAGCAATGGCAATACGTTGCTTTTGTCCACCAGAGAGAAGGTTTCCACGTTCTCCAACCTTGGTCTGATACTTCTCAGGGAGTTCACAGATAAAGTCGTGAGCGTTGGCGATCTTTGCAGCCTGCTCAATCATTTCCATCTTTTTCTCGTCTGAGACATTGGCATATTCGGTGTTGACCAGACCATGGGCAATACTCTCAAAGATTGACATGCTGAAAAGAACAGGTTCCTGACTGACGATTGCGATGTGTTGCCTGAGCCACCTCAAGTTCAGTGACGTAATATCTTTGCCGTCCAAGAAAATCTTTCCTTCCATTGGTAGATAGAAGCGCTCGAGCAGACCGACAATTGTAGACTTTCCACTTCCCGAGGCTCCAACCAATGCGATCATCTTTCCCGTCGGCACTTGCAAGTTGAAATTTGACAGAACCAATGTATCTGGACGAGATGGATAGATATGTTTGAGGTTGCGAAATTCGATGTTTCCAACAATGGTGTCGGGTTTCTCACCTTGGTCTGATTCAGGATCAATGGGAGACTTGCGTTCGATGGTGTTGAAAACCTTTGTTGCGGCAGCGGTCGCACCGCCAAAAGCTTGCAAGTGAGGCAGGACGTTGCCAATGGAGAACCCAGCGATCATGGTGGTCATGACTACAGTAAGAATCTGTGAAACTGCCAACTCTCCCTTTGACAAAAAATGGTGCCCTTGCCAGAATGCAAGAGCATATTGCAGATTAAGTGTTCCAATCATGCCTGCAATCATCATGGACAGCCAAAACTTGGCCTTGAAATCGTACTGCGCTGCCTTGTCAAGGAATAGTGTATACTTTTGCTGCAGGCGCTTTTGTGTTCCATATGCGGCGACATTGCGAGCTGAGGCAAGAACTTCTTCTGCTAGTGTTGCAGCAGTGGCGTATTCGTCGATTGCGACGGTCTGGTTCTTCTTCATGAGGGTTCCATTCACACCCATCATGAGGACGATTGCTACTACACCAGAAAGCATAATCGAGGCCAGCTTCCAGGATCGAATGAATCCGATGATGATGGCAGATACGAAAGTCGAAATTCCAGTGACAAACAGTCCAATCTTTTGGCCAATACCGTCCTGGACAAGATTCATGTCCGCACTGATACGGGTAGTGACCTCACCAGATCCCAAAAAGTCGAAAAAGGCAATGTTCTGTCGGAAGATGGCACGTAGATACAATTCTCTGATCTGCTGAGTGATTCTCTCTCCAGTATATGAGAATCCTACAATACTGATCCAATTGGTGACAAATGTCGCGATACCTGACATGTTCAGTAATGACTTTAGAGTTTAGATTCGTAATTATACCTAGATAGACAAAGTAGAGGGCATAAGTATCCGTTTGATGTCGAAAAGCTTCAGCAGCAACAGCATCGACAGAAAGTCCAGTGAAACTGCCCGCAAAGTTGCCGTACACGAGCTTTTGTATCGTCAGTGACTTCTTTTCAAACACGTCTGGGGTCAAACAAATGGCTTTGTAAGACATACCGTCATAAGAGGCATAGTGGCGCCAGCACCAATGGAAGCCAAAAGCGAAACAAACATAATCACCATGTTCAGCTTGTTGGCATACCGAAACAGTGCAAAATACCCAACAGTGAGACTCGGTGCATCAGTCTGCTTGCTAATTATTTCCCTCTCTTGCTCACTCAAATTCGCAATGTCAGGCTTCACCACATCTGTATTCTTCTCCCCGCTCGGCGCCCCCGACGACGTAGAGCCCGCGTTCTTGGCCATGATTTGGTCGTTCAAGATAGGTAAGTTCAGATGTCGAGCATGTCTTGTCTGTCGTTGAAAGAAGAAAAAAAAATCGCACACCTCCCAAATGTCGTTGTCGATGTTGTTGAAGAAAAGGAGAAAGGAACGCTTTGCAAACAGATAAAGGGAAAGATATGGCAGAGCTGGGATATTAATTGTCAGCGCCACCTGCCTGGCAGGAAACGTCTAGACGAGCAAGGATGGTTAGTGTTATTCGAAGCGAGGCCTAGCTAATCCGGAACAGGCAAAGTACTCGACTCAAGCTTCGCTACCCATTGACTAGCTAAAAGCGGCTTGGTGTTGTTGGAATACGGGAATACGGGAATACGGTAGGTTTGGTAGAGGGGGATGAATCAATGATGCCGAATATTAAAGGGCGCTGCTGGTTGCTAATCACTGCTCTTGCGGGCGATATGCAAGTGGAAGATGGTAATGGAGTATGTATGCATTATAAGATGAAAGGGCGGTGTTTGATGTTTGACTGATGACTGTGAGATTGTTATCTCAAGCCAGCGAATAGAGATGTCAGCATATACACACAGCACAATCGTGTGAAGGTCGCAAGTCGAAGCGATACGCTGTAACTACCTAACCTGTTGCCATCAGCGGTTTTTATCATCGATAACTAGGTAACTAGGGAACTTAGTCAAGCCACATCACTTTCGGCCGTCGGGACTCTTCCTCCACTTTGACTTCCGATCCCCAAAGCAGTTGTCCATTGTCGCTAATGACACAGTTTGACACCCGCAGTGACGTGCACAATTCTTACCTATTTCGGGCGCTGGGCCAAAACGGGCGGACATTTGAGTCGCGATGCCGGCGGATTAATTACAACATCCGACGATCCAGCGTAGATAGACGAGGCCACAGCCGTCAGCACACTGCGCCGCATGTTATTGGCCAGCATCATTAACTATGAGCCATCAGGTGTGCAAACCATGATATCAACCATCACTATCAAACTGCAAAACGCACTGTGCTTACGTGGCCCTGGATATGACTGGAACCTTTCTAGGCAGACATGTTACCTAACTCAAACAGCACCAAAATGATGACATACATCCACTATTAACCGTGTCAACAAACAGCACGAGAATCATTATGAACATTATTGGGCCCTTTGTATGCAGGTAGAGCTTATATCATGCAATACAATATCACAGACCACACTGCATATTCTGGGTGCCTAAACGCTACAGATACTTCTCCATCAAGTCTCTCACCCGGTCCAAATCCAACGCTTCAACCTTGTTCCCGTTGCCCTCCATAGTCTCAGCCATGAACACTGCGTTCAAAATCGCCTCCTCGACTGCATCTGCACTGGCCTCGAACAATGCATTAATAGTCGCATCGTCCACCATGCTGATGTTGAATTCACGAGCCATGTATGGATCTACCTCTGATTCATCCTTGGGCTGCACTTCCACTGCATTACCTGTCGAGAATGCAAGGAATATGTCGCCAGACTGAGTTGCACCCCAGCCGCCTACACGAGAAAGGCCTACTGTTGCGCGTCTAGCGATGCGCCGAAGCTGCGTGGGATGTAAAGGTGCATCGGTCGCAATGATGATAATAATGCTTCCATCCTTTTTCTCATTTGCTTCTTTGATCTTGAACATATACTTGGACTGTGCAATGAGCTCTGGATCAGTGGGGTTTTCGCTAAACTTTCGTTGCTGCTCTTGGAACATGACACGACCGATAGGCGCGCCTGAAATCCTAAAGTCGTCCATCTTGCCGTAATTGGCCTGCACTAGGGCGCCAACTGTATAAATTCTGCCCTTTTCTGCGGGTACGATGCGTGATGAGGAGCCTGTGCCACCTTTGAACCAGTGGCATAGCATGCCAGTCCCTCCCCCAGTGTTGCCTTCTGGCACGGGGGCGTCAGAGGCGTTGTCGATGCCGTTGACAACATGTTGAGGGGTCACTGCGAAATTGCTAACGTCGTGCAAAAAGCCATCGTATGTTTCGGCGACAACGGGCGTGAGGAACCAATACGCTCCCTTCCTGGCGTGCTCGCGAACAGCATGGTCGTAGATCCCCCTGTGAGCATCACCCACGCCAAAGCTTCCAGTGATGACAATGGGACTCGATAGCAGGCCTGTCTCTTCAATCCCATGACTGCCTGTCATCTCACCCGCGCCATTGAAGCGGAAGATTCCTGCAAAGCTTGCATTGTTGAACCAATCCTTACGAGGCACAATGGTGGTGACCCCCGTGTTAACAGAGCCAGGAGGAGCATTGGGATAGGTGTGAATCGATTCTGTGGATACAAGTACGCCAGGAACATCTGTCAAGCTATTCTTTGGGCCCGGGCTGTAGCGACCCAGATACACATTTGGAAGAACTTCTCTGACCCGCTGGCGTGTAGATGAGGTTTGAGCAGACATTGCGATTGATGTTTTGGAGAAACTCTTGTTGTATAATATAGTGGGGGCACTTGGTAGATTTTGCTACACAAACGAGGAACTAGACACTCAGTCTCTTGAATAAAAACTCCTTCACGATATTCGACACAGTATAGCGGCAAGTATTGGTACCCAAGGAGCACTCATTCATTCCGATTATGCCGGAAAGCTCATCGTCGAGGAATATCAGGCGTCTAACGCGCAAAAATGAACTCTTTCAGGAAGGTTCTTAAGAGCATGAAATTCTACGGAGTAGCCATTGGGCCCGAGTATTGAGCCAGACTTGTCAAGATAATGCAAGAAAGAGTCACTGACTTCATAGCATTTGATGAAGTCATGGAATTACTCCGCACAATCTCGACATTCATCAAGGATGCTTAGTTGTGTCTACTTTAACACCATTGTAGGTTAGTGTGCCTGCCGGCTACAGTCTACCCGCACCGCTTTTTTGCCATTCATACCTACGACTGTCCACTACTGACACTACACTATGACTTCAGTGACATGCAACGTGGATTTCAAGGCCGAGGTGTGACACTGACGTAAACTTAGATATACCCCAAGTAACTTCTGCCGGAATGCTCCCGAAGTCGCTTACTTGGTAAACTTGATGTATACTCAGTACCACTATCATCAACTACTAGGCACTCAACTCTCACACTTCAAGTGGATACAGACGTTGTGCTCTCGGCCCGCATAGTTACTCGGCGCCCCACTTTCCCCGGGGTAATTAGATTAAACGTCATCTTCGAAATCGCTCCATCACAATCGAAAATGCATTCATAACATCACCACCTCAGAGGGTGACGAGGGCGCCTTGAATGTAGAAGGAAGAATTAATTGGATAAATCCATGGGTATCAAAAGTATTATCTTCTTACACACTATGCCCTCGTCAAGCTGTTCGATTCAATCGTCGTCCTCAATGACGAGCCCAATCTCCTCTGTATTCTTGACTTCACCGCCTTCATTGATCTTCTCCTCATCCTCAGGCTCTCTTTCCCTGACATTGATACCATTACTGTTCGGCACCAATTTCTTTTTTCCTCCATCTCCAGCGCCTGGTGTGCCGTCTTTGGCAGAATCTCCAGCCTTACTCCCTTTTTTAGCCTTCTCCTTCCTCAACCTTGCCTTTTCCCTCTTGGCTCGGTTTCTTTCCGTCTTCTCTTTGTCCTTCTTCTCTAGCTCTTCTCTTTTTCGCTGAGCTGCCTTGTCCTCTTCCTCGGCCTTCAGCTCCTCATCCATCATGCGCAGTCGCTCATATTCACGCCGCCGGCTTGCCTTGTACACGTGGAATTCGCCGGATCCTGCACCAGCACTCGAACCCTGTACATTGGCGACTATTTCTGGAGGTGCAGCGAGGGGCTTCGAGACGGCAGGCGGGGGGATGTTGATTTCGCGATCTGGTTTTGCAAAGAGAGCCTCGACCTGCGATGCCTGGGCAGAGCGGGGTGTGAGGGCGCGCTTCTTGGTTGGGCGCTTGGAGCGCGGGTCTGCGGATGTGGGTATGGATTCAGGGATGGGCTCAGACATGGTGGTGTGGCGTGGTGTGATTTGCGACCGGGAGAAGCGCGTGTCCAGCGCACGTGTTGGGTCTGTGTCGACGGATAGGCTATCACGCAATATACGACAGTGGCGAACGAGTAATAAGTCGGTCGAGGCGGTGGCGGAGAGAGGAAGTGTGTGTGTGGAGTGAGGACACGTGAAGTGTAGAAGAAAAGATGAGATGACCAAGCAAGAAGAAAGCATGACGGAAGGCGCGCATGGGACTTTTGTTACGGCAGGGCACTCGAGCCAAACACGCAAGACCAGTTGCCGTCCCGTCTTTCAGCCTCTATTAACTATGTATGTCGCGACTCGCGAGATGAAACACCTGCTTTTCCCACTTTCCCGTCTTCCGTTTTGTTTCCTGGCTTGACTCGCAGCATCCCTTGAACGTCAATAACTTCCCCTGCACCTGCACCGCCCTTTTTGCCTGCACACAACGTGCCAACATCTCTACAGTTGTCCAGCCTGCAACATGGGCAAACCTCGCGTATGTGATTGTGGCGCTCTTGATAAGGCTAAAGCACCCACTAACCAGCCCTGCGTAGATGATTATATTGATACGCCATGCGCAGTCGGAGGGTAACAAGAACCGTGATATTCACCAGTTCATACCAGATCACAGAGTCAAACTTACCCCGCACGGTGTGACTCAGGTACGTTGTATTCATCACTGTCCCATTATCAATGACTGACCTTTTACAGGCAGAAGAAGCCGGCCGACAACTGCGCACTCTCCTCAAACCAGACGATACGATCCAGTTTTTCACATCGCCCTACCGTCGTACACGCGAGACTACAGAGAGCATACTACGCACTTTGACCTCTGACGACCCCACGCCATCTCCCTTCCCACGCAATAAGATCAAAGTTTTTGAAGAGCCACGGCTGCGTGAACAAGACTTTGGAAACTTTCAGCCATGCTCTGCAGAAATGGAGCGCATGTGGCAGGAGAGGGCAGACTATGGCCACTTCTTTTACCGCATCCCAGATGGCGAAAGTGCTGCTGATGCATACGACCGCGTTAGTGGCTTCAACGAGAGCTTGTGGAGGCAGTTTGGCGACGAAGACTTTGCCAGCGTCTGTATCTTGGTTACACATGGCATGATGACTCGAGTATTTCTCATGAAATGGTGAGTCAAGCAACACAAGGCAAAGATACACTTGTCACTAATATTCCAAAGGTACCACTGGTCAGTTGAGTACTTTGAAGACCTCCGCAATGTGAATCACTGCGAATTCATCATCATGAAGAGGAGCGAGAACAGTGGCAAATACATACTCGAAAATGAGCTTCGAACATGGTCTGATCTCAGGCGACGAGCTGCAGCCAACGGAACTGCCCCAACCCCGTCCACTCGGCCAACCCCAGTAAGCGCTGGCCAACTCAACTCATCGCCAACAATACCAGTAAGAAGATGGGGAGGCTGTATTAATGGGTGTAATCACGACAAGTTCAACTGGCCCAAGCGGCCAATGCGTAAAAACACGGGCGAATATTTGGGACTAAAGGAACCACTATCCTTGCCTGCCTCAGCTTTGGGAACTTTGGATAGCGAGGTTGAGGACCCTCCAGTGGCTGCTCAGGAGGCTGCTCATGCACCTACGATTGAGGAGCCTTTGCCCACAAAGTTGGCCAGAAAACATAGCACCAAGGCAGCGTATGGTTCTGAGCCCCTGGCCTCACCAAACGATGCCTCCAATGATTCCTCAACGAGCGAAGACAACGATCAGTCAAGTACATCCACACCACGCAATCATCTACACATTCCAAGAACCGTTGCCATTGTGCGACATCTACAGCCACCTCATCGTATGCCTGGCGAGGGCTTTTCAGATGATTCTGATTATTTCCCCGGTATGCAGCACCTTCACACTAACAAGAATTCAAAGCTTCGAGCGACCTCGCGACAACGACAAGAGTCCAAAGATCGCAAGCTGGCACGCAAACAGACGGAGAAGGAATGGAAGGAAGAGTCGGGAATGGGGCTCGGAAGGAGAGTAGATACCCTCGGTGACGGCGACGGTACGAGTGACGACGCAGGCCTTGCCAAAAAACAATCTCAAAATGGCGAGAGCAACGGCATGGAAGGCCCGATATTGAAAGAGGCCCTCAAAGGTGACATGGAAGTAAAGAATGGGGAAGATCAACAACCGCAAACTGCAGAGGAAGTAGTATCAGAGAAGAAGCTCGCCACCATAAATGATGTAGACAAGTTGCAAGACGCTGAACGCAAGGGTTTTGGCGAAGTATATTAAGAATATCCAGTCCATTACATACACCACATTTAAGAAATTACGAATATTAAACTTTATCCAGTAACATTGTAAAGTAGCTATAAAACAATGATTATCATTCCGTGAAATAATGTCCCTTTCTTCGCTCTCCCAAGACTGCATCTACGCTACATCACCATTCAAGTCCTGCCCTACGTACCCCTTCCCCGAATTTCCGAGTCAGGGCATGAGCACATGTGCCTCCAACGCATTATGAAACGCCCGAATGCTTTATCGAGGTTTCGAACATACTCACCCGCAATTCGCCAGCCGGAAGCATGTGAAACATTTTGCGTGCTTTTGAACCCTTTCCGCGTGCTTGATTCATGGAACTTTACCATGTCTCAGGTACCATGCATACCATTTTCCAAAGATCAAGAGCCTGAAAGCCAAGGAAGATTAATATTATCCAAAGCTTTCTCCTTCTAGAAAAAAGCACCAGTATACAAATGCTGCCAACCTTTGACACAAGGACGCTTTGGTGTCTATTGTACACGATTACATAGTACATACGTAGTTATTATCATGTGATGGAGCGATTATTAGGCCTGCATAATTTTATGGTATTATGGGATAGACAAATTCGATAACGATTCTGCTTATTGTTGCTAGATATTCTACTCGACATCAAAGTGTCTTTTTCTTTTTTTCTTTTCCCCGGCAAATAAGTACATACACGGGCATTGTGTGCATGGGGGGTATGGCAATTATGCTCTGGCATTAGCGGGGAAGAAGTCGTGGTTTCGGGAAAGGAAATGGGTGGTTTTTGTTTTGTTTATGAATAAGTAGGGGGGGGTTCAGATCATTCTGGGGGGAAGAAAAGCCATAAAAGCATGATGGTGTGGGGAGAGGAGTACAGTTGTTTACCCAGGTAGGTACCTGGTAGTTGTCTTCTGTAGTTAATTGGATAGAGAGTGAAATACCTATGGTAATTATAGGATCGCGATGAGAGAAATGTCGATCTTGTGTTTCATGCCGGTTCAGTTCAGCCGCTTCACTTGACGGGGGGGAGGGGGGGAGTATTTACATCAGATATTTTCCAAGACTTGCGTGTTGCGGTTCGATTGCAGTGGACTGGAGGTGTGCGGAGTACCCCGTTCCGCTTGCTGGGCCTTGGGGTGCAAGGATGTAGTAGGATAACGTCATGGGCGGGACTGGGGTTTTGTGCGGGTCGCAAGAGTGCTGAAATGAGGATCTACGGATGGGTTAATATGTCTGATGCGGATGTCTCGTTGCAGGTGATATTGAGTGCCAATCTAGATTGTTGAGGTTGGCGGTTGCTTCAAGATTGAGGGTTGAGGGTAGGTACGCGGTGTTGTGTTTCGGTAGTTAGTTGTTGCCAAGGGGAAAGATGGACGGGAGATAACCATGGTAGAGGAGAAACAAAGCATAAAGAGGAAGAAGGTTTTGCTGGTTTGTGAAAAGGTATCAGCGAGCCTGACCGACGATTACAATCACTGCTTCAGACATACCATTCTTTTCTCCTTTTGACATGTCATTTTCGTTCATTCATTGCTTTAGTCATGAAGATCTTTGTTCTCGCCCTGCTGGCTACTGGGTATGTCAATCTTGTAGCCGTATAATCACACTTCCCTCGTTCGTCTGATAGAAGACGGCAAGAAATTAACATCTTTCAGCGCCGTGTCTTCGCCTCTGTGGGCTAAACGCCAGGGTGGCGGAGTGCCTTTCCCAACACCAATCGTTCCAGGCGGCCCAAGTGGCGGCTTCTGTATGTCTTGATCCTCTCATTCGTTTTTTGGACTATCTGACTGACTTGTTACCAAGCTGGCCCAACAGGTGCGCCGGGTGGAGGGTTCCCAGGAGGATGCCCAGGTGGTGGTGCTCCAGGTGGAGGATTCCCCGGCGGCGCTCCTGGTGGTGGTGCTCCTCCTGGAGCCCCTCCTGTTTCTCCCACTGCCACCGTCTAAGTGTGCGTCACACCGAAATGTTGTCCCAACGCCCACCAGGTTTAAGCTTCTATTCGTTCGTTAGCTGTATATTATTTGGCACGTGTTTTATCATGAAAACAGTACACAAAGCAAATTAAGTCGTTCTCAGTTGCTGTTTATGTTGTGTTGCGTCCAACTTGCAAATTTGACATTGGCGTAACTAGCCGTCTCCTTCCTATCTTAACCCTACAAACATGATGTCTTCCGAGGCGGCTGCCGAGTTCTCATAAGTTCAAGGCGCGAGAGGAGCTGGACAAACCACTATGGCCTGGGTCGACATGGCATACATCAACATAAGTGGCTTTTCATGTATAACATGGCCAAGTAACAACTCTCAAGTAGCGCTCGAAACTGGGGAGAGTAATGCCCAGAAACTTTTGGGCTATCTTCTCAAATCAGTGTGTGTGAGATTAATCATTGCGAAGTAAAAGATCAATCTTGAGCTTCTTTGCGGGTATTAGTATATATGGACTGCAATATGAACTGCTCATACACAGCTGTTTCTCATACTTTGACTTTTTCAAGAGACTACGTGGAGTCTGGTACAACCTTTCCACCGACATATTCTTTGAATAACTAGTAGTTTTGGAAAAGTTCTGGCAGCAAGCTTCGTAAAACACTTTCTTCGCCGCATCAGCCATCTATTTGTGCAATATCGACTTCACCACTAATCAATAGGCCCCGCGTTTGCAAAATCCAGCAAAGCGATGAATGGGGTAATACATTGGCGATCTGTTTCCTAAACGAGTCGAAGTTTAATTACAGCACAGCGTGCGCCACCACTGTCCAGCGCCATAGAATACCGTACACAGGTACTTTTGATCTCACACGTCAATATGAGAAAAGTTGTTCCCACACTGGCCAAGCTAGGCTATCTCGAGGCTTGGTGATGCAGCTGCAGACGAAGAACAATTCAAAATTCATGGAGATCAAACCTTGGAAGCTGGACAAGTTTTCAATGGCGCGCGGTAACTAACTAGCAGTAGTGCGAGTTTGCTCTGGCTCGGGTAGCTACTTAACTACTCCGTATCGATCGTGACAACCGCCTTTGACCTCAGCCTCGCCCTATTAGTAGTCAATGATCTAGTTAAACCAGGCATTCTGCTGCTGACTTGACGCATTTACCATTCGGGGCGTGAATCACGTATGAAGTTCCGAGGGTGAAACAGCGATTACTTTTCGGACGGTGACTTACAAGTCACTGTTGATAGGGCACATGTAGTGAACAAACAGTGAAGGATGTTGTACTCCGTACAACGCTAAACAATAATTAACTGATTACCTAGTTCGGAGTGTGCGCCAAGTGCGGGACCCTGTCCCAAATAGTTAGGAATGCACGGGCTTACTTCACCATGATTCAACCGCCAGGACCGAGTATGTACTTCCATCAAAGCCTCCTGCTGAACATCAATCTCACTCTCTTAACTACATGCTTCCGTCTTTGATTTTGCCTGCATTACTGTCTTCTTGCCCTTGATTCGAGTACTAGCTGACTAGGAAGTCGGGCATATCGCGAACAAACCACGACGACGCGTGCCGCTACCATTGCTTACTCCGCACTTCACGTGTTTTCTTTGTCGCGATAGTCATTTTCGTATAGTACTTATCATATGATCTTACCTAGAAGACCTGCAGCTTTGACAGCATTAGCTCGCCACATCCTCTCGAGCTAGCCAAAGGACTTCGTTTTCATGGTGTGACAGAACTTCGTAACGACATGGGAGAATACTACCAGTTTTCGCTTACTGAAGAAGAATGCAGTGTTTTCACATTTCTACGACAAAGGGAATTGGAGGCTCATGTGCTCTGCGCCGGTCAAGCTCTGTACGAAAACGTTTTTCTTTCCAAATTATCGTCTAACAGCTTACAGGAGAAATACCTTTACTCTTCAGTGTAAAGTTGGAGATATAGATCTTGGTCACATTGATATTGACCCTGACTCCAATCATGTAAACTACATTCAAGGATTTGGAAGTGCTGCGATCACGTTCTTAGAACGATTTCTTCAGAGTAAAAGACATGATGACTGCCTCATTGAGGAAAGTAGCGAAGTACACGGAGAGGACTTGAATCACTTTGAGCCGGCGACTGAACAAATGGACGACATACAATGCGAAGCCCATCAAGAGGAAGCCCATCTACTAGACAATGCACAATCGGGCGCTTCACAGCCAGACCACCGACTACTGGACAACGTACAGCCGATCAATCAACAGCTGCAAGATGACAATATACCTGCTGGCCCTAACGATGAAAATTTGTGGGTGAAATTTCAACAAAATCTTCCTGCGTATATTAAACGCGTCGAGCTGGTCGCATTCACGAATTGCCTTACCTTTGAGCGTGAGTTACAGCTCAATGCACGGTACCCGGGTGCTCGATTTACCGAGCCTTCGCTATCGGACTGCTCATTCTCTTGGTCAGAAGAACAAATTGCCTCGCCATACGGATCATGGAGTTCGCCATCTCTCATAAAGAATAAAAGTCCGATTCCCGGGTCTCTTGAAATTGCAGACCCGGACTGGGTAAAAGTGACAGACGAGATCACCAATTCGACAGTAGTGGGAGTAGCAGATAGCATCTCGGATCCGATCGGCCTCGATGCCGAACGATGGGGAAAGGTCCAAGCGATACACAAAGAGCTTTTGAATACGCAGCAGATCAAACATGTCTTCGGCGACCAATCTGCAACCTTGAAATACTACCAGACGCTCATTGACACCTACATAGTCCTATATCGTTCCAAACGCATCGACCTCGCCAGGATTGTCCTCCTCAGACTGCAGTACACGGTTATCAACAGCAAGCCTATCCTTCCCTCTTTCGGGGATGTGTACCAAACCCTCGAGTATCTGCCAGCAGACGCGCCGCTGTGGAAATTTTTCGTTCAGATTCACTCTCACTGTGAGTTTGGGAGTGGTTTGAACACGGCACTCATCAACGGGTGGTGTGATCACCATCAGCATGCAAAAAACGAAGAGGACATGCATGCTGTGAAGGAAAAACTCGACAAGCTGAATAGAAAGATAGCAAAAGAGGGGCTGGACCAAGAGCAAAGAAAGAGCAATAACGACAAAAAGGATACACTGGAATTCCAAGCGCTCTGCAGTCAAGTCAAAGCCGAGATGCAGGGGATATTCGAAAAAACTTCAGACAACGAACATGGCAGTGAGTCGATGGACGCCGAGGACTCGATTACACTTTGCAAACAAGCAACAAGCAATCTTTCCATAGAGCTGGCTCCACGCCAGCCATCCAAGAAGCGAGGGAACCGAGCCAAAGAGGCACGAACGCAACTCAATACAAAAGGAAAGGGAAACAAGAGAAAGTAACACACGATTCCGGACCCAACATCATCGCCATGGTGTACGCATACCCACACAAATATCCTTGTGTCCATGAACCCATGAATCAAAACTTGATGCAACAGCGCTAGCTCTCCCATACAATATTGCAGCCTTTCAATCCCTGCACCCAATCATCTACGAGAAAGCTACAATGCCATCGTATGCCGCAATGTAAATACCCATACCTTTCTTATCATCACTGTGCCGGGACGACCGAGGGAACCGAAGTACTATCGACACACTGAACGTTATTTTTTTTTAGAGGCACTCAATTTTTATTAGAGCATAATGCAGGAAGGGGGTGCTTTTGGATGCGTATAAACATAGATAGATTGTACAATTGCGATATATTACTTTTAAAAATGACTGGATTTCCATACCAAATCCATCTCGTAATCACTGTCCTTTTAATATCAGAAACCCCCCCCCCCACAAGAATAACAGCGCTGATGACTAAATGCAGACTCTACAAAAGAGTATTCATCGCAACAAACCCTTTCGCAAATATAATACATATTATCGGCGTACTTGAATCGCACGGCCATGCCACTGCACTTTCTAGTCGCTATCGCTATCGCTGTCACTGTCACTGTCACTGCTACTCTCGCTCTCCGACTTGCTCGCACTGCTTTCACCATCGCTGTCACTATTACTCTGATCCGAGCTCGAATCCGAGTCATCGCTAGAGCTTTCATCGCTGCTACTACTGCTCTCAGAACTGCTCTCATCATCTGTCACCTTACCCCGTCGTTTCCGCTTCTTCGAGTCCCTCGCTGGCGCAAGATTCTTCATCATTGGGTTAATACGATTCGTGTGTCCGACTGGCAGGATAGGGGCCGTCTGACCCAGTGCGACCAAGAGTGCTTCAGCACGTTTTCTTTTCAGCCTGCAGATGAAGCTTTCGCTGCTGGGGTGGTTGAACAAGTCTTCGACATCGCCTTCTGTTTTGCGGCGCTCCTGTTCTTTGGCGATGCGTTGTTCTAGCGCTTCGTCGTGAGCTGCTTGGCGCGTGGCTGGGTCGTCCATTGAGGATGCGGTTTTGGCGTCTTCTTCGTCGAGTTGCTGGAGTGCGGTTTCGCACTTTTGCTTGAGGCGCTCGACGACGCCGGCGCCTTTGAGGCCTTGTACGTACTCGAGGAGGGCCTGAGAGTGTTCGTTGGGGATGCGGAAGATGTTGAGGGCGTTGTCAATGACGTCGTTTTGCTTTGCCTTGTTGAATTTCCAATGGGCGCGGTCGTTGTAGTATTGTGATAGGTAAGAGAGATAGATTGAGGGGTCTTTCTTCTTGCTCTTAGGTGCAGGTTGAGTCGCTATTTGGGGTTCGTCGCCTAACGTCGACTTGGTGGCATCTATTACCAAATCTGCTTCCGAATCTTGTGCTTCTGCTGACTTGGCTTTTTTATCTTTTTTCTGCTTCTTCTCTGCCTTCTTTGCGTCTGCAACCTCTTCCACGCTTACAGGTTGTGGCGTAAAATCGGCGACGTCAGCTGCAGTGAAATCGGGATTGGAACCTTTTTGCTCAGCTACCCACTTCTTAAACAGATTTTGGGCGCTACTGCCATCGACCTTTTTGGTGTCTGGTGTAAAGGCAACGGATTTTCGACGACCAGTTCCTGATGGCGAACCCGAGGTTTCTTTGCTGCTGGACTCTCGAGCTCTTGGGGGGGTGGCAGCATGTGGTAAAGCTTCATGGTCGGTTTCTGTGGATGCAAGTAGATGGCCTTGTTCTTCTGACACTCCAGGTGAGACGGATGAACAATGCGAATTGAATTTTGCTGGTAAAGGCGCGGCATTTGAATAGTCCTCAGCATTACTTTGGCCTTTTCGTTTAACTAATTTTGCCTTTTTCTTTCGATAATTAGGGTCTCCTTTTGGGCGTGTACTGTCTGCACCGGTTGACTTTACTGTAGATGTGTCGACTGATGCATTGTCTCGCGCTGCAATATCAGGAGAATCAGTGGCGATAAATTCGGTGGCTTCAGATTTTATTGATTGCGAATTCTTGCCCCGCTTTGCCATCTGGCCATTGTGTTCAGCTGGCTCATGTTGGTGTTTTCTCTTGCCAAGCCTCGACGATTTTCCATTTACGGTAGGCTGGAGTGTCGAAGGCAAATTGTCTTTATGACCATTTGGCCGAGTACAAGTTGTAGTAGGTTGGAGAGGGCTTTGAGAAGTGCTTGGCTCAGGCACGGCGACTCCGGATTGATCTTGATTTTTCAGGGCGAGACCCAGTCGGCGCCAGGCAGGAATCCTGTTGCCTACTTGTGCCATATCTGAAGAGGAACATGGAGGATGCTTAAGACATTTAGTGGAGAGGAAGCCAGGCCGTTCAGGGCCAAATCAGCTCGTGCAGCAAATTTGTCACGAAGCCAAAGGTCGAATGAGAGGAAGCGCAGAGGTTTTCGCAGCTGCCGGGCGGTGGAGCGCTTGGACCACTGAAGGCGATCACCGAGCTTCAGGCGGAAGAGCAACGCGTAGCAACAAGCAACAGCACCAGTGATTTCACCGACAACCCACGACCACGCCTCTAGAGCTTACGCAAATACATATGACTTGTAGCTGAAAGCCGAATTACGCAAATAATATAAACACCGGCCGCCATCATGTCTGGTGGGTACAACGATCGCCCAAACGCTCTTGTTTGCCAGCGGCGGTGATAACCGTATGCTGACCATGACCCTCGTCCTGTAGGAAGCGCAGGCTACGACAGGCATATTACCATCTTCTCTGACCAAGGTCGTCTCTACCAAGTCGGTATGCAGTCCCTGCCTACTCCCCACCATAGAGGTGCTTTTGCGCTGAGGGCACAGCCTCATGGACGACATCCGCTAAGACAACCACCACGCAGAATATGCATTCAAGGCTATCACAGCAGCAAACATCACATCACTGGGTGTGAGGGGCAAAGACTGTGCTGTGGTGATCTCACAGAAGAAAGTGCCTGTATGTGCTCGATGTAACCCCAGGACAGAGCAAGGTCGTTGACGTATATGACAGGACAAGCTTATCGACCCCTCCTCTGTGTCTCACATCTTCAGGCTCTCGCCGTCTGTTGGCTGTGTCATGACTGGCTCCATTGCTGATGCACGAGCTTCAGTGAGCAGAGCCCGCAGTGAGGCTGCCGAGTTCCGCTACAAGAATGGCTACGAGATGCCCTGCGACGTGCTGGCTAAGAGGATAGCCAACATCAGCCAGGTGTATACGCAGCGAGTAAGCAGCAGGGATGGCACAAGACAATTGACCACATGCTAAGCTGTGTATAGGCTTACATGAGGCCACTGGGTGTTGCCACGACTCTGATCTCTCTGGATTCTGAAGTTGGACCGCAGCTGTACAAGTGCGATCCAGCCGGTTATCATGTTGGCTATAAGGCAACCGCATCAGGACCCAAGACACAAGAGGCACTCAATTTCCTGGAGAAGAAGCTGAAGAACAAGGAGCACGCCGAAGGCAGCTGGGAGGAAGTGGTGGAGCTGGCCATTACTGCACTGAGCACTGTCCTCTCAGTCGACTTCAAAAAGGGTGAACTGGAGATAGGCATCGTGGGTGGACCACGGACGGGTGGCCAAGAAGGCACAGACCCCAAGTTCAGGGCGCTCACGGAGGAGGAAATCGACGAACGACTCCAGTCGATTGCCGATAAGGACTAAAGGTAGCACTGAGGAAAAAGCACTCAGGGAGCAGCACGGAGCTGGACTGACGGTGGGTCGCTGAGGGACGAGGGTGATGTGATGCATGGCTCGTCGACAGGTAGCATGAAACGGCCTCTAAGACGTCAGAAGTGCTCTAGCAGCGCTATGAATCGAGACATTGACCACGCTTGGACGTGCATAAGCGCAACAGTGAAAGGTGCAAACTGGAGTCGATGACAGCATTTCCCAAGGCCATGATCCATCTGCAGGCTTCTAGCGCAGGAACCGAGAGCAGAGGACGGTATACGACTGGCTGGCGACACTGACACAGCCTTTCTAGAGTGGCTGACACCAATTATAGCATTCACCCACTGTGGCTGGAAACGGCATTCTGTGGTGTCGTCAGGCTATTCCTACCAGCAGTGCTGGGCGTGAGCCAGCTCAAGGCTTTTTTCAGCGCAGCTTCACGCGACGACATGAGGCTAATCAAAAATACCAGCCAATAGCACATAATTCAGCGCCTGACGTGCGTCGTAGTGTTGTGGCCTTACCCGATGCGCATGAGGCTCCCAAACCGCTTAGGGCGACACTCGACGCCACAACGCTGAATGGCGGGCTGACATGCCCAGCACTCCATGGTCGCCAGCTGCTGTAGTCGTACGGGGGCTCGAAAAATAGTTTGCGATACTGGTCGCTGTTCCTGCATGGTGTTTGTTCTCTACACCACGTCTGCTTGACCGTCACTGCGACTTTGGCCCTTCATCGACGCCTCCATGGCCGCTCCGCCATGCTGAATGGTCCACTGCAGCCAGCAAGCCCAGCTGGACGCTACCCACGGTCCCAATGGGGATCTCGGCAGCTCGAGTAGCGGCGGGATGGCCCTGACTATCTTGAGCTTCGTAGAGCATACTCTCTTCATGAACACCTGTTGCTCGACTATGCTCTGAATTATTTAACACTGTTGCGACGCTGCTTCACTCACCATCTACAGCAGCTCCAGGCCTTCACTTCCAGTCTCTCTTCTTCAACCATCCAAATTGATCGTCGCGAGCGACCTCTACCAATCCTTACTTCACCGACACCATGTCTGACGGCCGTGAGTCTTCCCTCGTGTCCCGGTCGATCAAGATTCTCTTTGCTTTGGATGCTTTGCTTGGGCTCCTGGCAGAACACTGACTGACATGACCCCTCCCAGTCAACGATGCCCGAGCGGTTCGAGTAGCAGAGATCATGACCGACTTCCGCAACCTTCAACACTACCTGGTCCAACTGAACATCACACCTACGCCAGAGGAGTACTACCTCGAAGGCTATTCACTGCTCCGTCAGTGTGCCAGTGAAGCTCAGACAATCCTCCAGGCGCCCTTTGCTGGAAACACTGGTGCCTCCACAGGGAACCCTGAGTACGAGAAGCAACAGTTGCGTGTGTAAGTGGCTCCCCTTGGCTCCCCCTTTGTCTCTTCACCCCCTCAGGAGCACAGACGAAATTCCCGTCTATTCCGAGCATGTCATGCTGTTCCCCACAAAGCCCAGAGCCCAACAAGAAAAAAAAATCTAACAATGGAACATAGCATCATTATGGACGCTGCGGTGCGTCGATTTCAGTGCCAGAGAGCATATCTGCGAGCACACGCTGGATTACGATGGATGAACAGCCGCAAAACCATTTTGCGTGGGCAGAGGCCCAACGCCAGCCATCTCGGTGCACTTCAGCAGGCTGATGCTACACTACGAAATGTACGTTGAGAAGACACTCGTCGCTTTTCCCTTGTCGGCATCAATAGGATATTGCTATCAGAACTTGCTGTTAGGTGAAGAGTGACTAACAGAATTGATATAGGAACTTGTCGCCATCTCAGACGCCTACGTTGAGAATACACTGCGCGCCCAAGACACTGCCCAAGGAAAATGGCTCAGAGAAGACCCTTCCTTGGCTCAGATTCAACACATGCTCATGTCTCGACAGTGAGCACCTTCTCACTGCACATCACTGCTTCTCTTCATCATCGCTTTTGACACTACGCATTTCGCCTTTGACATTGGCATTTCACCAGTTCTCAACCGCGAAATCTCACACGATACCCCTCGATACAGCGTCATCGATTCTTTCGACATTCGTCTATACATTTTGCACCTGCCTATTACACAGTTTGTGGCACCTTTCATTTTCTAGCCAGATGTGTCACTTGCCTACCATTGGTTGGCTTCACGGCGAAGGCCGAATTTGCAGGCTTTCTTCACTGCCTTCTCTGTTGTTGGTGCTGGTCACCTTTCAACTTGGAATGCATACACATTTGCGTGGATAACGGTTCATTTTAGCGTTGGCGTTGGCGCTCTGCCACTAGCTTGGATATTGGCATGGTCCATGGAATCTCGTTTTGGGTAGTAACAAGCGACCTGATGTTGTTGACGGCCTAATGGGTATTCCGCACGACCAAAAAGCATGGGGTTTTTTTTAGAGATTTGTGCTTACATTCGCTTTTTCTTCTCCTTTTTCCCCTTTTTCATTCTATACCAATTTTCGTACTATTCTCTCAACTCTCTATTCAGCTGTGCATAGATTTTAAGCATACCATATCTCCAAGCATCAGACCATCTCTCTCCACTCCAGCCTGCCAATCCCACCCAAAGATTCGTAGTCAATGTATAAAAACCCCTGCTAATCGTTCCCGGCGATATCATTGCGAACGACGTCGTCGACTCGTCGGTAGAGCGGGCCCTTGTCTACGCTTAACCTTAGCGCAGCCTCCAATCTCCAGCTGCCCCAGGCTTCAAACAAGCACACCATCGAATCCGACACCGCGGGGCAGGAATTACCAGTCCTGGTCTCCCGCAGTGAGCGAACCCGAGCTGGGACCACTTATACAATAACAATCTGTCTGTATCAACAAACCCATGTATATCAAAGAAATCCCTAGCCATCCACAAGCCAAGCACAACCTTCAGCTACCTAGCCTAACCCCATAGTTAACCAAGAGAACCGATAGTTAGTTCGTTAACCCAACCCATCATCCCGCAAGTAGTTACATACTCAAGTCAACATGCAAAACAAAACCCTTGGAAACCCCACCCTCCCGCACACCGATAGTTGAGCCACCCAGCAACACAGCCATCATGTCACGAACCCATACTCTGCCCTGCCACGTGCCTGCAATCAACATCGCGAGCCCCGTGTTCGCTAAAAAAAAACATGCGCCCTTTCCTAATGAGGCATCGTGCTCCCTTGGCGCAAAGCCCTATGGGAAAGGGAAAGCTTAGTTGCCGGCGATCCCGAACGTGCTTATTTAAAAAGTACTCCGCACTGTGTAGTATGTACATGGCTACGGAGCATTCAAATCATATTTGCAACATGACTGATCAAGGGGATAAAGTACCATCAAATATCCATGGATATCATGCATGTTGGAACTACTGAATTAGGTTTTTTTTTTGGTTTTGTGCTTCATAATCGCATTCATCTCTAGTGGCCGATGATTCGAATGATGCTTGAAAACTCTAGACGATGTGCTTATTGTCATGCTCAGGCTGCGACCAGTAGTTATCGTCTCACGAAGCGCTTTTTTTCCTCCAATCAGATGTGTCACAGTCATCGACTTTTGACTACTCTTGAAGAAAGTATCACCATCGCACACTCTAGCAAGTCAGCCATGTGCAAAGAATACAGGACCAGGTCAGTCGTAACCTTGGACATAAGTTACGCTCTAAGAGTGCCTTCGCAGGAAGATTTCAGCCACCTGCACCGCTGATCATTCAAATAGGCTCGTTCAAATAGGATCGCCCAAATCGTTCAATTAGGATCGTTCAAATAGGATGAGTAGCGTAGGTGATAACTTTGGTGTTTTGTCACATAACTACAGTACTACTTTAACAATTATACAAACTATAACGTTTCTTGTCAGGCCCCCCCTCTCTAGCCAATCAGAGGTTGCGCTCCAATTCTTTTTAGGCGCTCCAGTGGACTGAAATGCTTCCTGCGGAAGCTAATTTATAACACTATTAATTATAGAGATAGAACTAACTAGGTAGTAGGATTAACCTAAATAGGAAACTATACACTATTTGCTAATAATAGGCTACTATAGATTTAAGCGTTTTAACGCGTTCTAGTTAATAGTTGTTATAGTTACATGGACTGTTAATATAGATAAGCGTGTGTGGGGAGCTATATGCAGTTAGCATGGGTGTGTGACTGGTTCAACCCTATCCCTTTGTGGGACCAACAGTTCCCAATCCCTCCAATTCTTCATCATGCATAAAGGTTCTTACATTGACATGTTTCGTAATAGGCAGGTAGGAAGTCAATATGCATGAAAACACAAAAATGCAATTCTTCTATTTTTACCCTCCATCATTAGTTGCTTTCCATTAGCGAGCCCTACGACGTCCTAATAGAGTAATAACTCCAGACGCAAACTTTTCGTAAACGCAAAAATTCAGAAAGCAAAAGAAAAAAAAAGAAGAAAAAAGAAAAAAAAAG
>SSBG01000017.1:401714-438355 GCA_028220655.1 Shiraia bambusicola | reverse complement strand
ACATGGGCAATCCAACGATCGGTTCATGGGGACAAATTGGAGAGGACAAATATGGACAAATGGGGAGCTAGCCCAAACAGGAAACTAGCCACTTTTTCGTTTTGGTTTTTATTGTGTTTTTGAGCGCTTCAGCACGTTCTGGCAACAGTGCTTCAAAACAAGGGCAAAAAGAAAGTTTGCCAGTGTTGGAATCGAACCAGCGCTCTTTTCCTTTGTACATAGAGTTGGGTAGTGATTCTGCGCGCTAGTCCACATGTGGACTAGCGCAGGGGTAACGAACGCGATACTATCGCGTTCGCAGCCTCAACAACAAAAACAATACACACACCTATCAACTCATTGGATATCGTTGCAACGATCAAATGTGAGATGGGCGTCACCCCTTTGTCGTATCTACATATAGAAACGTGTAAAGTAAAGAGTCTCTACACTAGTCCGCGTATATAGACAATTACCAAAAAAAATCAACAACTAATACTCACTTAGTTATACATCGTTGCAACGATTTGTGACCCGTTGGTTACTAATCCCCTAGTCGTAGCAACATCTAGTCGTCTGCAAAAACGATTCCGTGCTTTTTACACAGCTGCAGCATGAACAGCCCTCAATGCAGCAACCACCGAGAAAGCCGATACCGGACTAATAACATACGAAATGGTCAGGATCTTTGCGATTCTTCGCTCTTCTTCTGGCCCGGCTTCGCTGACTTGGACCATGGTGATGAGCTTCATGGCTGGCGGACCAGTGGGCATGAGCATCATGGCGAACCACAGCATTGCATCGTTTTTCAAGATGCCATGAGGGCCTTGCTTGTGCGCAATGGCGTAGATGGCCCCTATGCTGACAACCGGCCAAAAGATCAAACGGACGAATACGACAAAAATCAAAGTTGCCGGCGAGACTCGCGTTGGCGGCGCAGTGCCTTGCTTTGCCTCGTGAACGGCTGTATAGAGAGATATTCCAGCAACCATAAGTGGAAGGGGAATGAAGAGTTCTCCCATGGTCCTCCAGCTCTCAGTCAGCCAGGCTGTAAAGATTCCACCGTCGTTTTGCTTGGCAAAGAATGCGCGATGTAGGGGAGGCGTTAGCCCTATGATTGCGCCCAGAAGAGCGCCAATTAGAGGTGCATTGAGAAAATCGTAGAGGAAAAGTAGCCACCATTTCGTCCCCGGGCCGAGATCGTCCCAGTGCAGGCGTGGAATGTAGTTTGGCCGTCGCTTGGTTGTCGTGAACTTGGGCTTGGATAGGAAGAAGGTTATGCTGACGTCGCTGTGCTGTCGATTTAGTGGGCGGCTTGGCGGAAGGAGACTTGTTCGCTCAGAGGGCTGGGATTGCTCTTCTTCGTCTGGCCGTCTCCCAGCCCTATTATGAATTGTATTCTCTTCTCCATTGGGAGTCTTGTCGTCCGAGTCGTCCTCAGAATCCATCAACCTTGGCCCAATGGCAAAGGTCAAGCAGTTGCTGACAGTCGCAAAGACCAGAAAGTAGCTTTTTACGCGCTCAATTCCAGCTTTTGCAGTTTCGCCATCCCTTGTCAATCCCTCCATGATACCTGTTGCGTCCAAACTCTGAATCAACAGTAGTGGATACGCCGAAGTATTGTTGAACATGATGGCGGCAGTCACCCAGTCTGGCAGGCCAAAAACGAAATGCGCAGTAATTCCTAGAATAAAACTGATTGCGTGGCATATAATTGCCCATACTAGAATGATCAGGTATCGACTAGCCGAGCTAGAGTGAAGCTCTGAACCGATATTCACCAGCAACAATGCAGGTAAAAATATCTTGACACACATCCTGCTAATGGCTTTTCCATGTTTGGTTTTAACAAGACCAAGTTTGGCTGCAATCGCGCCATACGAGAGGACGAGGAGAACCGATAAAGATGCTTGTACGGCGGCAGAAAATGTGGAGAGGAGGGGACCCATCGCTGTCTTGAGCACCGATTGGCGCAATCGTACTTGAAATGAAAAGCAGAAATATCCATTGCATGTACTGAGGCTCGACTGTTTTGTCCTTCAGTTTATCGCTACAGGCGTCATGCAGATCTGGATGTTGCTTGCCGATTGCTAAGAGGCAAGTTCGTCATCTCTAAGCCGGAACACAAGCATCGATTGGTTGGAATAGCCTAGCCAACATGTAAGTTGAGGCTACCGCATAGATAACGGTACGCAGTATGAGCGATTTAGGATTCAAAACTGTATTTTGCAGTCTGGAACCTAGGGCCCCAACATCTTAAAAGATTGACATCATAGCGCTAATCTTTTAGCAAGCGCTTGTGCTTTCGCTGCAAATGTAATGACGTCCAGCAGAAGCAAATCCTCCAATGGCAGAAACAGTATCTTCTCCTGGGTGTTACATGATGGAACACATGTCAGGACCTCCACTCTTCGCGCCATCCTTTGTGGTCGTCTTTGCACAGGTCTTAGCCACATCTTCCAAGACTTGACGACACAATTCGCCTGTGAGCGCACTGCACTCTGCATAGTGATCGCAGAGCATTCGCTGCGCTACTTGGACGCCTTCATGTGGCATGACACTGTTGCCCTTGCCCTTTTTGTCGGACCCGACCTCATCAAGAGTCCACTGCTTTCGAAGATCTCTCTTCAAACCCAAAACCATGACTGGAAGATTCTCATCATAGTTGAAGTGTTTGTTCACGATGGGCAACCAAGTAGTAGCGAGAGAATCAAGCGAGTTGCGAGAAGATATGTCGTAGCAGAGGATGACAAAGGACGGCTTGAGAAGTGTGTAATTGATTGGGGATGAAGTGTCGTAGAATTGAATCCGATAAGGTCGCCCGTAGAGCGTAATGTCAAACGCATAGGGCTGGTCGCTATCCCGAAGTACAGGGAGCTCGTACGGTGGCAGATGATCATTATGAGGTTGAATACCAAGACTGAGGCGACTATGCAACATTAGCTACATATCCGTCGTGCCGCCAGCGTATCAGTGAGTTGAGTATTCTCTGGTCAGGTTTGACGCGCGTTCATGTACGCAAGTTGGGATGCAACTTACGACAAGAAGGTGGATTTGCCAACATCTGCATCGCCCAACACCAAAACATCAATCTCTGGAGATACCCGTGCATATGCCATTGCGTTGAGGTGGGTGAAAATTCCCGACAGGAACCTACTTCATCCTTGTGCAGTGTCCTACGATTGGTGCACAGTCTGTCACGGAGAAAGCAAGGCTCACCCAAGAGCCTAACTATGCGGTATAAATAGCAATGAACACGCAACGCGGCAGTGTTGATGACTTACTATGTATGTAGTGACACTAGCACGTGACTAGTTAGCAGGTAGGTAAGCTTGGCCCACATTAGTGCCCCGCCGTGTCTAGACTCTATTCTTTGATATTATCTATCTGCCACTCTTCAAAGACCAAAGCTTAAGCACCAATTGCTAGAGGCTAACTACATTATTCAACACCAATCTTTGTTGCCGCTCTATAAATCGTTCCTTGGGCCCTGATTTTCATGATCAAGTAACTAGGAGTTACCTACAAGGTAGACAATGTCAATTTCACATCCGTCCTAACTCAAATCGATCATAAAGTACTGGTGCATGATCGTAGTATGTATGCAAGCACAACTAACAAGGATAGTGAGGATGACCCCTAGTTAGTTAGCGCCTTCGATACGAGAAAGGATTGGTCGCACCACGTTCCATGCGTGAAAACACATAGTTAAAACTGCTCTTGAACTACGCCTGGGGCACTCTGAACTTGACTATGTCCGGCAATACTTACCAATATCAACCCCTTGATGACGGCCGCCACGAAATACGCCTTCTTACGGTGCTACCAGGCGATTGGGATATGCCAATACAATGTCAGCTCTCGACTGTATCTCTTCTCGCAGAACCCAAGTACGATGCATTGAGCTATGTGTGGCATACTCCCAGCTCATACTCTGGCAAAACATCAGTCATGCTTGATGACCAGCACTTCGAAGTGACAGTAAACTTGTTTTTGGCCTTGCAGCATTTGCGACCATCCAAGCAGAACGAGGCACTGTTATTATGGGCAGATGCAATTTGTATCAATCAACAGGACATCCGGGAGCGGTCCAAGCAGGTGGCTATCATGCAGGAGATTTACGCTTCCGCAGAGCAGGTTGTCATCTGGCTTGGGGAAGCAGATGAAGACAGTGATGCTGCTTTCGATATAATGCCATCGATTGTCGGTTTCCAACAGTCACCTGACGAAGAAGGTAAGCTAGTTGCCCAAGCACACTCGCCGGCCCTCAGGAGACAATGCGGCGACTTCTTCTCTACCTTGACTGAATGCCGACCGTGGTTTTCACGTATTTGGATACTCCAAGAATTAGCCATGGGTCGGTCGGATCCAGTGCTGATTTGTGGAACCAAAAAGGCGACTTGGTCTGCTTTTGTTGGAGCCTGGCGGATCCTTGCACGAGATTTACTCTCTGCCTTTGTTTCTCCGCGCCCAAAAGTATTAGAAAAGATCAGCAACGTCGTACTTGACGAAGCTGACGGTCTCGAACGTTTTGGTCTTTTTAAATTGGACGTCTTGGACACCCTGCGTCAGTCTCGCAATGGGAATAACCTATACAAACTGTTGATTCTGTCGCGGACGTCCATGGCGACAGATCCTAGAGATCGCATATACGGCCTCCTTGGTATGCTAGAACCGGATGCACTTGATTCTAACGTGAGCTATATCATCCCCATTGATTACAGAAAGCCATGTGTAGAGGTATACTCGGATGCTATGGCGCACATGTTTTCCAGAGGTGATGGTCCCGCTTTTCTATCGGGCATATTTCTTCCGGGCCTTTCAGCATCCGCTCCTTTGATCTCTGGTTTGGAGCCCATTGAGGAAACTCTGCTTCCATCATGGGTCCCCGACTTTACTCGACAAGCTCCTGGTCGAGCATCCCAACCTTCCGGCATCATTTTTAACCCGCCAGCTACTGGAATCGGGGGTGCTTCGGGCGCAGGAATAGGCGCAAATAACGGAAGAAGATTGGACGATTCTCGAACACTCCGAGTAGAAGGCCTTGTCGTCGATACTATTGAGGAGATCATCCCACTCGGACCAACACTCGAAACCTTGGTTGATGATCTCGCTAATTTGGAATCTAAAGCAAGCACAGCCAGACAGCGACCTTGCAAATTCCATTCTTCAATTGTGACTCTGATGCAGAGTTTCAAAATCAGTGAACCGCTCTGGCGCATTCTCATCTCCAATAAACAATTCAACTCGGGCTATAATCCTGCGCCAACCTCATACGAAACGACACATGTTAGTTTGATGCAACAGTGCAGTACATCCACTAAGAAAATGGCAAGCTCCTTGGACTCTGAGCGCAGTGAGTACGAGCTTTGCCTTGAATCATGCATCGACCGAAAATCACTGTTTATTACTAAGAGTGGGTTCGTTGGCACTTGCGTGCCTGATAGTCGTGGTGGTGATATTGTCGCCATCATATTCGGATCGCCAACGCCATTCGTTTTGCGTCCCATCACGTACCAGAACGAGCACCAGATACACGGACTTGTCGGCTGCTCCTATGCTGGTGGTATAATGGCCGGTGAAATGGTAAATGAGTTGTACTGCGAGGACCTAATGGATTCAACAACGTTCTTCATTCAGTGAGAAAGGGCAGACAAAGAACATTTTCATAGACTTTCTCTCTACAGGTATGTTTTCATGTGATTGTATCAATTTACTTTCTTGTCACAGTTTGAAGTTTCTCGTCAATTTTATTGGCATTTGCAATTCAGATCGTGTATTCTCAAGAACTACACAACCCATGCTGGCAGGACACGTTCGCTATCGGACGAATCAAGCACCTGGTACAGCACTTGATTACGAGCCAAGTCGCGTGGAATGGAGTTCATGTGGAACGTTGCAAGCATATTAAAGTTTGTAGGGGAACTTACCAATAAAGTGGTTCTTTGTACCCTGGCAAGTAAGAGTGCCAGCGCGTGTATACCGAGTAGATAGAGCACGCCCGAGCGGACTCCACCTTTGCATTCCGATAACTTGTAGACAATGAGTCACAGACAATAAGGATCAAGGTTGGACTTTCGCCATCGTGGCAGTCCACTCGAGATCACTCACATACGATAATGATTACTCCTTCAATGTCCCATGATATTGCTTTGATCGCCAGCGAGGCACGAGTAGAAAACTCCTCAGCTAACTTCGTATTGTGACACTCACTCTCACTCGCTCAGGGCAACGATGCTTGTATATGTAATGCCAGCGCTATTGGCAGAAATAAACTACCCTGATGGAAATCTATCCATAGGTTTCTGGTGCAGATGGTAAGGCAGACAACGTGTCGAGGCAGTAATACGATGGTACTTCCATCTTGAACCAACTAGTCGCCCAGGAGGGGATACTTATACCTGTAACCCGGGCCTCGGGTACCATATATCACACTCCAGGATATGCTGCATGAAAAGGGTCTTTTGGGGACTCCATACACGTGACTGGAAACTCAGTGTAGCGTGGGGACCCCAAGCCAACACTCAGGGACGCTCTTTTAGGACTAGCGGGGTAGACAAAAATCTCCAGCACTCCATAGAGTCCGGCAGAAGTAGTGTATTTCAGCGGTGCCTTGTAATCAAGTCGTAATTAAGTACCGTAATTCTTGCTAGTTGATCACCTCCTGCTCTGCTACCTACTCGCGCTCAAATTCTTATAGTATAAGTATACACGTGCTATTCGGAGCGAATTCCCCAGTGCACAGGCTCTCAAGACCACCTATACTCAGGGTCTAGGGATGGTCGACGACGCTCGACGACGACGTCTAAAACCCCGATGAGCCGTCGAAAAGTCCAAGTGCGATCCCAGCATATACTACCTCTTCCTTGCACCATAGTACACGCCACCAGGGCACCACACGCTTCCTATTTTCACTATCATATTGAAGGGGGGACAAATAAAACGTGCCCTGGTTCAAGAATCGTGTGGCATGCTGGTGGATTCTGGAACGATATCCCACATCAGGCTGTGACGAAGCCACAAGTTTGAATGGTGCATTTTGTGAACCCCCAGTAATTCAGCCACATCAATTAGCTTCAGGCCCATTTTGCATCCTGAAGAATGACCAGCTAAGGTTTGGATACCCCAGATACACATTTTTATGATGCATCTCACACTTCGTCTGGATCGGGCTATGGCTTCGAGTAGCTCTAGATGTGCAAACCGTCCGACGATCACCAAGTTTGGCCAAAATCTCTGTGCAGACCGGAGGGAAAAGTTATCCTGCTCGGCTATAGGTATCTCTTTACTTTCGAGTATCGTACACTGCCGAACCTTGCTGTCTTGCGTAGTATTGCCGGATAACTTGCCGAATGCTTTTATCCATGCTTGAATTAGGTACATCCTACGGGCGTTTCCCGGTCATTCTCAAGATTCCTTCACTAGTTTGAGCTGCAGCGAGCCACTTCGAATCAATACGTAACTTGAACTAGGATAACTTCCCAACAGCTTAGTGTCTTTGGCTGCAACCCTGCACATTGATTATCCAATCCATGGCTTCTCATAGTAAGAGTCTGGAAGAGCGACCATAGGCTGATATCTGGCCCACGCCCGCTACCTTAGGTTTCCCGTCAGCTAGTCGAGATAGCTCATTCACCATTCGCAGGGCTTTTTCAATAAGGTTTGTGAATCTGTCTTGAAATGAAAAAAAAAGGCTCTAATAGAAACGAGGCTGACATCTAGGTCGTAGTTGCTACCCTGCCCGATACACCCTGCTGCAATCATCACTGGTTGATGAGGCCCATGTAGACGATTGCACGAAATGGCTGACACTCAGGAATCTGGCCGAGAACTTGAATCACGGGCAGGTTCTCAAGATTTCCATCGCCCAACTATATGTTTAACTTGCAATAGGGGAACTTGGTCATCATCCTCTCGATCCTTCCCACTATTCTATCTTCTTTGAGCGTTGTCCTGCGAATTTTTACAAGGCAAGCCAACATACCGGTTGCTTGGATTGGGCTCGGCTGATCGTTCACAGGCAGACAATCCTCGGCAAGATTGGATTGGAGGACTATGCTATTGTTACATCCCAAATATTGTCGGCTGGTTGTGCGATCACAAACACTATTCTAGTGAAGCATGGTGCTCTAGGGCGCCATATTGAATTCGCTACTCGACAGCAACTCGATGTTTTCAGCAAAGTGAACATTCTCTAAGGTGTAGTACCTTGATATTGGCTGACTTTCTCTAGACCACCTATGCATCTATTGCGCTTTACAATGCTGCACAGATTGTGACGAAAACATCGTTCCTCCTTCAGTATCGACGTTTGTTTCCAAGTCGAAAAATCCAGAAAATATGCTTTTACGGCTTGTGGTTTCTGGGAATCTGGGGATTATCACAACAGTAAGTGTTCAAGAATTGTGGGAATGAAACAAGCTTACGATATGTGTATCAGAATATATACGGCATTCTCTTGTAATCCTCTGGAATTATTTTCGCCTTCATTAAAAGGCAGTTGCATAAACACCTTCTTGTTAGTTGTCACAACTGTTGTGTTCGCATATGCTAATGGCTGTAACCAGGGTTTTAAACATAAACTTTGTCACAAATATGGTTACAGATTTTTCAATCCTGGCTATTCCAATCTGGCCTGTACTTCATCTCCAGGTGAACCGCAAACGAAAAGCGCATCTTTTGGTTGTGTTCTGCCTTGGATCTAGGTATGTATCGGATGCGATCATCGTATCAATGATGATGGCTAACATTGGATAGCGCTTGCGGCATCGCTATTGTCCGCCTTGTCGAGCTCCGGCGAACTAACGGAGCCCCAGACATGACTTGGGGACTGTCTACAGCAGCGTACCTGTCTACCCTAGAACTTAGTATCGGGATCCTTTGCGCCTGCATGCCAACCCTTCGACCTCTCGTGAAGAAATTCATTCCTCGCCTAGTTGGATCATCCAATCTGCCATCAAGCTGCAAACACACTCACGAATTGAGTACCAGAGGGGCTGCAAGCAAGCAAAGAGCACATCACGAAGAAGGAACTGGTATCTATATCCAGAAACAAGTCGACTTCCAAAGCACAACCGAGCTCAGGGCGTCACACACTCCAAAAGATCCGTATTCCTTACGAGGAACTTCATCCGATGGACTTAGTATCGAGGAAATACAAACCCACAATAAATCGGAGATGACAAAGGAGCCAACAAAGACGAGTAATTAAGACCCTAGAACTTTTCACGTGCATTCTTCTCGTCATGCTTGCCTTTGAACGTAGACTGACGACTAAAGCATGGTCAGCGATTGGCTGGACTCCATCGCTTTATTTGAAAAATACATAATATTTAGTAATTCAGCGCCGTCACTCCGATCAGTTCCTAAACAAAAGTCATGGTCACACAACTTGGTATGAAGGACGCCATCTACTAGGTACGCTCTGGCAACGCCCTTTGATCAGTGTCGGAACTGAAGTCGACGTTGAACACAAAAACTAGCCTCACGATGCCAAGTTGCTCGCTCTGTATGGAGAGCTTTCAACTTCTCTTGCCATTTCTTGGCCATTGCTTCCGGTCATGAAGGTCTACTTCAAGCTTTATTCGCTGGGGCCGTGTTTGCCTCCGATTATTCGGACGTTACATTCTTTGCAAAAAAGAAAATCAGCTACGCGACTTCACCTTGAACATCGATCCCTTTGATTCTGGCTGCCGACCAGTCATCGTGTCTTCTGGGCATGAGCATTAGGTCCGAGCAACGGTCTCTGGGTCGCAGACGTATCATTACAAAAAGAGTTTGAATACAGCAGTTGTCCGTTTCAAACATATACCAAAGCCGATGGGTTATAATGCGCCTATTGGCGATGGTGATCGCTTCCAGGGAGGCAGGATCGTTCTGCGTGGTCTGGGATTCCGCAAAATTGATAAAAGGTGACAGTCACTAAAGCTAGCATTCCAAAGCTGATGAAGCAGATTCTGCATTGAAGGCGCGACACGCAATATATGGCATGCTGCTCTTCCCAGCACCTCACATGACCTATAAAGGCAATATCCTCCTTGGTGGTGTCGCTACCATTTCAAAACTGTCGACAAGCAAAAGCAACACAAACTGTACCGCGCAGGGGGTATAAGATTTGATTAGTTCGCTGTATAACTAGCATAAATTTTGATCTTTAATAGATGTTGAAGTTTTTTAGCTTGAAATCCTAAGTGGAATATGGTAGTAGCAGCTATCGCATATGCTAAGAGTCACACGATTTTCTAAGTTTAGGTAAGAGGTAAAGGAAGGATTAATAGGAGGAGTAACATTACTCGTACGGTCTTATAATTCTCTGCTATTATACCAACTCTTTTGATATAACTAATCCTTCTAAATACCTAATTTACGCACGAAGCTATTGAAAACTAGCCTTATAATGAGCTGATAGCTAGCTAAAGAGGGTTAAACTATACGCGTAATACTATTATAATAAACATAACAATAGGGTGAAGTAGTCGAATCCTACACCGCCCCCTACACGACACGGTGCCTTATATCTCACCGGCGCCACTCACGCTCGTGAGCGCAACGGACCAGATCCTACCATCTACTTCATCTCCGATCTGCTTTATGCGAACAAGCGCTGCGTTGATCTTACTCAGGGCAACAAGAAATATTCCTTCGAAGATATTTAACAGGGACTCAGGGCAGGAATCGTTTTCGTCCCTTTGACCGACCCTAACAGAGTCCAAGGACTCACAGACGCCAACCTAAACTGGCGCAAGATTCGTAATCCAGCAAGTACCAGTCGCGCACGTTGTCATCAAGACACTATTGGCGTGGGATCCCCATCGTAATTTTGATTTCCTGCGGGACTACAGAAAGTGATTCACACAAGCAACCAGCCATGCTCCTCCAGCGTCCGACAACCCTGCGAACAATTACTTGCATGCCATGCGTGCTTTTGCCGAGCCAGAAACCAAGAACGGGGATTAAACGGGTGCGTGACCTCTTTCCTAATTAATTATGCTATTACTCTTGCAATATTAACGAAGAAAACCAGTCAAACTTTCTCAATCTTGCGTATGCCGGGAAGCGTGATTCGAGCATCTACGGTAAACAACAGGACTTAGACATCCTTAGTAGTGCATAGTATCACTACAAAGGCTATCCAAGGGAAAACATACAAAGCACAGCAATCTTACATTTTTATCCCACGGCCGGCTCTAGCGATGATTAGACTTTCGCAAGATGGCATGAGAATAAGAGGCTGGGAAAGGTATAATGCTTCACCCTGGAATCTAATATAAACCACTTCTATGCAATGAATAAAGAGTACCTATTCGCTGTCTTATAGATATCGCATTCAATGTGGTCAAGACTAGGCTATAAGAGATGACCGATCGAAATATTTGGGAAACTGTCTTAGGCACGGATGGAGTAGCGCAAGGTATTATCAAATTTTATCTATTATCTCTATCCAGAGCTGACAACTCTCCTAGCCTAACTATTATCCTTCAACGAACTGCAAATCCAGCACCAGCTTTTCGCGCGTCGAAGAAGACAAAATCCTTGAATGCTAGCGTAAATCAGCATCCATTATCAGGACCAGTCTGTGAAGCGAGGTTGGCTCGGGAACATACTCTGAGCAGCAAGCGAAGAGACGCCCACAACGTGTATTCCTCATAGCTGCTATTCGTGTATTACGACATTTTCCTTCTTCTTCCGCGCAGCGACAACCGGGCCAGACAGTACAAGAGGCGCAATATGAGGGATATTCCGAACTTGGCGTTGTTAGTTACGCCCAAACTGCGTAAAAACGAACAAAAAGCTTCACCTTTCCGAGATAGTTTTCCATATCCAAGACAATCATCGTCATCGCCCTGCTCCTGCTCCTCTTCATCATCCCTATCCTCCACCCCCTCATCTTCGTCCGACAGTGCCATCGTACCTCGCGCTCGTGCCCGCGCTCGCGCGTCGTGATCTCTAAGATCCCTCTCAAAATTCTTCCACGTAAGCCTCAACTTGAGCGGCCGGTACGTAGCTTTCAGCAACGAATCATGCCACTGCTTGTGCTCTTCGTTTGCGCCTCGGACCCTACGTGTCTCCAAGCCCTTTGGCATGTACGCCACCAGATCAAAGAGCTTTGGGCACTCTTCGAAGCCACTCGGAGCTTCTCGGCGTTTGCACGTCCATTTGCTGAGAATGGTGGCAGCAATCTGTCGGTCGAAACATAGCCATTCGGTGTTGTTGGCCATGCGGAAGCCAAGTGCTGATCCTGAGCTTCCAGGAGAGTTGGCTTGGCGGAAGATGCCTTGCAGGTAGGCTGCTTCTATGCAGCCTTTTGGGGGCTTGTCGTCTTCATTGATGGAGTTTTCGTTCAGGGAGATGCTGGGTCCGATCAGGGTGTCGATGTAGCCGTGGGTGGTGCGGCTGAGACGGTTCCGAAAGTCCTTCAGTGCTGTGTGATATGCTTGGAAGTGGTAGATTTGTATATCGTGCTGGTATGAGCGGTACTGAATCTGGACCAAAGGTACTCGTGTTTGAGTATGCGGCAAGTCTTCCATGTTCTTGTCCCTAGTTGAACGGGAGGTTGGATAGCTCATGGTTGATGGTGGATGGATGAGTTAGAATTGGTGAAGTTAGTCAGAGAGGCGAGATTAAGGAGGTAAAGCGATGAGAGAACAGAAAGTGTTATCATGAGAGATATTTTAGAATAAATCAGTAGTCGAAGCAGTAATAGCATGGTGAGCGATGAAGGTGAGCATCTCACCGTGAAAGTGAACTACAAACAGTGTTGCGATTGTTTTACCGGTTGCTCGTAGTTGAAAACAGAATACTATACTTTGGCGATCTCTGTCCCTCTATAATATTCACTCAACAATACCACTCTGGGCTGTGTAGATAGAAAGACAGGAAGTATGCGCTAGAACCGAAAATAGCTTAGTGTATACATGGGTTCAGCCTTGCTCATTCACTTTCGCCCCGCCGCCTTACTCTATCGATCTGTATCCAGTGTCTGATCACAAACAACATGCTTCAATTTCGGGGGTCGCAGCAGCCGCCACGTAAATATGTCACGCTTATCGACGAATCACCCACATTTGTACAAAAAGACTCGTGCGACATCTGCCAGACTCATGTTTGGACATCCTTTTTACTCTCAAAAGTTGGACATGCGTCCATTTCGATATCTAGCATTTCATATGAATACGAATTAACGTCAAAAGAGCTGCGCAACTCGGTGATAGAAGGTTGCAAGTTTTGCCATACCCTCGCAGATGGTATTCATGGCAAAGTGTTCTTGGACGATCTGTACACTCGCTTCCAAAAGCGTGAGACTTGGGCTAGCAATGCCACATCAGATGGAGGATTAGGCGGAGATGAAGCTGAAGGTAGCTCTGGCGAAGAAGAGGACCAAGAGCAGACTTTGGATCATTGGAACGACGCGTCGGCTTTCAACGAAGATGAGATCGATGGGGATGTGACTGGGGGTTGGGACGCCTGGCAAGATCGTGACACGCTCGACGAAGATTGCAAGTTCAACATCAAACTCTCTTTTGAGAGAGGGGAAGAAGGGTTGTTTAATTTCCTCAACGTAAATATCCAAGCGGAGAACAGTATAGTCGGAAAACTAAAGGACGATGCGCCAGTGGGGTTGCGTTATCATATCGATGAAACAGGTATACTTTATTGCTGACTTCAGAAATCACTCATATGCTAAGGGATTCAGCTCCTGGTCAGACCGGAATTTTTGCAGCAGCAACAGACAAAACAGCCCTGGGATCAGAATCAAATATGGCAATGATATGTAGCTGGGTGCACAGGTTCTTACCAGCAACAGTGAAAGAGAAGCTCGATATTGACCAACTGCCCGCCCGCCTGATTGACCTCCAAGCAGAAGAAGGTCTAAGAGTGGTGGAAACGTCAAGCATAAGCCAGTGGCTACAGAGCTTTGTCGCCTTGAGCTATGTTTGGGGCATACAGCAAACCTTTATTCTTACCAGCAGTACCATGCCGTCTCTCATGACCGCCTTTCGTCTCGAACAGCTCCCACAAACCATCCGAGACGCAGTCATCGTAACACGCCGCTTAGGTATACGCTACCTCTGGGTCGATGCCCTGTAAATGGAACCCCTCGCTCTCTTTCTTAGCATCTAATATATTCAAAACAGATGTATCATTCAAGACTCCAACCCCGACAAAGCCAAAGAACTCCCTAAAATGCGTCTCATTTACAAACACGCCACCATAACCATTGTAGCCTCCATCGCAACCTCAGCATCCCAAGGCTTCCTCCACCAAATCTCCCGCCCAATCTACCTCATCGACCCCATCACCATACCCTGCACCCCCTCCCACTCCATCACCCTGAGCTACCCAGCCGCCTACAACCGCCAACAAGACCCCATCAACACCCGCGCCTGGACTTTCCAAGAACTCCTCCTCTCCACTCGCGTCATAGCATTCACCTACCGCGGCATCGACCTCCTAGACCGCACCAACCCACCCACATCATCCCCTACCCGGGACTCTCAACTGCCCACCCTCCCCTGGAACAGCGCCCTCTTCTCCCTCGCCCACAACAACCCCGCCAAACTCCGCGCAACATGGCTCGCTATCCGCGGCGAGTATTCGCGCCGCCATCTCACCTATGCCACAGACAAACTCCTCGGCATCGCAGCCATCGCAGCAGAAATCGCGCGCGTGTACGCTGCAATTGGCGCAGAGCGAGGAGGCAGGTATCTAGCAGGTCTCTGGGAAAAGGATCTACAGCTAGATTTGCAGTGGCGCTGTTTGCCGTTTGAAAATATGCATGTTCGCGCTGGCCAGCAAGGTGGAGCTGCAGACGAAATACGTGCCAAACTCGCTCGTCCAACGGCTTATGTTGCGCCCTCGTGGAGCTGGGCATCGGTGCAAAGCAGCGTGGATGACTTCTCCTTCTTTGACGAAGAGGGTGGCGAGGAAGGCGGCGTGGGGACAAAAGATGCCCTGGATTTCACAGTTGTGGATTGCGCTGTTGATCTTGTGGATCCGGGCTTTGCGTTTGGCGCAGTGAAGGGTGGGATGCTTGTTGTGAGGGGGAGGAGCTTGGGGCTTTTGTGGAAGCCGCATGGTGAATGGGGAGTGGAGGTTGGGGATACGGATGGGTATCTTGCTTTGAGGAACGAAGGAGAAGGGGAGGGAGAAGAGGTGGTTGGTGAAGCAACGATCGATGCAAGTGATGACGGATTGGTAGATGGTGTGATGGTAACGTGTGTAGCTACAAGGGCGATAGAACATATCCCTGGTAAAGACGAAGTCGAAGGACTCATGTTACTCTGCAACCAAAAGGGATTATTTCGTCGCGTGGGCTTCTTCAAGGTATATGCGACTAGGTATTTTGAAAAGATGCAAGTGCAGGTTATTCGTATCATCTAAGTAGAACATGTATACGACAAGAAGTGATCATGTAGTCGCTCCCTCATGAATTATATACTATAATGTATACCGGAAAAACGGACTCCTGTCTCCCATCAGCATCAGCTCCTCCTCCGAATACCGCGCGCGAATCCCCTCCTCGCCAATCTCAGCGAGCAACGCTTCCTTCTTCTTGTTCTCGCGCGCATACGCCCACCGCAGCACAAACGTCATGAGAATTGCAGCGCAGCACATGGCCAGGCTCGCCGCGAAGCCCGTAACGTACTTGGGCGCCTCGCGAGCAATGTAGATATTCGAGCCCATGATGCCCCCCATGTTACCCACGGAGATGAGCAGCGCCATGCCGACTGCGCGCTTGGAGCTCGGGGCGAGCGAGTTTCCAATCCAGGAGACGATGCATGTAAAGGGACAGTAGAGGCCGCCTGCGACGGGGAAGAGGAAGCCGTAGGTGAGGCCTGGCCATTTGGGATGGGGGATGGCGAGTTGGGCAGTGAAACCGCAGACGGCGATACAGTATCCTGCGATAATCCAGGGGGATCGTACTTGGGTGAGATCAGAGCCCCAGGCCCAGATGAGGGTGAGGATAGCGGCGAAGACGTAGACGGGGATGGTGAGGAGTTGGGCGTTTGCACTGGAATAGCCCAGGCCATTGATGACGGTTGGGATGGTGGCTGTGAAGCCGTAGACACCGACTGTGTTGCCCCAGAAGATGATTGTGGCAGCCCAGATTTTCCAGTCGCGAAGACCCGCTAGAATATGGGTCTTGTCGATCTTGTCGTTGTTGGTGGTTGTGCCTGAGCCAGAGCTCGAGTCGTTTGCTAGTCGGCGTACGAGCAGGTCGCGCTCGGGTTGTGTGAGGAATTTTGCTGTTTCAGGGCTATCGGGAAGGATTTTCCAGACGACAAAACTTAGCAAGACGGGGATTAGACCTTCGAGTAGGAAAATCCATTGCCAGCCTGCGAGTCCGGCGTGGCCATTGAGTTTTTCGATGCCATATGCCAAAAGTCCCGAAAAAGCTCCGGCTAGTGAAGCCGCAATGTAGAACACAGCCATGCGGCGCTGAAGCTCGTATCGGCGGTACCAGAGGGTAAGGAGGAAAGTTGCAGCCGGGAAGAAACCAGCCTGTAAGAGTCCGTTAATTGTGGATGCAACGAATAGACTGGCAGTATGATGCATACCTCTGTCACTCCAAGGAAAAATCGACCTGCGAGCAGACCGCCATAGCTATTGATCAGGCTCATAAGCGTCATAACGATACCCCAAACAAAGAGCAAAATCGACATCCAGTAGCTCGGCTTCATCTTTTTCAAGACGATGTTGCTTGGAACTTCGAGAAGCGTATATGGGACGAAGAACAAAGTGACCGCCGTGTTGTACTGTAGACCCTTCATATTCAGATCACGCGTCATACCCGCGATCTTTGCGTTACCGACTATTTTTCAAATTAGATCTTGTGTCCAAGATGGCAAAATGTGGGATATTGTCTTACTGTTACTCCGATCGATGAAAGAGACCAGATACAGAATCGAAAGCATAGGTACAAGTCTCTTGTCGACTTTCCTCAGGACGCGTGCCGAGTCAGCCTCATCGAGCTCAACATGCTGGGCTTCAATTTCGTCGGATGAATTGGCTGCCTTCTCTGCAAAAAGCTCCATCGACTGTGCTCGGTTCATAACAGGTCCTGGCTTGATATTGCCAGCCGCAGTCGCCATGATGTTTTGTTATCGCTTCGCGACTTTGAGAATGGGATTGTCGCTGAGGGATTTGGTTTGTCAAGGAGCGGAGTTGCAACTTTATCAGTCGACAGCCCAACCAACAATGCAGGGAACAGGCATTTGAACGCAATCGGACCAATTCAACATTCAACGCCGAACCTTTTCGTCAAAGGCCAGTCGTCTCGACATGCCGTCGCGCGCAGCGGTGAGCTTGGGGTGGAGATGGTCTGGGGTAATAATACGGAGTACTGAGTGCGGGGCGAAAGCAAATGTGGAAAAGATCGGCTTTTTTTTTTGAAGTCGTTTAGTAGCTAGTGTAGTGTAGTGACATGTTCGGTATCTAGAATTTCAGCGAATTTGTCCGGTGCCCGGTTGATCGTGGCAAACAATGTTAATTTAGCATCTCGTCACCGGCATGGCGAGTTACTGCGGCAACCCGGCGCTTCCTTATATGAGGCACCAAGACGACTGAGGCTAGTAGACTTTGCCTTTTTTCTTTGCAGTATACATTTCCATCCTCTCAATACATATTGTCACGTGGATAAAGAGGCTCGTACGGAGTACATGAACGGTGAGATAGAAACGTTCAACATGATTGTGGATTTTGTATAATATTCAGCACTTTTGTTCGAAACTGTGTTAAACATGCATGCAAGAGGCCCACTCTTAGGTAGCCTTCATGTAGGAAAATCCTACAGAACGTACTTGTCTACATCTGAATCAAGAACCATTGACTACGGCATCCTGCGTAACGTTAGCGCTTTGATATTCTTGAATACATTCTTCAGAAAGACTACTTACCCTGGCAATTGAAAACAATGGCTTGATGCCTGTCCAGTACTCGAATTGGTGCACGCCTTGCCCAACGAGCACCTCGTACCCATTGACTGTCTGCCAACCAGCATCATCGGCCAATTGGATTAGCGCAGTAACTGCAGGTTTATATGCCATCTCTAGCAGAATTCTCTCTGTACCTCCTGGCAAGGGAAGATTCTTGGCCGTTGCAAACATGGCACAGACTGTCTCTCGGATATTGGGAGCAATAGGCTGGTCGGCGGGGATTGTACCAATAGCCACAGTGGGTATGCTCTCGAGCTGCGAGATCTGATCTGGCGAGCTAATAACACGAACGTCATACTCGGCAGGGAAGTCTTTTCTCAGCGCCTCAATCTTCTCTTGATTACGGCCGAGTAGGTAGATAGGACCGTAACCCATCTCTCTCAGCGCGAAAATAGCAGCTCGACTGGTGCCACCTCCCCCAATTACGAGACCAGACCCGTTGCCGAGTGCTCCCGCTTTCCGCAAAACAAGAATCATGCCGAGATAGTCGGTATTACGTCCAATCAGGCGAGTGACCTCTTCACCGGTAGCTTGATCTATCAGTGTTTCTGGGACTATTGTGTTGAGTGCACCAATGGCTTCAACTTCGGGACCTACTCCGTCGATATACGGACGAACGTCCTGCTTCAGCGGAATGGTGACACTTGCGCCACCAAAGTCTGACGCTCGAATAAAACTCTGTATGGTGCTAGCATCTGCAGTCTCGTTAAGCATGTAATGGTGCGGTAGACCCGTCTCGCGGAACAAGCGGTTATGTAGTCGAGGACTGGGACTTTGGCTGACAGGTGAACCGAAGATACAAAATTTCTTTCTCGAAATCTCACCCATAAGTGACAAGCCTCGGCGAATGTCCGCGGCGGAAAGCTGGCCAGGAGCAGTGGCAGAAGGTAAAAGCGGATGAGAGACAGGAGTCATGAAACCATTCAGTATCCTGCTCAACTTGCCGTGCTCTCCCATATTAATGGCAATGAGAGGGATTGGGTGCGCAGTCTCAGACCACCTCTTGAATTCGGCAAGAGCAAAGTTATCTTGTAGGGACTTTGCAACACCAACAAGTTTGATGACAGTCCCGTATTGCAGCGCGCGGTTATAGTACTGAATCCAGGATCCGTTGCTCCAATTCAGCTCGCTTCTTGGATCGTGATGGCTTGCGATGATTTCTGAAAACCCTCGAGTCTCTGAAACCTCGCGGAGTATCTCTTCTGGCATGGTCATCTCGAGGTCAACAAACTCGCACCCCAATCTGAGTGCGGTTTGGTACAAGGCTCGTGCTTCGGTATAAGCTTCATCGGGGAACTTGCCACCTTGTGCTTTAGTTCTGATAGTGAAGACGACAGGAATGGTAGTTGCACTTCGGAGTATCGTGAGTTGCTCAATAACAAACTCCGATGAGGGTAGGCCCTCTGAGCCCTCGGGATCTTGGAGCAGATCTATTCTGAGCTCAACAGCGTCAGCTCCAACTACAATCTCAGGCAGTTTTGCTGTGACGAGTTGTAGATTTGGTTCCGATAGGCAAACGAAGAAAGAATGCTTCTTTTTGCGAATGTTCGCAAGCGCAGAAGACCTTCCAGTAATAACTCCCAGATAGCGAGCGAGATCTGCCTGGGTATTGACCAAAGCTGCTGAGCCTGAAGCCTGACTGTGGAAGCGGTAGCTGCTGCACTCAACATACCACGGCTTCCGCCGCAGCCATACGCCCATCATGTCTTCTACATAAGCCGGTCGTGTTTTGTCAATCTGCAAGAACTCGACAACTTTCTTGATGTCACGTGAGATGAGAAGAACGATGCCACCACTCTTTTGATACTCTGCGAATAGCTTTCGTGCTTCGGGTATTTCGACGACACCCCCGCCGCAAGCGAAAATGTGACCATTTGGCTTCTCTTTGAGCGTTTTTTGGAGGAATTCGAGTTCTGCAGCACGGAAGCCATCCCAGCCGTGCATTTTGATAATCTCAGGAATTGCCATACCAAGGTGTTGTTCCAGTGCAGTATCCAAGTCGGAGAGTGGCCATCCCAAAGCCCGTGACGCCCAACCACCTGCTGTGGTCTTGCCTGCACCTCGCATGCCGATAAGAAAGATGGACTTTTGCTGATACTTCGCAGCAACCTTCTGACCATGAGAGTGTTGCGGCAGCTCTACGCCAGCAAGTTTGGCCTTGAACTGTTGATTCAAAATGTCCCAGTAACCCGGCCATGTCTTGCCGGTGCAATCCTTCTCAAGAATCAGAACTGGTGCTGGGGCGACCAGTGAAAGAACACCAAAGCTCATTGCCACGCGATGGTCATCATAGCAATGAATTCCCTCTTTGGGCGCATTAAGCTGGTAGCCTCGTCCATCGACTTCGATCCCGTCGTCGAATTGCCGGCAGGTAATGCCAAATTTGGCCAATTCATCTTCCATCGCCTGAATGCGGTTGCACTCTTTCACCCGTTGGTTTGCGATGCCGTAAATGCGAGTTGTCGTGCTTGTGCCATTTGACGAGCAAACAGCAGCCAGAACAGACGCCGTGAGGAACGCATCAGTCATCGGCTCCATGTCAATTTCTTTGACGGCTTTGAGCTCCCCGCGTGGCGGACCAGTTACCGTAGTTGACGTAGCCGTCTGTTCGACTCTACAACCCATTGGCTTCAGTACCTCAACAGCGAAGCGCGCGTCGCCCTGAAGTGAGCTGGAGCCAATATTGGGCACAGTGCATGTAGTTCCCGTGATCGCGGCGATTGCAAGCGGATACGTAGCAGAGCTAGCATCGCTCTCAACGACATATTCTGCTGGGTTGGTGTACGGCTTGTTGGGGATGCGGTACGTATTAGGGTCGCTTTGGTCTCGTTCCACTTGCACACCAAAAGAAGCCATCATGGCAATTGTCATGTCAATGTAAGGTTGCGAAATGACCTTGCCGCCCACCAGTCGCAAAGTGACAGGCTTTTTAGAGTAAGGTGCACTCAGCAAGATGGAAGATACATACTGCGAAGAAACGTTTGCTGTTAGCTCAATCTCACCAGCGAAGCTTTCTGGACCAAATCCACCACAGGCTGAAATGCGCAGGGGTAGGCTGCCCTCCTTCTCCTGGTAGTCTACTTCCACGCCCATGGTACGAAGAGACTTGACCAAGGGTCCAATAGGACGTTCTTTCATGCGAGAATTTCCCGTGACAACAGTCGATGCAATGTTTCCGTGTGGCTGGCAAAGGGCTGTGACAGACGTGAGAAAACGAGCAGCTGTACCAGCATTTCCAAGGTACAATTCATCACTGGAAGCCTTCAATTGGCCACCATTTCCAATCACGACCAGCTCCTTGCCATCATTTTTCCACGAGAAACTGGCACCTTGCATCTTGGCAAGTGCGTCCAGCATGACCTGGGTGTCATCCGAGTGGAGAAGATTGGTGATGCGGCACGGCCCAGTTCCCAGCGCTGCAAGCACGAGGACCCGGTTTGAGATGCTCTTGGAGCCAGGTGGAGTGCAGGTCACGTTGAGGTCGGAGGGGATGCCAGGGTGTACAGAGATACTTGGCGAAAGGGCAATATTGATGTCATGATCTGCAACTGAACTGGCCTTCTTCTCATACGTCCTGCCAATGCCAGAGAGAAGGACAATCTTCTTCACTGCGCCAGCATTCTTCTTGTCAACTGCCATGATCTTGATGAGCTCATCGACTGGACAGTGCTTGTTTGCCGATCGCCTGCGCACCGTCTTGTCTGCCAGCGAAGTCGGCAAGCCGTAGCTTGCAATGCATTTTGTTAGACGTGCCACTGCAGATGGATCCAAGACACCCAGATAACGTGCCAGTTCGGCCTCCTTGACCATGCCGATGGCTACGCACTCCCCGTGGAGAATCTGGGGCGTGAGGATTGCTTCGTAGGCATGCCCAAATGAATGCCCAAAGTTGAGTAAATTACGCAGTCCGCCCTCGCGCTCGTCTGCTGAGACTACCTCAGCTTTGACACGTACAGAGCCCAGCACGATCCGCTTGAGGATACTAGCAACACTGTCAAAATTCCTGCGGCCGTCGGTAGCCTTTTGGTCGACAGCAGCCAGTATGGTTTCTGCATTGCCCTCGAGCGCCGTGAATTCTTCCTCGTTCCAGATAGCCGCAGTCTTGACTACCTCAGCCATGCCATTGATGACCTCTCTCTTTGGCAATGTCTCGAGAAACTGCAGGTCAATGTATATTCTCTCTGGCTGCCAGAATGCGCCAACGAGATTCTTGCCCGCTGGTACGTCAATGGCAGTCTTGCCGCCTATGCTCGAGTCCACCATGGCCAACAGTGTTGTGGGGACTTGCACAAATTTGACACCGCGCATGTATGTAGCAGCGACATATCCAATCATGTCGCCAATCACACCGCCGCCCAGGGCGATTATGACTGTGTCGCGCGTGCATCCTTGCGACAGCAGCCAGTCTTCTACGGCAGCTTTTGTACTCCGCGACTTGGACGTCTCGCCAGGCGGAATTGTATATGTGAGTAGGCGTGGGGGAGATGTTACTGAGGCAGCCGCGACTGAGAAGGAGCGTTCAAACGAAGGTGCATAGAGATGGGCGATGTTGGTGTCGGTGATGAGGACGTAGGTCGACGAAGGAATGTTCTGCACGAGATGCTCGGCGATATACTTCTGCCACAGGCCATAGTCCACAATTATCGAGTCTTTTCCCAGGATTTTGACCTTTGTGGGCTCAGCTTGCACCCCGTCAGCAGCCATGGTGGAATCAGGTATGACTGTAGCAGAAACGAGTGCGGGCTACAACACCAAGTTGTATTTTCGGATCCTCTGACGTCTCCGCAAGATGAAACTAGTATCTAGGGGTGCAACTACCAGCGCATCATGTGTGAGAGACGTGGTGTTGTGCCTTGTGTGGGCGTTGTGACATTCTTGTGAGTTCGCTTCCTCCCTCGGACCGGACAAGGGATTGCCAAGCCCTGCTGTCATGGTTAATTATTAATAACCCCCGCCAATCCAACCCTCCAAATCAAAGAAATGACTACTTGGTCGTCCATCACGTCATTAACATCAATATGTCGATTGATCATCTTGCGGGTTGAACTGACACGGTTGTTAAAGAAAACGCTCAACATGGTGGCACCTTCCTGCATATCCTGCTCGCTGCTTCCTTGACTAGTTAACTAGTTAATGAGTTAGTCAGCACAGCTGAAGCCGACCTTCGGAGCGTAACTAGTTATTAGTTAACTACACCACCAGCCACTTCAGCTCCAAATCATCTCCTATCGCCCAAACCCTCCACCCGTGTATTTGCTCTTTGTTTTGTCTCTTCATATCTCAATGAATTAACTAGTCAACCAGGCATTTGCCCTTGGGACGCCTGACCTTAACTATGAGTCAGATATGACTACTACCCAGCTACAGGCACTATACTTCTTACTACCTCTCTAGTCAGCTCACCGCATTTTGCCAGACGACAAGTTTGTCATTGATTCGCAAAACAGAGAAACAGCCTCTTTCCTACCAATACATTGGTGTAAAGGTCACAGAAGAGCTGATCAGGGCTTTAGTTGCTGTAGCACAATAACCCTACCACGCAGATCCAGATTTCAGGCAGCAACTCTGCCCGTTACCAACACGCCAATCCTCTTGGCCTTCTCGTTTAGTTATATCAATCCGGGCGAACGGTGGTGCATTCCCCAAAACAGTGTCGGTCAGCGAGCTGTAAGATACCTACATTATACTCCCTACTACTTGAGCCAGGCCCATTGATATGTCTTGTCGTCTTATATTTCCGTTCAGTGCAATAGCAGTCGCCATTGTCAGCTGTGGACATTTTGTAATCAGGTCCTTTCTTTTTGACAATGCACAGAAAGTACCTCTGGTTGTACAATATGGAGTATACTGGTCGTTCTAAGAAAGGAACTCGTGCACACTGATTTCTCCACACCCCACCAATGCAATGCACCTCTCCAAGACTCCAACACGCCAAGCATGAAGCGCAAGAATAATCTTGGACTCTACTAATCCTTCCATTTGTCCGCATCTAGGTTCAGCATCCTTCATGTTGGTGACCCGCCATTTACGGCAGTGCTGACGGCTTCGGGAGATGAAAGGTGAGGCTCAAGACGGGTAGGTATTGCGGCATCTGTATTAGGTATAACTACCTAGTACTTATTAGTTAGCATGCCACTTCCACTCACGCATTAGGTGCGCATCTCTCCTCCTCTACATCATTATCGATATTGTTTGCCCTTTTTAAATCTATTGAAATTCAGCGACGTAAAAAAAATTGAAGAACATGTCGAAAACATGATGAGCAGAGAGTTGATTCTTCTATATAAACGGGATAACTACTAGTTAACGCTACTGCTAAACAGAACAGACCAAGTCTAATCCAATTCAAGGAAGCCGCACTAGTTAACTAACAACAACACAAACAAAAAAAAAAACATACAACAGTGAGTATTCCCCGGTAGTCACCCACCCGAGTACTAATCCACCGGTACACCGTTTCAATACCGCTGAGCAGACGGGAAGCGTTGCTCGCAGTGTCCTATGGTCGTATGTGTTAGATTACATGAAATACCTATTCTATAACGAGATGTCACAAAAGCATTTTTTTGTCCAGTAACTCTTGAGGCTACTCGCAAACTATACTGTATTCACTTACCTATCGATCATACCGCGAGCCAAGATCGCTCACGTAGGCTAAGGAGGTGGCATGTCCTTGGAAAATACAATGATAGCGAAGTGCCAATGGCTGCGGGTGAACTGAAATTACAAGACTTGATGGATGCCGTGCTTTCCATGTAGACTGCCCCGGGGGAGGGTATCTTTCTTGGACCTTGGGACTTGGTTTTAAGAATACCATGTTTTGGAGATGTTTTGGCACTTGATTGAATAAGGGTTTATCTTCAAATTTAAAAGAATGGCTGAGAAATCCCTACAGCGTACATGTCATCTCTGAGCTGAATGCTCTATCAAACTTGCACTTGAAGGAGGTAGCAAATGCGGCAGTTTCATGGGCATGCTCATTATGCATCTCAACAAGACCTGGCCCTGTAGTACCAGGTAGGCAGGTATTACGCCCTTAGCCCGCACGGGATAGACAAGCGGATTATTACTGGGTTATCAAGACCCAGCTTCGATCGGTTTCAATCTCACAACGGCGATCGACCAGCTCTCTTGCACCTTTCCCTACAAGCTTGACATACCCGTTCGACCCGTAGTCATGGGCAGCAATACAGACGGACCAATCATGAGTGTGACAGGAGAAGAGAAGGACAGGAACCTCGACTCTGATACTCCGGGAACACCACCTGTTATGAAGACTGAAGATGTTGAGAAATCTGGTGCATCTGCAGTGGTGGGCAAGGAGATTGAAAAGCGGCTTTTGAGAAAGCTTGATATTCGCATTATTCCAATGATTTGCTGGGTTTATCTCATGAACTTCATGGATAGAGGTATATGTGCGACTATTGGCCTGTTGGCGCTGGGAATCTGCTTGTATACTGCGCTGCACGTTTGTTTCAGGAAGGAAAATGCAAGGAAGCGCGAGGGCAAGTATGATTATTTGATGGAGGGGAAGACGGAGGAGACTGAGGGGGTGGGCGAGCATAATCCGAGGTATATGTATACCACCTGAGCGTGTTGATTGGATTTAGGCTATTGGCTTTGTTTTGGGGGTTGGCTGGATTGAGGAACTGGGTGAAGATAGAGTGGTGGTAGTGTATGTAGTTCTGAAATGTAAGTTCTAGATATATGCATAAGCAGAAGGCGCGTTGCTTCCAAGGATTTTTGGGTGGTGCTAGTGTGTAGTGTTCTACCTAGGTATGCCTATTTCTTTTTCTTTGGAGATGCACCGCGTGTCTACCCTCCTAAATAAGTTGATTTTGGAAAGTCAGCACTTGAGGGGATTACCGGCAATAGAATCATCCAACGTTCGGGTCTCAGAAATGTCTTTTTAGACGAAATGTGAAAAGCAAGATTGTAATGGCAGAATCTCCCTTGCAAGATCACAAGCTTCTCTAAAATTGATTTCTTGATAAACCTGGCGCAATTTATACTAGAAGATGAATTCCTTCATCTATCACCTGCCAGCAAGTTGGGTCGTCTCTGGGAAAGATTTATTAGGCGAAAATTTACCAACCCTCTTAATCACTTCTACGGTATCTTGGGCCTGCTGGATTCCCAAGATTTGCCCAAGACCCTGCTTCTGGACTATGATCCACCTTTTCCTGAGGTTGCTTGTAATTACACAAGAGATATGATCGAGAGCACAGGGGTCCTGGCTATCATTGAATGTGGTTCAGAAAAGTTATCGGCTGATTGCCCAAGTTGGGTCCCTGGTGCAAATACAAGTCTTAGCGGACGATCGCAACTGGACACTGTTTCACAGGATAACAAACTGTTCTTCTTCTCGAATGACGGAGCTTGCCTCACCTCGGAGGGCACAAAGGTCGGACAAATCATTGCCTGTAGCCGTTGGTTTCACTCGATTAAAACCGTAGATGATTACTTGAAGGCCAAACTGGTCTTTCTAAATCTTCAGCCGGGTTTTACCACGAACATAAACAGCATGCAGGATCTCATCCAGCGCCACCGCGATCTTTGCATCTCACCAAACTTTGAGTCAGGACTTTTATATTGTGACTTGGGGGATGCTCATGATTTAGACATGTTTTGTAAGGATCCAAAATCATTATATGCCTTTTTGCACTTGGCGAAACTTGGTACTCGTCGTGTTTCCACAGGAGACATCGTTTTATGTCAGTGGAAAGATCAAATTAGCACGTCTAGGGATTCGAGACACGGATGGAATGAGTATGTATGGGCATTGAAAGGATTGGAGCATCTTGTAATTCTGAGACCCAAGGGTGAGAGTTACGAGTACTGCAGATCACTCAGGTCAAGTAGAGAGCTGTAGCAAAGGTCAGGAGGCTAGGGCGGGGTGTATTCCACCTAAATGATGATTTTTTTGCGAGAAAGGAGAAACGGCAGGTGACGCTTGTTTAGATTGGATATGAGGCTCTGCGCTCATATAGAAAAGCTTGGTATTGTATGACATAGATTCGTGTCGTGCAATCCCGTCTTCCAAGGTTGCCATGGTACTAGTGTGGCCATGGTTGTACAGCAATCTCCTTTCATTTTGTGAGAAAAGGGTCGAAGAATCTTTAAAATAGCCTTCAGCATATGTGGTTACGAGAATCTAGTCTTTTTACTCCATTAGTAGGTACGGTATGCATACCTCTACTTACGGCTGGGTCACCTCCAGCTGAACCTAAGTTGTCCTAGGTACCCAGTATACTCCCACCTTTATTGGAGTGGAGGCTTTGATGTACCCGCACCCTATTTGATAGTAAGACCGTTAGGCTCATTAGTTACTGCTTGAATATCTACGCGTTATAGTTTTGCAGGCAATGGACCAGCACGTGATTTGAGCCATTTTGAGCACTAGCGTCTTTTCCCGATTTGACGTCAGGAGAGCGCGACAAGCGCCAATTCTACACAAACACTTCGCTAATCGTCAGATATGCAAACGCACCCGACTGCATGCCAAATATTTCATTTGCGGGGGCTAAAAAGCGCAAGATACGCCACTCAGGCTACGCCTTCAGGATGTCTCGACAAGAATCAGCTGGGGCACAAGCGGCACATTCTGAGCACGAATTATCGTCTCTCGTTGACGAGTTATTACTAATCTGTATCGACCACATAGAAAGCCATCTGGACTTGTGCAGCCTTGCTTCCACATGCACAAGGTTTCAAGGCCTTGTAGAGCCCTATATATGGCGTTCGCTGCTTGTACTTACAGGAAGGCATGCACAACAAATCTCTAGCGCACTGGACAGCCGGCATGAGCGAGTGGAATATATCCAAGAACTCTCAATCAGATACACAGATCGGCACCGAGATGGTATTGAAGAGCTTAATCATTTCATAGCGTTGATGGGAAGGCTCAAGCACCTGACTCTTGAAAGCCCATGTCCGAATAATTCCGAATGGCGAACAGGCATGCACTTCGATGGTTACTGCAGAATAGACTATACGAATCTGCTTGCGAGTGCAGTATACCGCCGCTCGGGGCTACCGCTTGCACTACCTGCGCTGCAGTCACGTAAGCCACATGCTATATTCTCTTTATGCATTCGTTACTCACATCTCGCAGTCACACTCCATGGTCACGGTCCTGAAGATAGGAAATTCATCTTGGGTCGAGCCAAAGCCATGTTTTTCCATCCTACTCTTCGTAATATCACACTGTCGTGCTTGAATTTCGAGGCGGATACGTCCCCAGATGGAGATTTACTCGCTGCCAGACAAAAGACGACACCACTTCAATCACTGACCCTCATCGAATGTAACGTCGATGTGCAGTTCCTAGATGTAATCCTGAGTTTGCCCAAGGCTTTGAAAGAACTTTCTATAGGCGAGCGACTACACACTTTTCGAGAGTGCGAACCATCTATGAACTCCAAAAAACGAACCTCTGCAGCCCTCTTTCTCTCCTCTCTACAACGACAAGCGAGTTCCTTACAAAAGCTTACTCATATCGGAGGCCTGATAGCATATCAAACTGCGCGCGAGACGGACCCAGAAGGCGCTGCAAAATTGCGTAACCTCACCAATCTTGAGACTTTAGAGCTTGGCTTTGAATCACATCTCTACTACTATCTGCGCAACAATGGGTTTCCGCCATCACTGAAGACGCTCAAAATGCTCGATGCTGCCATTTCGCTCAACGCAGGTCATGACCTGCGCGCCATGTCTGACATTGCCGTCCGATCTATCACGTCTCTAGTCATGGAACACCTACCTCCGGCTTTACGGGATGATTTTACTGTACATCTTCACTTTTCTGATCACTCGATATTTCGGCTATTTGTTATTGCGCATCCAGCTGAGCAGAATTATCTCCTCTCGACGCTATTCCTGGATCGGCCGGCTATCTATAGGATTGCCACCGTACTCAAATCATACAATGCGCGCTTCATCATTTCTCGCGAAACCTTTCCCAAAGGAACGGCATACATTCCACCATACATGTATGGGGAGGATTTGCCTGTAGATGAGCTGATGTATACTTCGGATGACTACTGGCGTTTCAGTGGGATCGACTATCAGATTATGGACGACGATAAATTGAGGAATGAATTGAAGGGAAAAAAGCAGCTTACGACTTGTCTGAGGTGTAGCTCACTTGGTTTATCGGTGGATGTATGTCGCAATTTGGGTGACGGAAGCCCATGTCTACCTTGTCGACGAGCGCGAACAGAGTGTGCGTGGGATGGGGAGGTGAGTGGCGACGAGCACGTGGGCCCATAATTTGCGGTGGTGAAAGTGAGTATTACCTAGCTGGGCACAGACCTGGATTTGTAGTAGCTTGGAGACCTTCACTTCCGCGAGTGAATGAAATCAGCAATTTCAGATTGCGCTAGACCTTCCTCCCACGATACCTTGACCTGAATTGTGACTTGACTATGAAGCTATTGGCGATCCTCACAATGTTTCCCCTGGGCACGATGGCCTTGGGCGTAGTCAATCAGCCCAGTGAAGTTATTTACTATCAACCTCACTTGCAGCTTGGAGATGGAGTCCAAATTGCCGCAAACCCACCACCTCCGCCTCCGCCTCGCCCACCGCCACGACAACCGCCGCGGTTTGAACCTGCAGATGATGCTCTCTGGGACAAGACTGGCGCCAAAGGCTGCACGCTCGGATGGGGCAGTAAGTTCATTCCCAATGCAATCTTCTTTAGAAGTCACTAAGTTGTGCTTTTCATCAGTGCAGGCCGAAGACCACGATGCTGGTGCCTTATACATTCCACCTCGAGAAACAGCAAGCGGCATATACGACACTACCGACGATCTGAGAGAATGGCTTTGGAATCTTTATCCTAGTGAGAAAGTCGCCGATTCGTTCCATGATCTCTACAGGACATGGGGCATCGGTTGGGCACTAGCAGAACTTGGTATCGACGCATATACGGACGAATTTGGCGGCAAGAATCGACTATGGAACGTTGCCCATGAGGCTTATGGCGACAAGGTACCCGACGTGGATGAGCAGTCATACGTGGTAGACAACAAACTATATCGAGCCACGAGCGCGTCATACTCCTTCACCGTCAACCCCGAACAAGGAATCATCATTAGCCTCAACCGCGAATCACCACGATATGCAGGCCAAGATCGCTCGCCACCCGTCCCCGCAGGACAGTTGCCGCTATTGAACCAGTTTTCAGACGTAGCGTGGATCACCTGGAAGCATTTCGCCCTCGACTCCAAGTCTGATATCAAGAACCTCAAGTACTTTCTGTCGGCTAGAATCACCAACAAAGATACTCAGCGTGTTCTGAAGCGGGCCCTCGAGGCCAACCAGTGGGTTCTGAGCGATTGGCCGGGTCACGCGTTTGAAAGGAGTTGGCTAGAGACCAAGGCGATTCTGGGCACGCCAAATGTCCAAGGGTTTGCATACTTTTTGATTCAGCATAAGAAAGAGCTGGGGAATATGTTTATTGATAGGATCCAGGTTTTTGGAGAGGAGACGGCGCATGATTTGCCGTGTATCTTGATGCATGTTAGCCAGCCGAGTGCTTCGAAGGAGGACGGTGTGGTGGTGGTGAAGGAGAGGGGCGATGAAAGAGAGGTGTTGAACAAGCATGTGGTTAGGGCTATGATTTGAGGATGGGAGCAGGCCAGTAGTTATAGGCTCGTAATTATAATAATACTTTGCTGATCATACTTGCTCCGTAGAGGGTGGCATTGCTCAATTGCACATGTATGCCTAACTAGCTATTTTATGCATGACTTAACAATGTGGAAGGCACGACACGTGGTACCTGCCTTCGATGACTCTCTCCATCTTCCACATCACAACAACCCTCACTCAAAGGCCACAGCCTATCGTTCTGCACTCAGTTTGTGTCTTTGTTCTAATTCTGTGGCGTCTACAGCGCTGCCTCGGCTCAATGGCCCAGTTCACTGTGCGTATGCAGCAGCCCCAAGGAAAATGCGTCTTGAACCGAAAGAGTCGTCCACTACTAATATGCCAGTCGAGCATACGGCAAAAGTCGGGAACACAAGACTGGTATTCATCAAGAATAGGCTTCACATGAATACTGGCATGGAGAGAAGAGCAGCAATGACTGTGATAGTCTCATGGTAGCCAATCACAACATTGCGCAGCGATTGAGGGCGTGTTTGCGGACCCGTCTGCCTGCAAGGGGCTTGAGGGGAAACAATGCGGAAGCTTATATAAAGCCCTCGTCCTCTGTCGCCTTGGACTGCAAAAGAAGGGATTGTTTAGCTATCACATCACGCCTCTATCACCGCCTCTACGTACCGTCCAATGCCCATTGCCGCCAGTGTATGTTGTGCATCAATCAGCACATAATACATACATACATACACACACATACACACGCGTACGCATGTCATGCAGACAGGGCCAGCCACCCAGATATTATAATACATTGCAGGGCAGCATCATGGGGCTATTATTACTGAACATGCCGCATCCACGCCAGGCACCCGATGCAACAACTGCCGCTTCCTCGGGAGCTAATAATTAATTAACCATGCGACCCAAACGGCCTTCTTGTAACGGCGGCAATCCGTCATGGGACCATGGGACTCTGACCGCGTGCGCTTGGGGCTCTGCAACAGCTTAAAAGGCTTTTCATGCCTCGGGACCGTTTACCCCGCTGGCTTGCATCAGAGGCCCTATCTAATAAGGCACCCACAGTAATTACTACTATTAAGTAATTACTAGCAGTGCAGTTCCCGTTCCCTCTCCCGAATTCCTTCGCCGTTTTGCGCAATCGGAGCCAGACCGCGGCCGAGAGCAAACCTCGAAAGACGATTAACTATTCTCGTGGGCGTTACATTCCGAGGTTAACTATACCCACCTGCGACAAACAGACCTTTGCCACCATGAGACCTGCAATTTCTGCAACCGCGGCTTTCCGCTCAGCGTCTTCAATTGCGAGGCTTTGTCGACCTCAGACGTGTGCTTTTGGTAGCAGGTGCTTAGCTTCCCAAACAAGTGCAAAGACGGCTCACTTGGCATCCTCCCGACGAATTGCTCCTGCAACCACTATTACTACCACCTTGTATACCCACCTCGAACAGCGCAGAATGGCCTCCTCCACTCCCGCCTCGGGGGTCAAGAAGATCAAGGTCAAGAATCCCGTGGTGGAGCTTGACGGTGATGAGATGACCAGGATTATCTGGCAGGTCATCAAGGACAAGGTGCGGGCAAATGGAAGCTCAGGACCGCGCCAACCCATGCTCACAGTCATAGTTTATTCACCCATATCTCGACATTGACCTCAAGTACTATGATCTTGGCCTGGAATACCGTGACGAGACCAACGACCAAGTTACCCTCGATGCTGCCGAGGCTATCAAGAAGTACTCGGTTGGTGTCAAGTGCGCCACCATCACCCCAGATGAGCAGCGAGTGGAGGAGTTCAAGCTGAAGAAGATGTGGCTGTCACCAAACGGCACCATCCGAAACCACCTGTAGGTTTTTGTCCATGAATCTGGGCCACAAAAAAAAATCAAAAAAAAATCCAAATTAACTTTGTCACAGTGGAGGAACTGTCTTTCGTGCGCCCATTGTCATTCCCCGCATTCCCCGCCTCGTACCCAGCTGGAAACAACCCATCATTATCGGTCGTCATGCTTTTGGTGATCAGTACCGCGCCAAGGACCGTGTCGTCGACACTGAGGGCACATTAGAGATGGTTTTCACCCCCAAGGGCGGCAAGCCCGAGGTTATCAAGGTCTACGACTTTCCTGCTGGGGGCGGTGTTGCTCAGACGCAATACAACACGACCGAGTCTATCCGCGGATTTGCCCACTCTTCGTTCAAGCTCGCCCTGGACAAGAAGCTCCCTCTCTACATGAGCACCAAGAACACCATCTTGAAGGCATACGACGGCAGATTCAAGGACATCTTTCAGGAAATTTACGAAAAGGAGTACAGGAAGGACTTTGAGGCTGCCAATATCTGGTACGAGCACCGATTGATCGATGACATGGTCGCACAAATGATCAAGAGTGAGGGCGGCTACATTATTGCTATGAAGAGTAAGTCGCTTTTCTAATCTGCGGTTGTTGATATTGGCTAACTTGCGCGCAGACTACGATGGTGACGTTCAGTCCGACATTGTTGCTCAAGGTTTTGGCTCTCTCGGCCTCATGACATCTGTCCTCATCACCCCCGATGGCAAGACTTTCGAGGCTGAAGCCGCGCACGGAACCGTCACCCGCCACTACCGCGAGCACCAGAAAGGCAGGGAGACATCGACTAACCCGATTGCCTCCATTTATGCTTGGACACAAGGACTTATCAAGCGTGGAGAGCTTGATGATACCCCTGAGCTCGTTGTATTTGCGCAGCAGCTTGAGAAGGCTTGTACCGACACTGTCAATGAGGATGGTATCATGACCAAGGATCTTGCACTTGCCTGTGGCAAGAAGGAGAGGAGTGCGTGGGTAACGACCAATGAGTACTTGGATGCCGTTGAGCGGAGATTGAAGGCTAGCCTGAAGGAGAAGTTATAGACAGTTGTCTGTAACATGTTTGCACGATAAACGATTTGGTAGATATCGGATTGCATGTAGATAGCGCCCTTGCTTACTTTTGCGACTTAGGATTTAGAGCCCCTGCTTCTTGAAACGTGGATTTACATATCTTGCAATATACGTCTTGCTGAACATGGTATATTACTATATATAATGCTCGTCCTAGGTAATATAGAAGCTTGATTGACCTCAAGTTCACCCTCGTCAATATCTCTCATCTCAACCCATTCCGCGCTGGCAAAACATGCACGAGCAACATCAATGTCTCCCTGCATCCAAAGATGCATCTGGCAAGCCATTTTTTTGTCGTACACGTCTCCAAAGCAAACGTCTGCACACTTGTCAAACCCAATACTTAATGTTGCCATTCACTGGCCGAGACAGCGGCCTTTGTTCGCTTTCATCACATGACGCACGGATTCACCATCGTGCCATCATCACCCCAACAACAACACCAACACCGCCAACCAGGCAACTACGTTGATTCACCAAAAAAACCTTGGCTTCAAACAACACTAGCGCAACCAAACATGCCCTTTTCTGTAGCGCCCCCAACAACGGTGCCGAGCCCTATATCAACACCGCCAAAGCTGCATCTACACCTACACCCGCGCCACCCCCGCCAAAGGTTGCGCTCGAGCTACCTTTGGCTCAGGACAAGAGTTTATCGCCTTCAAGAACAGCGTCAACGACATACACACTACCAGCATTTGCTTTCGCTTTCGCTTTCGTCCGGAATAAAGCAGGGCAGCAAACACAAACAGAGCAGAAGTGCCACAGCTGCAGCGGTAGGACAACGCCACTCCGCAGACGGTACCTGAAAGAGGTTACGCCTAGTCCTGGTACGTCGCTTCGAAGTGTGAGACAGGTCGGAGTGGCAACAAGGTCAAAGGCAAGTTGGAAGTCGGGCTTGACGGCTTCTACTTTGCGGTTGAGATTCCCAAGTGAAAGGTTGTTGGAAAGGGGGTGACGATGGGGACGCCAACCTCTACACCTAGAAAAGATGTAGCAGGAAGACCAAGGGATACACGGCCTAGTACGCCTGCTGGTCTTGGGCCGTCAAGGGTCACTGCTACCTCGCCGTTCAGGAAGTTTGTTACGCCGGCAAATGGCAGTGCGAAGAAGACGAGGCCGGTTGCAGAGGTTCTTTTCGAGACGCCGTCGAAGCAGGTCGTCACACCTGATCCGATCAAGCGTATGGGTGGCTTGTGTTTTGAACGTCACGGGGAACTGGATAATAGAAAGGGAGAGGTCAAGACAGTGTTGGGCAGTGACACACCTGTGTTGGCTGTCCCGCCCAAGTGCTCCAAGGATTTGAACAAATACATCATCACGGGGAGTCCGTCTTTCACACCGCCGGGTCCAGTACCGGTGTCCACTATCCAACTTAGCATGAATGGGGCTGCAGGTGGTGAAGAGTATGGTAGAAAGTCGTCGTACGATATGGGAGACTTCATGGCCGGAGTGAAAGATCATACGACGGAACACGAGCCTAGATCACCAACCCCTACGCTGCTCCGCAAAGCCTCCGAGAAGCTCGGGTTCAAACTTGACACCCACTCCAAGGCGATCATGAGTCAGCTCATCAAAGAGCTAGTCGAACATCAGTCTCCTCTTCCAACCGAAGCCCGCAATTTCTTTTCTGTTAACACTGGGCCGCAGAAACCAAAGAGCTGCCTCACCCTCTTTCCCAGTCGTATACTCAGTCCTTGTTCTCCAGAGCCAACCGACCTACCATATGGCTCACCTTCGCGTCCACGCAGAGAGCTAAGACGCGCAGGAACTGATCCGTTGGTGCTGCTAGCCATGCGCAAGGAAATGGAGCAGATCAAGAAGAAAATGAGAAACACCGTTGGGCCCGACTATTCCAAGAGTGGCGAGATGAATGCCTTTGTATTGCCTGAGATGCAAAGTATGCCAGCTAAGCAGGAGACCGCAGTGAAACAGCCCGGAGCTCCATCAGCAGCCAAACGCCCGAAGCCAACACTAGCTCTCAGGAGGCCTTCCATCAGCTTTAAGCAACCCAACAAAGCCCAGGATCCAGAGCAATCCAAGAAGTCAAGCAAGGCAAACATTCACATCAAACGGCTCGGTCCAGATAAAAAGCTGCCTCAAACCCGCCTTCCAAGCAACACCAATACCAAGCTCCCAAACAAGCCTGTAGTAAAGCGCAGCGCTCCATCCAAACCCGCACCTCGATACGCCATCACCAAACCCCCAGCCAGAAAGACCCCGGCAATGCCCCCCAAAACTAACACCCCGAAACCTACTACTACTACAAATCACCTCCCTTCCACTACTCCTCCCCTCCCACCCTACGCCCGCCCAACCAAATCATCCGCCGCCCAACCCGCAGGTCCAAAACGCCCTACCATCACCAACACTTTTGTCAAGAAAAAGCCCAGCACCCTCCAGCCCGTGCCTATATCTGATGAGCCCGCACCCAACTTTGCTTCCGCCCTTGACATAGCCAACCAGGTCCGCAAATGGAACAATGTCGCCGATGATCATGGTATCCCTGGTTCCCCTGATACTACTGCCGCAGCAACAACACCCCCTGGCAAGACTAGTAAACCAACAGCAACCCCTGGCAAGATTGGTAAACCAACAACTCCTGCTCAGACCAGCCGCATTGCTACGCTGGACCCCAATGCCTTTCGCACGCCAAGTAAGCGCATCCAGAGCGCTTTGGATCGGGCAATTGATCGCAAGATTGAAGAAGATGCCAGGAGTGGAAGGGAGTTTACGGCAGGGGGAAATCGGATTCGGGATTTGTTGAGGGCTAGGGAGGCCGGGGGGAGTGAGTGAGGGAGGTTATGTAAGGGAGGGGGGGTTGTTTGTGTGAGGATGGAAAATATGAATGGAAACAACTATGGAAGGCAGGCAAGATTTGAAAGGTCATCTCACATCGACAACGAGATATGACGCCATGTACGACAGGAAAGGGGTGACAATTTGACATGGTGTTGATTGAAATTCACATAGTTGCATAGTTAAACCATCATATAAAAATAAATATAATAACTACCTGGTCAACACATTTTCCACAAAACACCCCCACCCCCAGCATACGCATTAACCCGATACCCAGAAAACTCGCGAGCATCCACACGATGCGCAAAAAGGACATGCAACTCCTCAAACGTCCGAAACACGGTCCAGACAAAAAAAACCCAGCGGCACACGC